>VXAX01004748.1:139241-410699 GCA_013399835.1 Leptocoma aspasia
GAGGATGGGAGGAGGTGCCCGGGCGCTCCGAGAGCCCCGGCAGGGTCCCCAGGAGCCGCAAAACGAGCACCACGCAACTTTCCCGCAGTCCGGCCGCTTCTCCCGGCTGCCGCTCGCCCCCTCGGCGGGGGGAGAGGAGCTGGAGCTGCGCCTGCATTCCCCGGGCTGCCGGAGCACGGAGGTGGGCGAAAAGGCTGGGTTTCACCTTGCCAAAAACGCCCAAAGGCGGCGCGGTTCCTCTCCCTCCCGACCTCCCAGGCTGTTTCCTCGCCTCCCTCCCCTCAGGATTTCTCCGGGCCGTGCCCTAAGGAAGGGGAATTTCTTTCCCCCGAGGCGCCGCTTCCCACCCGCGCTCCCCGCAGCCCAGCCCGGCCGCTGCAGCGGCCCCGGGACGGCGCTGGGCACGGAGGGGGCCCCGCCAGGCTTCATTCCCGCTGGGCAAAATCCCTCCTGTCGCCGGGCTGACAGGGAACGTGTGCCAAGCCCAGGAGGGCCGCAGTCCACACTGAACGTAGATTTTTCCGCTCCCTCCCTCCAGAAAGGCTTCAACGCGCTTGCAGATTCAGCCGAGCGAAAGAGGCGGCTCAGCCCCCGCGGGCGAATGGATTTGGCGTCACCGGCTCCCAGAGCAGGAAAAGCGCCTAACATCCCTTCACCTGTGGCTGTGCTGCTGCCTCAGAGCCAAACCACGGCAGTGCCACCCCTGCTGCCAGCCTGCCACCAGGGCTGAGAGTCTGCGACAGCAAGGACAGAGAGGGGTCTTTTCTTTAGGACAGCAGGTGGTTTAAACAAGCATACAATCTGCATCAAAATACGAGAAGTCTGAATCAATCAAAATTGTTTCAGAAGTGGCTGTTCTTCCCTTGACAATCTCTGCACCTTTTTACACTGCCTGAATTTGAGGATAAAGCCAATCCCGTTACAGACCTTTGATTACAGCACTTAAACTCAGATTTTCCCTGCGTTCAAAGATGTGCATGTATGCATTCACAAAGCCTGCACTGAAATCACTCCCAACAAATCTCAACTATTGAGAAGGGAGAAGAGTTTTCCTCAAAAATCTTATCTTCTGAAAAAATACAGGGTTGCAGTGGTTATCATCAAGGAATACAAGAATTCAGGCTTATTTCCCTCCTTATGGAAGTCTCAGTTTTGAACAGGTGCAAAGCTTGGTCGAGTAAAGCCTGTAGCCACTTCTCTAAAACCATACAGAATTAAATAAAAACATGACCTCTTTAATGAAATAGACAACTGTCCTACAGGTTCCTACAGGATGTCATGGAAGGAAACAGACCTGGGAATGAAACAGGGGTTAACATCACTGACACCAGGTCAGGAAGGGATGTGGACAGGTCTGTAACACCTGCTTTCTCCCAACATTTATATAAACTCTGCCAACAAAGTGCTGTTGCCAAGGGGTATAGGAATGACTGGAATAAAGAAATGAAAAATTTACTAATAAGCATGCCTATGAAAAAACTGTCACAACGTTTTTCTAGCGACTGTGGTCTTGAAAGTTTAAACATTAGGGAAGAAAAGGTAGAATTTCTTTAGAAGGACTTTAGCAATGGATATTGTAAGCACACAGATCTCCTGGCCATTCTTCGTTAAATTAACAAACATTCAAGGTGGAATAAAATCTACCATATAAATAGTCTTTTCTCTTGTTTATACAAAATTGTTTCCCACAATATTGTAATTTATTTTCTACACTTAGTATTTTAAATCTAAATTAATTATTCTTGTGTTAGATTATTTGTATGAATAATTGTGGATATTGTAAAAGAAGTTTCCGAAAGAGACATAAAGGCAGCATGACCAAACTCCCAAACCTAAAAAAAAATCCACAAATCAACCGCCTCCAATCAGGATATTGCCTTAAGCATATTTATAACTTTCAGAATACCACAATAAGGGGTTATCCTTATTTTTTTTCCTTTGACCCCCTAAGATCTCAAATATGACCTTTGATCTTCCAGTCATATTATTAAGCTTTTCATTGCAGCTCTGAGGATTAGAGACACATAAAAACAAACCAAACCAAAACAAACCACAAAAAATACAACAAACAAGCAAACAAAGCCTAAATCCTTCAGCTGCTAGACTTCAGGAGCTTGACTCTTGTAAAACCAAGTGTTAATAAGACCCTGCTATAAAGTAATCACTAATTATTTCAAACATTAGGGCACCGTGTTTTTATCCCTCTTTGCTTTTCATCTTTCCTGGATAAATGTAGTCAGTGTATGAACAAACATTGTAAATACTTTTAATGAGATCTAAAGTTATTTTGATCGATTTGACTACCAACAACCATTTTCAGATGCATGTAAACATCTAAATCACTAATTTCACAGACAAATGGGTACTAAAACACTTCAGAGAACATCATAGAATCACAGAGTGGTTTGGATTGGAAAAGACCTTAAAGATTATCAGGTTCCAACCCTCTTCCCATGGGCAAGGACACCTTCCACAAGACCAGAGCTCCATCCAACCTGGCCATGAACACTTCCAGGGATGGGGCATCACATTTATCACCCAAATACTTCCAGGTTTCATGACCCCTCAGAGGGGCAAAGCAGAACAGCACTTCAAACACACCAGCCAGACTTTGCCTCTGCCCTATACCACCTGAATGCTCCCCATTATAACTCAGCCCTACCTGTAACTCAGCAGAAGCAGCATGTTTTGGGCTACATCCTGCCACAGGACTTTCCCTACTTAATCTCTAAATACAGGTTGAGTCAATTTTTTCTGTAATAAACTTCCCCAAGTACATCCCTAAGTTTATAAAATAGCCATGAAACTTTGCTTTGAGCCTTGGTTGTATTGATTGTAGTTGCTGTAAGGAAAATAATAGGTCACCAGCAAGCTTTTGTGCTGAGGTTCCACATGCAATATGTAGAGATTTTCTAAAGACTTTAAATTTCACTGAAAAAGCATATCTAAAACAAGTGGTGAATACGGAGAGCTATGTGAGTTGTTGGTGGGTTTTAAATCTTTTTTAAGTCCAGCATTTTTTGGTAATGCTTTACTTTGTTGTTGGTAATATCATATATATTGCATTCAAGGAAAAAAGCTATCTGTGAAAAAAACTATTAATCTTTCTCTGCAGATGATATATTAATCATACTGTGAGCATTCAATGTAGATTTTTCACACATGCAATCTGTAGGTATATTTTAGGCACAAAGTCCTGCAGAAGTCTCATTTTGGGTGACTACATTTCCTACTTTAAATAATGTGTGTATTCCATACCAGGCTAAATACTGTAATTTCTCAGGTCAACCACATTATTTCTTAAGTGTATGTATACATATATTCTTATTTGGGCCTTTCAAACCTTTTAAAAATGTTCCCATGATTTAGAGACAAGTTCTTAAAAATCAAGACATTTTGAAATCTGGAAGCCCAAGATCTTGTCTGGCTGTTATTGGTATTCAGTATCCCAGCATTAACTATGCTAAATCATAGCTATGTTTGTCTTTATTCTCTTCATATGTTAATATTTGTCCATGTTGGTTTCTGCACTTCCTCCTCTGCCTGTCCCTTTCTTTTCACATTTCACCTCTCATTCTTATCCTTCTGATTTTGTTCTCCATTTTTCACTCTTCTCCAATTTGCCACTCAGTTCTTTGAGCATGCTTGAAGCCGATTGCTTGGTTTCTATTCAACGCATTTATTAGATTGAATTTGACCCTGCTGCATAGGGCTCCTTAACTTAATTACCAGTACAATTTAATTAACCTGATGCAGTATTGGGATGCAGCAGTCCCTGCACAAGTCTTCTGTAGAGGCCAGAGAGGACACAGCCCTGACATCTGTCTGCCCACACCCACACTCACCTGCTACCTGCTGACACTCAGCACAGTGCAGGGTGCAAATTTCAAGTCAATTAGAATATAGGCTCAATATGAGGAAATTCCTGTAGACAGCTAAATTGCATTGTTTGCAGCAAAACTGCAATTAAAATTGCCTTCCATGGGGAAATTTTCAGGAGAAATTGCAAGTCTGCCAGGAAAGAGTGACTGGCTGAAGTAAGGTGAAGTAATGAGATTAATGAGAGGAGCTTCTTGTCCCCAGAAGGTCTCCAGGAACATAACAGCAGCAAAGAGTGACAAATATTTATGCTGAAAGAGATTTTGTGTGGGCAGGTGGCTGTGCTTCCTCTGCAGGCTGTCAGACACCTTCTGGTACGTAAGTGGTTACTGCAGTGGATTCTCTTGTCACCTGAAGGCCAGCAGCACAGTCTGCCCTGCAGCTCCCTCCCTACTGTCACACCATTTCTGCTGGGTGCTGGGCACTCCCTCCAGAGCTGCTGCGCAGCTTCATCCCCTGAGTCACTGGGATGTCTCCTCACCCAGACCACAGCGCAGAGGAGAGGAAGTGAGAGAAAAGCAGTTTCACAGGACTTGCCTGGGCTGTTTCTCTCATCTAATCTGACTGCTAATTTCTCTCAAACTGCCAAGGGAAGGGCAGTTTTTTGAGTTTACTTCCTTTTTCACTTGAAGATCTTGTCCATCTTGACAACTGGATGTCAAAAGGTTTCAGAAGTCTTCATCCAAAATGAGTAGGCCCATGGAATGGGTTTATTTGGTACACAGACGGCCGTGGCATGGGCACTGGTGCAAGGACTGGCAGGAGGCTCCCTGTTTGTCAGCTGCAGTGTCACTGTGTCCCATCTTGATGGCTCCAGAACCACAGTCCCCACGAGGTTGCCCTCGTGCTGCACAGCACTGACCCCACAGGAAATCAGATGGGTGCATGGTGCTGTGACCTGAACCCCGTTGTGTGGTCTCATTAGTGCCTGCGCTGTTCTACAGACTGTGTCGACAGGTAAATTCTATTTCTCATTTGTATCACTACACTGTAAGAGTAAAATAAGAACAATACTCTCTGTCATCTCTGCTAGAAAGCATCTGGGAGACCTGACTAGGTACAAACATGAAAAACACATTTTCTTGTTTGAACCACAACAGCTTAATAAAAGACCTTGAGGCTGATTTTTCAAAGTTCACACAACCTCTGTTGGTTCTGAGAGCCAGGAGAGCCTTCCAAAGATCGAAGTACTTTATGAGATATTAATTTTTTATATTGGTTTCTATATATAAAATAATTTCCATTAACTGGAATGATGCTGTTCAGCCTCCAGTTTTCTTAGTACTTAAGAGTCATAGAAGAAATGACAAAGACTTTTTAAAGTAGCTAATTTTCTCCTTACTGATACAGGAAAATTTCTTTTGTGTTTTCTACTGATTGTGAGTCAGAATTTCTGGCTGTTAGCCAAACACACTTGGAGCTTTTGATTTGCATATGTAGGCCTATAAGTTAGACAGATAACCTCAATCAAAATTGAATAGAACAGATTATATGCAAAACCAGTGAGAAAAGATTCATTTCCCATATTGAGTGATTTTTGTCAGTTGTGCAAATTAACAGAGAATTACAGATAGAATTCAAGAGGAGTCTGCTTTTCATTTTCTTTTCCAACAATATGCATAATGCAGTACATTAGCTAAAAGAACATTTAAAGGAGGCAGAGACATGGTTCTACCAGGTATGTGTGGGCATAAGAACAAAAAGTATTTTCAGTAGCACAAATCTGCAAGTACTTCCATGTTCTTCCCAGTTCACTGGGAAGAATTCAGAGAGCTACTTTCTGTGAGCCTTCTCTGTGTGATAATATCAGAGTTTACTCCTTGGCATGGAGTGTGCTTGGCTTCAGACAGGACAGGGGGCAGGAGCAGCACTTTCATTCTGGAGTGAAGGGGATGATGCCCCAAAACATCAGTCTTGGTGGTGCAGATGCACAAAAGAGGTAAGGTCTCCAAAGCAATAATAAGCAGTTGATTCCAGGATGGTCTGTAAGATCTCAAAGAAAATAAATTTTGCATATTTAGCTTCAAGTTTGTTATGCTGCAAGGTACTGGTGGCACAGTGTCCCAGAACACACCTGTAGCAGTGTTCTCCACTTGACCTCCAGCCAAGGCCAGTGGCAAGACTCCCTTTATGAAAGGCAAAATTGCAACAATTGAAAAACAATCCAAACATGTTCTCTCACATGGTATTAATAACAGGAGAGCCCCAGAAATCCCATTATGTGTGAATCAATGAGAAGGTGATAGTTTATGGATGAGACAGAGGACTGAATAAAAACAGGAAGAAAGAGCAGAGGGATATGAAACCTCCTCTGCACAATGGCTTCCAAAGGATCAGAATGCTCCTAAACTTTGCTTGGCTACACACCTTGGTATCCAGGACCTATGGATATCACAACATGTGCAACAAGAACCATCTGACAAGCATGAGAGGTGAATGGCAACTCCTCCTCGTTTTCATAAATAAATTGTATTTCTCTTGTACTGAAAGCACAGTCTTTCTTAATTAGGCTTTAAAAAATTTAGGCATTTGCAACAATGCCAACATCTTTTTTTGATCCCAGGTATCTACTCTATGTAATTGAGGTGCTGCAGGATTTGTGTTTTTGCTTCTCCCTGTGTGATGGGCACAGGCAAGCATGATGAGCAGGTGTTTAGTGTGAATTCATGCAGATCCAAGATGTCATCTCCCCAGGACAAAAGGTGACATGTAGGAAAGGTGGCTCAGGACTGTCATCTCCACCAGCAAACCAGAGCACCAGAACACAAGCCTGAGTGCTGTCCTGGAACTGTCCTGATTGTTAAACTGTTCACAGTCCCTGCAGAGCTTTGGCTTGGGCTGCAGCTCTCCAAGACCCTGCCAAGGCATGGTTCAGGAATTAACACCATTCAGGGATCTTTGCCAGTACGAAGCCTGGTCATGGCTGCTCTGTCTGAGAGGTTAGGGTTTTCCTAAAAGCCTTGCTGTACCATCTGAGATCTGCAGCTCAGACCTGTGCCAAGAGGATGGAAATGTTAGAGCCTGGCTTCCCTGCTTGCCTGGGCTCTCTGAAAACTAAACGACAGTTGTTCCTCAGTCTTTTCAATGCCTGTCAGCAGACCACTTCCATAGCAGGGGGCCAACACAGCTCCCACTATACTGCTCCTGTTTTGGCAGAAAATGAGCTGTACAAGGAGGAATCCTCAGATGTACAATGATAAAGGTACCAAGGGTCATGATTATTGGCAAATCATTCTGACACATGAATGGTGATGGATATATCCAGTTAAAGACTGCAGATTGTACATTACCATAGCATTGATGTAATTACAAAATAAGTATATGTTTATAAGATAGGAAGTGCAGATTTAACAAATTTCATGCAGTCAGACTCTAAAGCCAGGAGAATCTGACTAACAGCGTTAGAAAATGGTGAAAATGACAGTAATGAAATGTTTATAATAACAATTTCATGTCAGGAAGAACTTTTGTTTCAAAATATCTCAAAATCATTTTATTTTCATAGTTTTTCTTAAGAAGAGGGTCTAAAATCTTATCAGAAGAGATTTAGAAGCAACAAATATCTAGAAATGACCCTAGAATATAAAAATGGTCCCCACAATGAATACAAAGAGTTCCCAAAAATAGTTAATGTAATAGTCAGTGTAGCCTCATTAAGATTATTATTTTATTCTCAACTAAAATTTTGATTATGTCTTATTATGCAAAGTACCTGGACTTTAGAGTCTTCAAATGAAAAATTACAAGGTAACATTAGAGAGATGTGGAAGCTCAGTAGATACATTGAAGGTAAAAAGTGAGTTAAAAGAAAAGGAATATCTCAAGGAGAACTTCCAGGTGTTGAAGACAGACAACAAAACAAACAAACAGAATTATTAATTGATTGTGTTCTGTTACTGATGAAGAGGTTATAGTTGTAATACTCCTAGATAGGTATGAATTAACATATGAAGGCACAAGGTTAACATGAATCCTCAAAGTTAAGCTGGCCATGCAATCAGAGTATTTTCTACTGAATATTCTCGATAAAATAAAAAGAAAGTAGCTCTTACCCTTGTAATTAGTAACTGATAGGTTCCCATTTTGGGCCAACTTGGTAACTTGAGCAGAAAGCAGGCAGTCCTCTCAGCTCTCTGGGTACTCAACTCTGCAGGGAGAGCACAGAGAGCAGTTTGAATTTAGGCTATTTGAGGTCACATTGACTTCCCTATACATGGTCTTTACTCCTTCTTCAATAATCAGCTTAGAGAGCCAAACAAATACAAGCAACCAGCAGGAACATCTCTTGTTTTAGTGAATGAGGACACAATCAGAAGCTCACACAAAATGCCGGCAAAGTGAGCATCAGTGCCATTGCCTGCTGGAATCTTGAGACTTGGGATACAAAGATCCACTTGGAAAGAACAGATGTCGAGATCATATCCACTTCTACAGACCAAGGAAGTCTGCCACAAAGTGTGGAAAAGTGCTACTGCTGGATGAATAAAACCAGGAATCATGTGTAGGAGGGGCACAAAACTTATGTACTGAAGGAGAATGAAGAGCAGGGGGATGACTTAAAAAATGGTAAAGTCCTGTATCAGGTGAGATGCAAACGATTTCTTTTTCTGCAAGCATCTCTGCAAGCTTCACAGATGACAGGAAGGGTATAATATTGACTTTATGGTCTTCTAACAAAATACAAATGTATTTTATTTTCTGGTATACATAAAAATGTAGGTAATGTAGGGAAATGTGAGAGGCTCTCTTCAGCTGAGTGAAATATGTTCTTTATGCCCAGCATTACTGTGGTCCACACAAAACCCATTTCCACTGGGAGCTGACCATGAGGTGAGTGGTCCCAAGAGTCTCAGTGCTGCACTCCAGTGGGTCTTGGTAAGATGCTTTGGGACCACAACAGCTTGGGGGAAAGGAGGGAGAGAGCAGTCATCCTCCTGTCAAATTTCCTCATGCCCATCCAAAATATTTCTGATGGCATGAGGCTGATCATGTAGAAGATATCTTTATTGTACAGTAGTAAGCTCTACTGAGCATTATTCTACTATGTGAACTAATAAAATTATCAGTTGTTCAGAACTATCAGAATTATTAATATCTGAACTCATATTTAATATCTAGAAGATTATAATAACAAGCATTTTGTGTCTGGGAACTTCAAATCAGGACTGTAACACATTTGTATTTTGACTGCATACACTTCAAGAGTAATTAAATTCTGTATAACTAATTAAGAATATAGGAGGACTATCCATATGTAAAACCCACCATAAATAGGTCTAATTTTATAGCATATTAAAGATACAGAATTGCTGATATGCAGTCATAAACATATCTGGCATAAATATCTCAAACCAGTCTCAAGCATTCCATATGAAATTTGCTGGAAGCAGGCCATTAATTACTAAAGCTGAGGCTAATTCTGCCATTTTTTCATAACAGAAGTCTTGTTTTCATCAGGATTTGAGGATCCATATTCAACAAATATTATTTCACTGCCAAAATAAAATACAAAATACTTGGTACAAAGTGGTTGATTTAATTGAATAGTCAAATGCCACTCTTAGGCTGTTAATACTCAGAATTTACTTTTTGGTGTTTGGACAAACATTTATGCTTTCTTCAACCCTGTGAGGTTTGCTGTCATTCAACTCATCAGCAAGATTTCCACTCCTGGAAGTGGTAACTCAATTTATTTTAAGGTTTTTGGAGATAAGGGAACAACTTTTGCCAGTTGTGTCTGCAGAATCTGACAGTAATCCCTTAGCAAAAGGCTTAGTCCCACCAGAGCACTGATGTCCCATAAAATTAGAGCAACTTAAGGAAGAATATTTTTAGTGCATTCTGCTCATTAACACTAAAAGAGAAGCTGAAGGAATCCCAATACCCAAACAAGTACACATCAAAGGTCACACAAAAATTTATCACCAAATCACACAAATATTTATCACCAAATCACACAAAAAATTACAGCTTCAATGGTAAAGTTGAATGAATGGTACAATTTTCTTATCCATAAAAAATTACGTCCCTCATTAATTCTTTTCACAGCAAAGCTGCTTCATTATTTATCCTCTGGGTAAGCAATTAGTAGCAACGTTGCTCCTGGGTAGTATGTGCTGATTTTCTCTTTAATATCTGCTATGAGAGACACTTATTTCAAGCTGCAAAAGCAAAATTAAAAGAAACACCCAAAACTGAAGAGTTGCTCTAAGGAAATAAATAGGTTTTGGTATCAAAGGAGTGCTGGACAGGAGGAAACATGTACTTTCTCCTTGAAGAAAACTGGAGAGCACTGGAATTACAGATTTATAAGCCCTTTCAAAAAACATCAGCCTGACTCTCAGAGTGTTCTCAGTCAAATCAATTAAGCTGAAATTTAAAGTTTTTATAAGAAGAAATAGAAAAAAAAAAACCCTGTAATGAAAACATTTAGAATTGGAAGAAATTTCTTATGTATAAGAGCAAGTAAGTTCTGGAATAGATTTTCAATGAGAAACAGGAGCAAAAAAGATAATGGTAATATGCTAATGAAAGGAATTCTATTCACTGTAATAACAGGGTAATAACAGGTGATTGGAATATGTTTCCACCCAGAATGTAAATGTTAATCTGAGAATTAGACCAAATGAGGTATGACTACCAAAAGATTAGTGTCCAATTCTCAGCTGGATGCCAGGTCTGGGTCTGCCCTGTCATTACACTGTGTCAATACAAACCCCAGCTTAACTCTTAGTCAGAGAAAAAAAAAAGTAACCCTTAAATCTTGGTACTCTCAAGCTACAAAGCTGGAATTGAAAGCACCACAGATTAGCTCATCTCTCACAGTCATTATGAGTTATAAACTGAATTAAAGAATGTACTCATTTGGGTGAAAGACCATATTCTCTTGCAACAATGTGAATAGAAGTTAACTATTCAAATGCTCCCAGTCCTCTGATGTTTTCCAAGAATATATATCCTTGCCCAGAAGGAAGGGTGAGTTCTCCCAAAAATTACTGAGAAAGGGCAAGAGTGACTCATTTTAACCTCAGTCCTACAGACTGTGAGATAGTTCTGAACATTGTGAGACTTTTCCAGAGGTTCTGGCATCATGTGGAAGTACCATGAAGCCAAAGAAGGTGTGGCACCACCATGAACATAGAAACTCAAAATTATGCCAATTAGACTGGAAAAGAGAAGACTTTGAGGTGACCCAATTGCAGCCATCCAGCACCTGAAGGGAGCCCACAAGAAATATAGAGAAAGACTATTTACAAGAGCATGTACTGATAGCACAAGGGAGAATGGCCTCAAACTGAAAAAAAAATCTTAATTACTGGGGGGTGAGGCACTGGAACAGGTTGCCCAGAGAAGTTTTGGATATCCCATCTCTGAAAGTGTTTAAGGCCAGGTTGGTGGGAGCTCTGAGCAGCCCGATCTGGTGGAAGATGTCCTGCATATGGCAGAGAGGCTGGAACTGGGTGATTTTTAAAGTCCCTTCCAACCCAGGCTATTGTATTGTATTGCTAATGATTCTGTGAAAGATTACTATAGTGGAAGTAGCTTAGGAAAAAAATAGTCCTGTGGTCTAAAATCTGTGAAAGTGAAATACTTCCAGGGCCCAGGGCAATTCTTGTTGGAGGAAAAGGAGTACAAAAGACTGCAGACAAGTTAAGGAGGGCAAACAAGGGTGGAGGCCAAATCAGTTCTCAGCTGCAACTGGACATGACAGTTCCAGGCCATGTCCCCTCTGCCACCACAGCTGACACAGGAATGCATTGCCCTCTTTGTCCCCACAAGTGATCACAAGGACTTTCTGCTCTGAGACAAATGTCACTGCTGAGCTTCAGTGTTCGAGTGGCTTGCAGACACATTGAGCAAATGCTGGATGCCATGTGGAGCCCTCAGAAACTTCCTGAAGTCAAGTGCTGAACTTGTCTCTTGTAATACAAAACCACAAACCTGTCATCTCATGTGCCTTTATCACATTAGATCTGGAGTTGTTGTTTTTCTTAAGTCTTACAATAAGCCAAAGTAAACCTATTTTTCATGCACTACTATGAACCTATAAAATCTAAATTTTCACTTTTGTTAGGAGAGTTTTGCAGACTTGGTGATATACACTGATAATCATTGCTCAACATTTAAAATGTGCCTATTTAAACTTGGTGTGGGTATTCTGCAGATTTTTGTTAGTGTTCCTGCGAAGGGTTTGCATGCTTTCTGCAAAGAAAATAAGTAGAACAAATAGTACGGCACCACAAGTTGGTCAATTATTAGCTTTTTCATACTCAGATCATGGCCTTTCTTTACAAGGACATGTGTTAATATATAATAGAAGTGTATTTCAGTTCTTTTAAAATTGATTTTTCAGACGCACGGTGCAATCTTATAAGGTCAGCTGGAAAGTAAGTGGCCAAAGACAGGCTGTTCAGAGGAAATGAGCCACTAGCCACACATCATGAGAAATAAAACTGGAACTAAACATATGAAAATGATTTTTGTTTTGTAGTAGTCCCAGGGTGGCATTTGACACTCACCCACCATCCTCCCTTAAGTCTGGACAAACTGTCTGTAATGGTCTTAAACTGTGATTTGAACACTTCTGAGATCAAAGAGATGTAATAAATGTCATGGGCCAAGTTTACAACTCACTGCTTCAGGCTACTGGTGCTCACCACAGCTCTGACTGTCCCTGTGAAGCTGCAATTGCTAATTAATATCCAATTATCATTTTGAGGATGTAGAAGCTGTAAGTGGGGAACAGCAAACAAGTTTAATATGATTCTGTGCACAGAAAATGAGGTGGCAGGGAACTCAGACAGGGTAAGTACACACAGCAATCAAATTCTGTTCAGAGACAGAAGCAGGAAAATGTGAGAGAGAAATGTTTTCTTCTCAGATGGATTAAGGCAAGTCAGAGTTTTGTGAACCAAAATATTCCTAACGTATAGTTACAGATGAAAATGACCAGAGGAAAAAATAGGCAGAAAACAGTAGCCAGAGAGCTGCAGACTGATTCATGCAGCCTGAAGACACACTGAGCCAAGGAACCAGAGACCAAGAAGCAGTCTGGAGTCACCAGCTCATTGGGGGACTTTTGATAAGACAAAGAAAATCCTATCAGAACAGTCCAGTTCAGCCTCCAACAAGCTGCCTGAACTTTGTACTGTTATGTCTGGTACAGGCAATGTTCATGCAAGCAGGACTGTGTTACAGGGCTTCACACCATGCTGGGAACGTGTTTATTCTGTACCAAGTTCAAAGTCACACCAAAGTAAAAACACCTGAGAAAGGTTACAGCAGAGGTGTAAAGGTCTGAGGGCTCTACACTCCCCTGCACACAAAACCAAAGAACACTTGAGTGTTGTGTTTAATATATCTAGTGGCTAAACTCTTCCATCTCTCTGCTAAGCAGGGGCTAAGGAGGAAAAAGGCCCTTGAAATTAAGAGTTCCTAGAAACTTCGAACTTCCAAACACTTCAATTCCCATTTCTGTCATCTATTTATCTTCTTTAAATTGTTAAAAAATTAATTGCATTCAATTCCTAAAAATGAGCAAATTTCAGCTGAATTTTGAAATGGAATAATAATAATAATAATAATAATTTATTATTTATTAATTGCACATTATATATTTATAAGCCATGATTTGCAAAAATTATCACCCTGCCTGAAGGGACCTGTAAGGGGAAAAAAAACGCAGTCAAAACCAAAACCAATTCAAAACTGAAACCAAGAATGTGTTCTAATCAAACTGTTCAACAGGAAAATAAGGCTTTTACAGAGTACGGTAATGACCTTATCTCCTTAATTAATTTGAGTGCTCTATTGTAAGAGATAAGGGAAAGTGTTATCAGGGGTAGGTGACAAGATATTCTGCTTCAGGTTGGAACAGCTATTCCAGACTCTGAGTAACGTCTTTATCACTAGGACATGAAAAAGGCAGCTCTCAAGTTTTCTAGGTGAACCAAGTCTGATGCAGACAGCAAAAACTAATCAGTCTGTCAGCCTGCTACTGCATGAGATGTTGGAACAGCTATGAAAGGGTTTTGTTGACAAACATAATCCTAGTGACCCATCCTGTCTATTTTTGTAATTTTTTCCATTATTGAAAATCCTGTGGGTTTAAGTATTGTAAAAGTATTTAAGTATTGTAAAAACGTATTTAAGTATTGTAAAACAGATTCTGCACAGGTGGCATATGAATTCAGCACTCCTTTCAGCATTGTGGATCTGTTCCTTGGGGTTAAATGGCAAACTCCTGGAATATGTATTGCACACCAACTGTGGGACTTGCTCAAGTCACAAGGGAAATCTACCACTGAGTTGCAAGGCCCAAGCCACTGGCAGACAGCAAAAATTCCTGGGGTGAAAAGCTACACTTGCTCAGCAAGTTTTAGTCCAAGCAGTGGCAAACAGTGAAGTAATGGAGGGGTTGGAGACTGAGAGTCACCACTACAATGCCAGTTTTTTACAGTGACAATATAAATTATATGTCAATTTATACTGGTGAGATTCTCTAGTATTATCTATTTCATTTAATACATCAGTGAGATATCTAAGCATATCCAAAAACTTGACAGGAAAAGCCAAAACAGTGTGGAACTATCTGGGTGAATCTAGGACAGAAGCCTGAACGTAGCAAGCACTTTTCTGTTTACATTGTCTTGGGGTTTAAAGTGTGTTCACATGCAGTTTGGGATAGGTCCACATGCTTTATGGGTTTGTTTTTCATTTTGTTGCATCAGAAAAAAATCTATATATAAACCTGGAAACCTGAGACCTGAATTTCTTTTGGCTGTATGGACTTTAACCTAGCTGTACAACATATGTATACATGCCATTAAAGTATCCATCTCTTAACAGCTGTGAGGAAAACCTCAAAGCTTTGATCAGTGCAGACAGGCAGGTGTGCAAGGAAGCTGGAATAAGAATTCTGAGACTTCTCTATTAGCTTAAATGCTTTCTAATGGCAATCTGAAGGCCAACATTGTTAAGAAAGTTATTAATTAACTTATTAATAAGTTTATAAATTTTAATTTTTGTCATTACTGCATAAGAAAACAAAAAGAGGTAAAGACTTACATACAAATAGCAAAACCCCTGGCAGTTTTCTTACAAGCAGTTAGAGGGTGCCTACTCCAAGTCACTTAAGATCCACCTTTCCAGAGTACTGTGTGCTCACAGTTTTTATGGAAATACGTGGGAGCAGGTCTGGTTGTATCTCCTTGGCCCCTGTCTCCAACATGGACACAATCCCAGGTGGTTCATTCACATCACTGACATTAGTGGTCTGAGGCAAGCACAAAGAAGGCAACAGACTCTTCCTGTGTAAGATTTTTGCCCAGGAGAAATCTTACAGGGGTTAAGTGCTGTGCTAGTGTTTTCTCATTTGTAAACCAGGACTTACAAGCCTTCCCTATTTCAAAGGCCTGTGGAATGATAAAGGGTTTAACACAGACAGACTGCAGTAATAACATAATATGCTACATATCCATGGAACATTCTCTGGGAGCCTAACAGATTCAGACAAAAATGTTTTAAAAAGCCATAGCTGGAAAAGCAAAGCTGTCTTTTCCTTCTGTTCCAAGGCAGCTTTGGCAGGAAGAGCTATACTGCACAGAGCACACAGTAATTTTTCTGATTTAAAATGTGAAAAAAGCAAGGACTGTATTACAAGAGCATGGCACTATGAAAGGATGATCTAAGAAAGCCCACTGCATGTGGTTTACACAAATATCACTGAGCCTACAGTGTCTCCTGGTTTTGTTCAGGCTGTCTCCTGACAGGAGGACACCCATTATCTACTATCTGCAAACAGATAAGCATTTAATTCTAGGTGAACACTTTTGTCTGTGGAGAAACCCACTGAAGTCAGCAGAGCTCCTTGTGTACACATAAGGATGGTAATTTTAGTCCAGCTACAGCATTAGACTTTTGGATCCTGACTTTCAGAACTTCAATATGTTCAGCATATTACATGGCTCCAGCAGTGACCTCTAACAGGCAGGGACAGGCAGCAAGCCAATGTTATAATCAGGCCCTTAGCACCATATTGGACTGACCCTTCTGGTTTAAACTTTCCATGACAGTGCAGTGTGCATGAGCAGCTCTCCCATCAGCTGCTCTGAGGGAATTTCTCTCTTCTGTTTGCTTTTGCCAATAATGTTGGCTAGTGAAGGCCGTTGTGTAAAGAAAAAAAAATCCCAGTTTACCCTCTCACTTCCAAGCCTTCATCCCTAGAACACACAGATTTAAAGGAACCTTTTGTGCAATACACAAAATAAAACAGCTGGCTGCCCACAAGGCCTCACCCAAGACAAAACAGAAACAGTCCTTCAGTTAATCTATGTTCCTGGCTCAGCCAGACGCCAAGGAATCCAGAGCCTCCCAGACTTCTGGGAAGCAAGTAAATATCATAAAATGCCATAGGTCAAACCATCTAATGCTGCTTTACTGCCCCTGATCTGTAGCTGTTGGGGAGATGCTCATCCTCAGGCTCACGGCTCCTGCTGATATTCTGGTGGTAGCAGTAGCTGGCAGGTTGCTGTTGCAGCTAGGACTGTGCTGTTCCTCTTACCACAGCAAAAATGAAATCACCTCTCAGATTACATTCCAAAAAAGGCCAGGTAGCTGCAATTGCCCCTTTGTGAAAAAGGGTGGGAGAATAAAAAAAGGCAAATATGAATGTGTGCCCTTGGTTGAGATTATTTTCCTTCTTTTTTTTTTTTTTTTTTATTTTAGGTGAATATTTTTGGTGTGTTGGAAGCAAAAAAACAGCCTTGGGCTAATACCTGCAGATTAAAAGGTGAAGCTGATCACTATCAAAAATACTTTGTGACCTAAAATGAAGCTCTGAGTAATCATCACAAGGGGCTAAAAGGAAATTGAAGAATTAAACTTCTTTAAAGCACACAGTCTTAGAATGCTTTGGGTTGGAGGAGACCTTTAAAGCTTATCTAGCCCCAGCAACAAGCAGGGACATCTTTAACCAGACCAAGTTGCTCAGAGCCCATCCAAGCTGACCCTGAATGTTTCCAGGGATGGGGCACCACCACCTCTCTGGGCAACCTGTGCCAGTGCCTCACCACCCTCATTGTAAAACATTTCTTCCTTATAACTGTCACCATCACAGTAACTTTGTCAGACAGTGTACCCAAAACTTAACTTCACTTGATCTCTGAAAGCTTAAATAGTGTTAACTCTGCATGGTCTGGCTTTCTCCATAGGGGTGGAACACATGATTTGATGGCAGGGTACCAGCAATACTCTCCACATTTCTTTGTTGTTAGTAGCAAAGACTCTTGGCATTTCAGCCCCATGTTTCATTTATGTATATGGATCTCTATTGCTAGAAAATCAGAAAATCTCACAAACTCACCCCATCACTCTTTATCTCCATTTCCTGTAAGTAAAGAACATATTATTCCCACTGAAGAGCTGAGGAATGGAGGTACAAATCAGTAAAATGATTTGTATATGACAGTCAGTGCTCTAAGATGAAACTGAGCATAAATTTACAAGAAATCATGGTTGCAAACCAAACCTTTGAACCAGATGACCACCTTTGAACCAAATCAAACTAAATTAAATAAAAGCTTTCTGTAGCACTCAGCACAATGTTATTTATGCCTTGAAACAACATATCTCTTTCCCAGATCTTCCTGTCCAATTATTTAAAAGCTTGGTCCAAAAGAGATAACATAGAGAATCTGACTGTCAAAAGATCTGCTGCCAGCTGCAGTCACCTGCAGGGACTGGGAAGAAAGACATGACTGATGATAGCATCAAGACTTTGGCTGAGATTGTTAAGCTTCATAAAGCTGTCATTGTTTGAAAAGTGATGTCTGCTCCGTCTGCATCATGATGGAACCAGCAATGATCCATCCCTTGGATTCTACCCAAGGAAAGGCCATAGAGAAACACTGAAAACAAAGGGAATGGGCAGACCACTGTTGCCTGCCTCTGCCCCCAACCACAAGCCACATGAGCTCAGTTTGTTGTTTTGGCAGGAGAGCAGGCACTGAATAAGCAAGAACAGCTGAAACTGGCAGAACAGTCAGAAAAGTATTTAGAGTTGTTTATGTATGAATGATTGCAGGGTGGGAAGGGCAGACTTATTTGGATAGATCAGGTAAAGCCCTGGGGGAAGTGCTGAAAACAGAGCCCTTTGCAATCAGATGAGTAACATGATCTGGACTGCTTTCTCTTTTCCCCTCTGTGCACACTCCAAGTTGCAGTCGAGCTTTGCCTTGGAGTCCTTTTGAACGTTTCATTCACAGGTATTTGTTAAATCCTGCTATAGCCCAGAGGATGCCTACCACTTTAATCCTCTATTAAAAACTCCAATTTTTGGTGTTGCAGCCAAGGTTTGCTTGCTGACTCTCAGCCTCAAGAGGCCTAGGAATATTTGGATGGTATATTTACCTCCCCCTGGTTTCATTACATGAGTGATACTTCGCACTTCTCTACTCCTCTAAAGTAGGGACAGGTCCATCACTGGTAGCATAGGTGTCACAACATCAGCCATGCTTAATTGCATTCAAATTCAGAGTAGTAAACACAGAACCGTGCAAATGCAATGTCTGTTTTGCAGAGTTATAACCTGACTGAGAAACTGCTACTATTTGAAGTGTTCACCATTGCCGTTGTTGTGGGGATTATTCCTTTTGTAAACACAGCCACTGTGGGGCAGCAAGACATAAGCATTTAATGGAGTGTGCTTTGCCTCTGCCAGGATCCCGATGAGGCTGCAAGCGCTGTTACCCCGTGCCTGCAGACAAGAGGGACAATGCAAATGTTAACACCCTTTGCCTTAAGCACATTGCCCCGGTCAGGGTGACTTGGTGACTTGGGAATCATGATAAGTTTTGAAGGTAATGTTGAGATAAGGTAGCACCACAACTGCTTTAAGTAGTTTATATGTCTGTTCTGAGAGAAGATGTCAACAACTCATAGCTCCAGGACGTTTGAACTTCGCTTGCACACGGTGCCAAACTCTGCATTCTCAGGAGGCTCACGCCTACGTACAAACAGACAAGTTACTATTTGCTTTTGCCATTTTCCCAGAGGAAGTGATGGTGCCAGACAAGTGTGAGCAGACCAACCTCATATAGTGTGTCTGGCTGTGTAGTTTGTAGCTCTGCAGGTGGAAATGATGAGCATGCCCACCACACTCCGGTCATTGCCCAGGGACACAGAAGGGTGACTCTAATCCAGGAGAGCATGAGATCCCCCGATGTACATCAAGTCTCCAGACTCAGACACACAGGCTCTTTCCAAATCTGAATCAGGCTTTTACTGGAATTCTCACTGCTCTTCATTGCCCTGGGTTCCTAGAGCATTTGCACTCAACCTAAATGAAGATTTGGACGCCTGCTGAAGAAGGGGGATTGCAACTGATGCAGGTTTGATAATGGAGAGATAACTACTGGAGCTCATAACTATCATTTAGAGATGTAAGTCAACTAAAACAGTACAGAAGCTATTTTTTCCAGGTTAGGTTTTGCCATCACAGTGAGGAGAAACAGACTATTAAAATTGGTTTGGGTAAAACACAGAAGGTTCTATCTACCTACTTGCTAAAAACAGGAAATCAGATGTTATAGTCACTCCTGACAATGAATTTTGAGCCAGATCTCTGATATAAAGTACTACCATGTTTATATGTACTGTGACAGCCATTTGAAAAACCAAGATTTTCTGACTTTAAATATAGTCAATAATGATTATGAGTTTTATTTAATGCAAGTTGGTTACTGAGCAAGAAAACAATCAATTTTAATTTTCAGTTTATCTCTGTAATACATAATGTAAGAATTTTCTAAACTTTCTTTGCCCTTTAAACATAAATTACAAGGAATAAAACCTTTAGTTCAATCAAAAATTGTGCTTCTTGATAGGCTTCCACATGAATTGTCTAATCATGTCAAATAAGCAGATTAAATAGATTCACTTAGTGAGCCTGGATAAGAGGGGACAAAGGAGGAAGAAAAAATAATCCCAAACCTCACAATAATGGAAATTGTCTGTTTGATTTTTTTCTGTAGGTGTCAAGATATGAAAGTGGACACTGAAGTTATCTAATTTATCCTTAGATAAGTCTCCCAGAGTAAGAGTTAACCATTCTAAGTGAAATCAGTGTTACAGACTACACGATAAAGAGCCATGGGTTTAGGTGTACAAGTCTGAATGTAAGAAACAGCCTGGACATGACAGTACAGAGCTCTCTGCAGGTTAAAGGATCCTCTCTCTTTGCAGGGTGAAGGCACAATCTGAGACAGTAAAGAAGCCACTTGCCTCCTCAGTCAGAGCACCATGGATATTAAAAATATTGTTAATATATGATTTCTTTTTTGCCTTTTCTTCTCTATGGGACATTATTGGATACAGAGATCTGAAGCTTTGTGTTGGGTTTTGTTTTGGTCAGGTCTAGGGAGTAAACACTTTTCCATGTTAAATATACACATATAAAGCACTTGGAAAGAAAAATTTTGAAGATTGTAGTTAAAAAGTCTTTCTTTTAACACCAGTCAATTGATGCCAAATTTATTTTTGCCTTTTTTGCTTTTATATATTGTCTGTATTCTTTGCACATATATTTGTAGATCTGTAGACTATTATTGTATTTGTAGCTAGCTCCAGTACTTTTCCCTACCTCTTCCCTACCCTGACAGGCAGAAAGACAAAATACATTCCAGAGGCTCCAAACCCTGTGGGTCCAAGGCTCCTATCCTATCTTGGCTCTCTGGGAGCCAAGGTTGAAACCAGCTCTTTGAGACACAGTTTCATAACAAAAGTTCAGTTCCTATCTAAAAGGGGGCTACAGAAGTTGTGGAAACAAAAAGGAGGAATCACTTCATCACTTATGCTTCTAACTGGTGATTCTTGTCAATCATGCTAATTTTCTAAATTTATAGAACTGTATTCACCCTGTGTGGGGTGGGCACTTTTCCATATCTGCCCCTTGGAGGCCTCCAGTAAAGACCAGCCTTTAAAATACCTCCTATACTAATATTGTCTTGTGTTGCTTTATTTCTACATCTTTAAGGCATCAAGTTAACACTTTACACACATGGAAAGGACTTGTTTGTTTTGAGTAGTATAAAAAGTATCAAAGCATTAAAAATGATGTGATTTTGGAAAGGAAGGATCTATGTAATGCTGCTGATCACCAGCTTTTCATCACCCTTTGAAAGGTAAAATATTTGCAAAAATTGATGGGACTGAACCTAACTGGCTATCAAAAACCCTACACTGGTTATAAATTCAACTTGAAATAGGTAAGTTTGAGATGCAATAGTCCTAGGAAGAAACAGCCCCTTTATGACAACTTCCCAACACACTGATCCCCAGACTGTACATCCAAACACGTGGTGTAATGAACTTCTGCCAAAGGAAGTGAAAATAAAGCTGACTGGGAGATAAAGTTACCTGAGCATGTTCAGGCTGCTCAACAATTTGCTTCCCCAGTGCACTGTTGTGGGGACCCACCTAGTGAAACCATGAAGAATTGCACCAGTCCAGAACATGAAAGAAAGGAAATATTGAGCCAAGGAGACAAATAACTGAACAATATAATTTAGTATATTGCAAGTGGTGAAACGTGGCAAGACGAGAGAGACCACAAATTCCAGCCAACCTACAGTCACCATCTGGTATTGCTTTGTAACTCTCAGATAACTTGGTTTCAAAATCTGGTGCAGCAGAAGTTTGCATTTAGGAGAATGGATAATATATTTTGGTTTAACTCAAACTGGTGCACTGCCAGACAACATATTTGGGACTTATGTTCAGTATTACCAGCCGGAGCACTAACAAAACCTGGAGTCGGTCGTTGTAAAATCAGAAGAGTGGCTTTGTTAAAAAATACTAGAAGCTATTTCCCTTTGTCTCTTCACTTATTTTTTATTTTTAATTTGACTCTGTAGGATGAGCCATCATTTTATATATTTGTTAAATCTTTAAGGCTTTATTCCTGTGATCACAAAAACTGGAGGCTTTCATTACAATGAAAGCTGAAATTTTTATCTTCTTTTGGCAACAAAGGCTGTAAGAACACTACCAAGACTGTTTGGTTTACAACAGATTTTTATGCAATGAAGTGCTGAAGTGAAATGTTGTTACAGCCAGTATTGATCTGTTCAGAGGGATTTTACCTTCATTTCCTCACTTCCCTGTCCGCACTTATTTAATCCACAAGAGAACCAAAGCTCTCATTTGTAAAAAATAGCCAAAATATGTAGACATTAAAATCAGATACCTGGCTCAACCACTGGCATTTTCTCTTAATGATACAAAATTATATACTCTTTTTTTTCATTACAAGGGCATACAAAAAAGATTGAGATTTTGATTCATTTACTTATGAAAACAGTTTATAATACTCTTTTTCTTCTTGAATGAAGCAACAAACACATGACAAAACACACGACATTTTGTTTTGTCATCCTCCAAAAGAGATTTGCAAATACTAAATTCCAGTTATAAACAGGCAATTTATAGTGCAGGAGCTCTCCCCCAAACTCTTAGAATCAACTGCTTTTGATTCTGCTCTTGTCTACACATATTTAGGTCCTCCTTGTGGTTTATGTGACTTTATTTCTTGAAAAGTTCTGGATAATCAACACCAGAGAACAACTTCCTAGCATCTAGAACTGCCACTTAAGTTTGGAGAAGAGCCATCCATACCAATTTAGAGGCAACAGAATTCTAATTTATCTTACCCCAATCACAGTTTCCTTCTCTCTTCCTTGACAAGACTATTCCAAGAAAATCCTGACTTTTCTAAATCCTCCACATGCCAACCAGCCTAATCTCAGACCTTGAAATCTTTTCACTTCTTTCTCTCCTTAGCCTATTCAAGATACTACTGCTACTTACTAGCATTTCTCTAACAAATGATACTTTACTTAAAATTCCACCTGAAATCCAGGGCTGCTATAAGAGCATGTCCCAGTAGTCACTGCACCACTCCCTGGGACACAGGGACTCTGCTCAGGGTTCTGGATAATACAAAAACATCAAGGCACACAGGCCATACTTGATTTCTACCTTCCCAGCCACTGCTGTCTCTGAAAGCAAGGGGAGCAGGCATTACTGTCAGAGCACTGATTCTTGGTAGCAGTGATTTTTGACCCAGAAATAGGAACAGAAATCCTTGCTCTCTAAAACTTTCCTCGTGGGCTCAGTACCTTCTATCCCTCCCTTCCCCTCTGCTGAAATAGTTCCTTTTCTTCTGTCCTTCCCTGATTCTTCCTCTTCTTAGCAGCCCCTTACAAGCAGAATTTGCTGTAGGAAGAAGACAGAGTATACTGTGACTTGTGGTGAGAGGAATTCAGACACATGGCTGCACAGGCAAGTTTGGGGATCCCCATAACCCTCACAGTGCTCTCTAGCAAAGAGACATCACGGTGAAGAATGGAACTCCTTTGTCTGGGGCTCTCCAAAGCCTCTCCAACCTCCCTTCCATCTATAGCATCCATAAAATGCTGCTGACCCCTTCCCCAGCTGGATCCCCATCACCACACAGCATCCTCTAACCCCTACTACTGAAAATGTTACCTAAATCTGAGTAGCTTACAGCTAATTCTTACTGTAATTGGCAGTTAGATGCTAAATGGCATTGCTACCAATCCCTCTTCTGCAGCTTTGTGTCCTTACATAGCTTCCTGTGCCTTTTACACTTTCTTATCCTCTGTCAATACTTCAGGTGTTCTGTCCTGGTGTTTTCTCCTGCTCTGACCATGTACAATGTCTCAGCAGAAATACACCAGGGGGCATCTCACAGCTCACACAGAATTCCCTTGCTGTTAACATGCTATTCCCTAGAACAGCACAACATCTATTCAGGATAGATTTCTGTGGTATTTATCTTCCAATTTCACCATTTTCCTTAGGCAGTTCACTTCTTTCAGAGCTTGACATTTTCAGATAGTGAAATAATGGTTTCCTCCAGCCATTCATTTAATTTAATAGGCCCCAAAATTGCCTTGAGGATTTTAATCATACCAATCTTGTTCATGCTAAAATAAGGAGTAAATTTACATGTAACTGCACAGCTCTTGGGTAATGTATAGACCAATTAGTACACTTTTTTTTTGTTTTCATCATTTATTGAAATCAAGTTTTTTGACTCTGCTAAAACTTGCATTTTAGAAATACTGATTTTTGCATCCTACTCTAACATATTTCTCTGGTAAACCACAAGTTAGTGGTGCAACAAAGAGTACCTCGCTGATGGGGATTTTTTTTCTTGTTTTGCTTTCAATTTGCCTGGGAATTCTGAGAGAGGTCAGGCATTCCTGTTTGTAGTGGTATTTAATTGCCCAACAAGAAACTGTGTTTAGCTGCAAGTGGTTCTAATCTAAACAGATAAAGTAGGCACAGGTTGTGGGAGTAAGAATTTTATCAACATACTGTATATAACAAATGAAGACATCAAGCAACAAATCCAGATTTATGGAGAGAGCGCCTCGAGGGACAGTCATGTCTCCTATTTCTTGTCCTCTTAGCTATAGGAATATAATTTCCATTGCAGTTTCTCACATGTGCATAAGGTAGGAAACACAACTACTCCTGAATTTCACATCTTCTTTGAAAAAACAATACAAAAATGAGGTTTACTGCAAACATAAGTCAGGCCCCTGAAAAAGAAGAACAATTTAAAGTACAAGTTTGTAAATCACTGTCTGATTGCTCATGAAAATTGTCAAGTTGTGATTTTTTTTAGGATGTGTTATTGAAACAGACAAAAAAAAGACAAATTGGAGGGGGGATAGAAGAAAAAAAAGGAGGGTACCACTGTGATTAAAATTGCTACAGAGAAGCAGGAACTACCCCCAAATAGTATGAATCAGAATAACTTTATAAAACCAATGGGAAAAACAAATCTAAAACGGAACTATGAATATTACTGGATATTCACCCTTTCCTTATTACACATACACCCTTTTTACACGTTTCTCAGTTCTAGGAAACTGAAAGCCCATTCCTGAGAATGCAGAAAAAAACCCCGTAGTATGAAAAAGCAAAGAGGCTCAGCATCTTGTTGTACAACAGATTTGGGGCTAGAGGCTGAGATATCTTTTGATGAAAGACTATACCTGCTATGAAAAAAAAAATAGCTAAAAAAAAAAAAATCCTGTATAACAGAAATGCCACAATTCAGGCTTGGAATCCTAGTCTCAGTCTGAACTCTAAGCTCAGTTTATGTGACATAACTAAAGGTTTTGTCAGACTGTTCAGGAAGTCTGAATATTTTTCACATACTTACCTATGAAAATGACACTTTAGAAGTTTTCATCAAAACAGGAAGACAGAGTGATGCAACAGAAAAAGAACTGAAGGACTCACTTCTATTTTTTTGTCTGCCACTGCTTTGTTGGATGACCTGGAACAAACAGCCTCATCTTTCTGTGCTTAACTTCCACATCTGTAAAAAGAAGATAAGGAGACTGAACTCCTCTGCAAATAAACTTTTTTCTGTCTCTTATCAGGGAGTTGAAACAACGATGGAAGGAAACTCTTGGTAGAGTTGTAATATAGTTCACTGGTAAAAAGCCAATTCAATTATGAGATTTCTTGGGTTTATGGGAGTGTTTTCATTCTCAAACTTTGCAAAACAGTCCAAAGTGGAAAAGAAATCAGCCCAGGCTGGCCCAGACTCCAGAGCCTCTGAAGTGATCTGAGCACAGTTGAGCAACACTGGACAGAATGTTTAGCCAATTACCTCCCTCCACAGATTCCAAGGAAAGTTTTATTTCAGTAAAGAGAAATTCTAGAAAATGTAGCATCTCACTCAAAGATCTTAAGAATGAGAACTTCTGAACATGAAAAACAGATGGAATTTAGTCAGCAACACCTCAAAGATAAACCACAACTTTTCCACAGTTCTGGAGAGACTCTACAGAAGAACTTAAAAGTGTTAAGAAGTGCAGAAAAATAACACAGCCTGGGCTGAAAAATGGAGGACAAAAATTTGAAGGGAATTAAAGAGAGCATGACAATACTACTCTGTATGCTCTCTACTTAAATTCCTTGCTAAGACAAAACAACTCTTTGCAATCCTTAGATCTGTGAATTCTCCCAGGCACTGTATGTCACACAACTGGCTCCTTCCTCATATTCCTGCGGATTTTAGGGCCACATCACACATGCTCATCATTCCAGCTTACTACTTGTTTCCTGCTTCATTAAGATGGGTTAATATATTTAGCTGGTTTGCAGATCTTATCTGTGTCTTGTGTACGGGAAAAGGGAGAGAACCTGTTTATTGTAACATATTAGGTTTGCTCTCATCTCTGTCTGAGCAGGATATTTGAGAGTACAATGCTCTCCTGACACCAGCAATGCTAGAAGGAAGTACTTATTATTTACTATTTACTATTTGTTATTTATTATTACTTATTGCACTATCAAAGCATTCTGTCAATAAATAGCAAATGTCCAGGAGCACAGCTGGTGCCCAAGGTAGTTTGAAAAAAGCTTCATAGATTGCTGTAGGACGTCCAAAAAAGAAACTCTTGAGCTTGGTGACTTGTTTTGTTAGAACTTTCATCAGCCCAAGAGGACAGCATTAGTGCTAAAAGTTTTGTATTTCCAACAAGAAAATGTAAATAATGTGAAGCATGAGAGACTGAGGAAAAAACTGATTCAGCATTCCAAAACTCATTTAATTATCATCTGGCTTTTCTAGTTATCCTTCTTTTTTTATTTCTTTGCCCTGAATCTTTGCCTAAATTCTTCTAAGGCAAGTTGTGCTACTCTAACAAGACCTAACTGGTCTGATTCACAAATGACAGTGTGCAAAGCCTGTCATCAACCAAATTCATTTTAATTTCCCTTTGTGGAAAAAAACCCAACATTTCAGCTACAGGATTTAATGGCTTAAGAATTGGCCATTCTGGGTGTCAGCAGCAGTACCTGTGGCTGCCCTAGAACTCTTGGCCACTGGGTATCTTTCAGGCTCAGGGAGTCATGGAACGGTGTTCCAAGTGTCATTCCATATCCATGCACCATGATACAACACACTGTCACTAATCCTTCACACAAGCCTCATTAACAACAGATCTGAGTATTTTAGGATGGCTTTTCATACATAATCTCTTGGATTCTTCCCCTAAATCTATACTTGCTTGATGCTTGATACTTGAATCAACTCACTGGTCTGACTAGCTAAGGAAACTTCAGGAAACAGCATTAAAAGCTAAGCAATATTCCCTCTGTGCAGCCTGGCAAAGCTTACAAGTTCTGGCACCTAGACTGAAGTGTCCCCAGGCCGATGTCTTCATCTGCATGCAAATTCCTCCTACAGTCGATACAGAGCTACTCAATACAGTTGATAAAGCAAAGAGCTATTCAGCTGTTCAGAACACACTGATCTATCTGCCTTGAGGCAGTCTGAACAGCTTGCTGTGCGACCATGAGCAGGGTTCAGCTTGCCAGCCATCTGTGCCCAGTGACAACTGTGGTGGACTGAGATATCAACAACTTCCACATGAGATTTCAGACAGAACAGGCTTTTTAGGATACCTGCTGTTCTTGGAGCAGGAGGCCAGGTAGAAAACTCCTCAGTGCCTACACTGGCACTCGATGCCTGCATTTATGTAACTAAATCCCACATTAATTCTCTGCTGAGTATAAGGGGAGCTTAGGCATCTGGTTCACATGGAGACACCTACACACAGAAAACCAAATTTAGGTGCCCTAATCTGCTGGCTGAATCCACCCCTTTACTTGGAGATTTCCTCAGCTGGCAGCTGCATTAGCATTATGCTTAAGAGGCTTCAATGGACATTCTTCTCATTTCCATTTCTAATCCACTCATGAGAACATTTATACTTTTGGCCTCTCCGATACACTTGCAGCAATTTACAACTGTAACTCTAGAGAAAACATACTTTCTTTTCTTTATTTTAAATTTATTGCCTGGAAATTTCACTCAGGACATCTAAATCTTATGCCATAAGAAACACAGAATTCACTTTCTCTATTACAATAGATTTTTTGACCACTATCACATTCACAATCCTTCACGGTCTTTTTCTAAATTAAACCATTCAAATGTATTCAAACACTTTTTTTTTTTTTTTAAGGAAGCAATTCCACATCTCCAATCAGTTCATTGCTTTTCTCTGTGCCTTTCTTGGTGCTTTGGGGAGAATTCCACACAATATTCAAGATGTACAAGCATTTTTGATTTTACAAATCTTACCATCTTGTTCTATATTCCAGTTTTAATGTACTGAACATCCTTTTTGCCTTTCCACCCACTCCAAAGCACAGAATTGATGCCTTCAATAGATGAGCCACAAGAGATCCATAGATTCTTTACTGAGTGCTCCTAAGAAATTCAAGGGTATGTGGGATGACCTTGTTCTACAGGCTTTTCCTCAGTCTCCTATTCAGACATCTGTTTTTGCAATGATATTTAGAATATAATCCCTTTGAGATCTCCACCCACTGTCAAATTTGATACATATGGCCCAAGATTTCAGAAGTACTTGAGAAGAGAAGCAGAACAGATAAACCCATATACATAGTCTGAGTTGTCATTTGACCTTATTTCTTTGGGAAAGCAGGCAAAAAAACCATGTCAAGTGGTCTTCAGCAAAAGTAACAGTCGGAAGGAAGAGGTTTGAGAGCAACCAGAGAAATGTCCTGCTTCCTCAAACACTCCAAATAAATTCTCCAGCACTTACAAGGGCTTTTCTATGCCACTCAAACCCAGAATCACTTAGAAACTCTACTAGGGGATGTGCAGACTGACTTCAGTCATAGACAGCCCATAGGCAAACAATTGTAACAGGAAACCACTGAAACAAATGCAAGTCCTCCCAGTTATGGAAAGAATACTTGGAGTTTTCTCCACTCTTCCCTATCACAGCTGGTCAACAAGCACTACATATCAGCTGGAGAAATTTTTTATGAACAATTTGGATTTGGAAAAATAATACAGATTAATTCTGTTTGGTTTTGGGGACATTTGCCTCCTTTTTCACGAAGTAGACAGCTTAGTCTAAGAAAAGAGACAGGATTTAAAGAATATCTTTTGTAGCTGACTGTCCTTTTCTCTTGTATAATTTCTGTGTCTGAGACATGTCAACAACAGAAATGAAATTTCAGTGCTTGAGTACATATGGAACCCAAATTTTGACCCCAACCCATATTGACACAGGATTACTTTGGGTCACGGCTTCTTGCCAGGATTTATAAGAGTTCTTGCCTCTTGCTGTGAGCATATAGGAAGTGGGTCAATTAGTTAACACTAAGGGGTTATCACAGATCTTATTAAGCAATTGGGCTGGACAGGTTATCAGGAATTTTGAGAAGTGAAACCTGTCTCAAAGACCTTACAGTAAATGACACAAAAAAGTATAAGTTTATTAATTCTGTTAATAAAGTTATAATCCAAACACCAGGGAAATTCTTATCAATAAGAATTAAAAGAGATTATATAGCTGGAATTACAAGATGGGCAACAAATGGCCAAATTAGGACTTCCAGGATAATGGTTCTGCAGGAAACAGAGAGCATATATGCTGAGATTCCTTTTACCTAAAAGAGCTTAACACACTTGCAGTCCTTGGGCGAAATAATTATGAGAGGGAGATCAAAGCTGTATGTTAGCCATTATGAAGCGGGATTTCTGAAAAGCTGGCTGATGGGGGGGCTGACTGTGTGGCTATCTCATTTAACTGCACCTTGCTTTCATCCTGATCCCTGCTACCTCCTTGCCATCCACCTACTAACCCCTCCACAGGCTGTAACTCCCTTTTCTCTCACTGCAGCTTCTGATTATGGATTGCCTTTTTGCCCTCTGTACTCTAATGCTGCAGCTACAGCTCTTTGACAGCTTCTGGGTTCTGCTCTATTTTTGTTATTATAAAGCACCTTGCCATAATCTCTGGATATTGTGGGCAATATCCACCAAAGAATGGGCTTGGATGTGTCAACCCAGTTTAATTTCCACTTCAATAAAATAAAATCTGCTATCTCCAAAGTGTCACTCAAGAGCTCAAGTTCTGTAATCTGGGTATTTATAAAATAAGCTCCCAGTCCCGGCTATGCTGTGCAAATCTGACATTAAGTTTGTTCTTGAACTTTACCAGGGTTTACAAACCCAACAGGCCTTCAAGTTTCACCCTTTTGCCTGAAGAAACAACACCTGCCAAGTCAGTCCTGCACAAAGATGGATCTGTGGTGTGGTGGGTTTAGCACGCCAGTGGTTTGACCCTCTACCCTGGATGTCAAAGACCTGAGGTTTCAGCATGACTCCCCACCTGTGAGGATGTAAAGCTTGTTGCTGTGGAAGCACATTAACTGCCAATCTCAGGTTATTTCAGTGTAGTTGTGGTAGATTTTCCTCTGCCATCTCCCGCTTCCAGTTGAAGAAAGCACCCCGTCACATTCCACACAGCAACTCAAAGTATATGGTGAGGGATCCATGGCTGGTCAGCCCAGACATCCTCCATCAGCCTGACCTACACACCTTTTTTTCCCCTTCAAAGCCCCTGGACAAGTACAGGGATGGAAGTATCTTTTATGAGGGGAGATTGCAGGTGCTGGTCCTGTTCAGTCTAAAGACTGAGAAGGGATCTCATTAATACATATAAGTATCTCAGAGGGGGGTGCCAAGAGGACAGTGCTGGACTCTTTTTGGTGGTGCCCAGCAACAGGAGAAGGAGCAATGGCCATAAACCAAAACACAAGAAGTTTCACTTCAAAATGATTAAGACCTTCTTTACATTGAGGGTGGCAGAGGACTGGAACAGCTGCTCAGGGAGGTCATGGAGTCTCCGCTCACAGGATCCAAACCCACCTGGACACATTCTTGTGTCACCTGCTCCACGTGAACCTGCCTCGACGGGATTGGGCTGGAGATCCCATCCAACCCAAACAATTCTGTGACTCTTTATTTCTATGGGGCCATTTAAGGCCGAAAAACCCGAAACAAATACCTCGAGGGGCTGCAAAAGGCTTTAATCGTCACAGAGAGCTGCCAGACACCGTGTAACCCGGTGGGATGAGCAGAGACATACACAGCAAATCTGAGGGGAGGAGGGGAGTGAAAGCCGCACATCCACAGCCCCGCACTCCTGATTCCCCTCACAGCTCGGCAAAAGGGATGCAGGACACACTCCCGCAGGCCCTCGGCTCTTCCCCGCACGCCTCGCCATGTTCTCTGCCCCAGCCCCGCCTGTCATGGCGGCGGAGGAGGAGGAGGAAGAGGAGGAGAATGGGGAGGAGAAGGAGGAGGAGGTAGCGGTCACATGGCGCCAGCGCCGCCACAGCGGGAGCGGGGCGGGCGAAGGGGCGATGCCACCGCCGCGGTGAGTGTGGGGCTGTGCGGGACACGGGCCGTGGTGGCGGCGTGAGGGGAGGCGGCCCCGGCGGGGGAAGCGGCGCCGGGGTGAGGGGCAGCCCGGGGGTGCGGGTCGGGGCCAGCGGCGGTATCGGGCTCTCTGTACACGGTGGTGCTCGGTCGTAGATTGGACTCGGTGACCTCAGAGGTCTTTTCCAACGGAATTGATTGTGTGATTCTGTTTTCCCGCCTGCCCTGAGGCAGCGGTTCCTGAGCCCCAGAGGCTGGTCCCGTGCGGGGCTGCCCCTGTTCGGGTCTCGGGTGAAGTGACAGCGGGAGGCTGCCCCGGCCGGGTCCCCGCCTGACCCGGCCCCTTGCTGAGGGCTCCTGGTTTAACCTGACCCCGGGGGGAGACCGAGGAGCTGCAGCGGGTTGTGCTACACAGGATGGGAGATAACGTAATTGCTGTTTCTTATAGTCTGTAAATGCATGTGAAGGAGCAGCAGCAGCCCGCCTGCAGGTAGACTGAAACTCCGCAAATCTGACCCGAAATGTGAGGATCCGTACGTGTTGGTGTTGCTGGCGCTGCTCCGTTCATTGATTCGTTTGTAGGGCGAGGTCAAGCATTGCTTTTTGGAGCGCTGTGTGACCCCGTGAAGTATTAAAGCTTTCTTTTCTTTATGACTGCGAAATTTATTTTAAAACCGTTTCTTCCCCTCTTCCTCTCCTGCCTCCCCCGTCCTTTGCTCCCCCCTTGTTTGTCAGTATATACTTATGTGAAACACTGAGGCTTCTCTCTTCCTTTTAGCAAATACGTGTTGTTCTTCGTGGCTGGTCTCCAGCTCTTCTAGTCAGTTCATTATTGCCATGTGGTATTTTTCTTTTTCTGTCTGTGTGTTAAAGCTTACAAGGAAAGCTGCAGCAGAACATGCTGGAGCAAATGGACTGTCTCAAAGTTACTTGCAAGGCAAAATAAAGATTCTCTCGTCCCTTGCTTGCAAGAAAACAGACGGATCTGAATAAGCCACTGGAAGCCCTGTGCTGCTGGTAGTGGGGGGCTTAGCATGTCAAAATTCCCTGCTGTAATGTGGTACTAGAAGCAAACATTGTGCTTAGAATCCACCTTTCCCAACAGCTGTTTCACCTTTGTTCACTTTGTCACAGGTGTCAGCATTAAAACTGCTGTTGAAAGTAGTTAGAACACTGATGTTCTCTATTACAGCATCTCTGCCAAGCTGTATCCTGAGTTGCTTTTAATATCAGTTACAGGGCAGCTGCAGTAGACCCTACAGGACTTTAATTATGTAATTAAAGTGCAGCCCGTACTCTTCCGAAGAAAACAATGAAATCTCATAATCTGGCTTTGTTGCTGTTCAGTAAACAGTGTTTTCTTCATTTGGCCCAGAGTATTTGGAGCATTGCTTTTTATTCAAAGGAAGAGTGAAATCTCTCAGTGCCAGCACAATAATTCTACAGGTGGGCAGAGTTGTTAGCACTCTGCTAACATGCTTTGTTTTTCCCTGGAAAATGTATTGCAACATAAGATCAAATCCCTTCTCTCCTTAGAAAGAGTAGTCTGGTAGTCTGCAAGTTACATTAAGCATTCTTGCATGCCTTATAAGCTAGGATCTGCTTTTTTTTTTTTCATTCCTGTGGATGTCATCTTAATAGGAAACTATTCCTGGGTATCTCTGATTAGCTTAAGCTGATCCAAATGCAGGGTGTGCCCAGGAAAGGATGGTACCAGCCTCTTCCTGCCAGTATGTTTCTGCCATGCTACGCCATAGAGAACCTCTAAATACGTGGAATAGTCCAGCTGGGATTCCTAGGCCTCATTTTAGAGCAGCATAAATGTCCAGGTGGTTCCAGATAAGAGGCTTTTGATTAACAAGCAATTGGCCTCCCCTGGTAGAACTGTCTCTGAAGAGCTGCATGCCTTCTGCATAAGCTTTTCCTCATCTCTGGGTAAGATAAGCGCCTGCAGAGTTTTAGGAGCTCTTCTGCAGCAGGGAAGGAAAGAAATAACAGTGCAGCTCTAATGGGCCTTCATCTCCCAGCCTCAGATGAGGATGCCAGCAGGCGAAGTGGCATTTGTTCTGCTGGAAGAGAGTCTGACTGCAGATTTCAGGGCCTGTGGCCTGGCTTCTACTATCTAATCACATTCTCAGAGGGTGCAAATCAATACTGCATTGTGCACAGGAGTTAACACTGGATAGAGTTCCTGAAAAGCTTCTGTGAGACCGTAGTTTATGAGAATGGGTGAGTCTGATCATTTTCATAGTGATGTAAAATAACAATAGGTGTGATTGAAGCACTTTAGGTGGCAGAAAGCCTGGAACCAGCAGGGCAAGGGGAATAAAGATAAATTATTGGTATTTTGAAAATTTATCTACAGAAAATAGGTTTCCTCACAATAAGTGATAGAAACCCCAAGTTTTTACTGGCAGGTAAAAGGCGTGCATGTGGTGTGGGGTCACATGGATGAAGTTAGAAGTGTCTGAGCAGACAGTAAAAGTGGGGATTTCAGGTCTTGCAGTGAGAAAGAACAGGGTACTGTGGGGGTGAAAAGAACAGAGGCAGGATGGTTCTTTGGTTACATTCCTTGGAGGTCCTGTAGAACTGTTGCAGTCTGAGCAGCCAGCACGCTGAGTTTAGCAGTGTGGCAGCTCTGTGTTGATAACTTGAAGAGGAGAAGTAAAGGGAGACTTCTACTGAAGGGGAAAAAGTAATTTTCCAAGATTACAATCATTCCTTTCTGTGACTGTTGTTTGTCAACTTCCTAAAAAGTTCCATCTGCCTGGTAGAGTGATGCTGCAGCTAAAGGTATCCCCAAAATCAAGCAATTTCCTTTGGTACCATTCATTTTGGAGAGATACTGCTTGCTGTTGCAGAGTAAAAGTTAGTTCTTGTATTTGAAATGCAGAAATGAATTTTATTTTTCTTTCTCAAAAAGTGTTGCGGAGGTGAAGTCTGTTTGAATCCCTGTTAGAGTGTGGGAGGCAGATGAACTGTCTTCTTATCTAAGGTTTCTTTTCAAAACATATGGTGGTTTATGGAGATGAAAGCATCTGCTGTTGCAGCTACTGTGTTAATGTATAAAGTAATGTCAGTGGTAAGGTCTTGGCTGTTCAAGCAGGGTTTTGCAGCAGGAGTGAAAGCATTTGTTCAGCTCTATTTGTGTAAGAGTTGTATGCACCACAGCCTTCAGCCACGTTCTAGTGTGTTTCTCATGTGAGTCAGCATTGTGTAAGAATTAGTGTAAATGCTCTGTTTGAAAACTGTGAAAACTAGAAATTCACTGCAGCAGAAAAGGTGGAAAATTAGGAAGCTGATTGTACTGTTTCATTCAAAAATTGACTTGAAGCATACTAAATTTCTGATACTTTGTTGTAGGAACTTCTGAGCTTATTCCCTGAGATGTGAAAATATGCTAAATCTGTAGATTAAATAACTGATGGTGTTACTGAAATGTAGAGTATTGATTAAAGTAAACATGTGTGTGTTGTATCTCAGCCCTTCCTTGTGCAGTCTGTCTTGGCAGCCTGATCCTTTGCATGTTTGAAACTGGAACACAGTGCTCAGGGGTGAACCAGCTTTTCCACTGCTGACATGGATTAGGGACCCCTGATGTAGGATTTGGTGTTGCCTGCTCTGTGCTTTAGAGGGTGAGCAAGAAGAAGTTGTGCAGGCCAGGGAGGAGTCTAGAGCTGCTACTCCACAGTGCTCACAGGTCTTTGATGTCTTTGTGGCTCAAAGTTCAGCAGGGAGCAGGTGAGCTCTTGTGGTTTTCTGTCTCATGGCAGTAGTGGCATTGCAAGTTCTGCCTTTCTGAGACTGAAGTTGGCTGTGACTGACAAGTTCTACTTTACCAGCTCTGCTACAGAGACTGTTCACATTCCTGCTCCAGCCTCTCTTGCCAAGGAGCAGGACAAAAGTAATTCCTCTTGCTGCTTGAGGGGAAGGAATATGTGCATGAGTGGCTGTCTGGGGGGTAACTGCTGACCTGCAATAACTTTTTGTCATTCCCAAGACTTCAACTTCGGAGACACTGCACCATTTAAGAAGTCAGATTTTAAATTGACCGGCTAAGCTAATAAACTTGCAGAGGCATGCTGAAAGGAAGGTACCTCAGTGAAGGGTTGCTATGTGCCAGACTGATTTAAGCAAATACTTAATGAATGTTAGGTAGGCATGTTCGTGGAGGTCTTTTTAGTTTGTGTAAATCCATCCAAATGTTGCTTGCCTAAATTACACAGATTTTCTTGTGCAGACAAGAATTAAATTGGATGCTTTAAACCTTGGAGGTGGCCTTAATTAAAACACAGATACTTTTCCAGGAAGCACAAACTATCTTGTTTTGATTCAAAACCCCTTATGAATCAATCTTTGTAGGTATTTTGACTATTTTGCTAGTTCTTGAAGCATAACATCAAGAACAAAGGATGCCACTGTCTCTATTGATACTTCTCATATTTGTTATTGAATATGTTTTCTAGAAGTATTTCCTTTAGTTTTCCATTTCCTGAAATAGCTTTATTTTGTCAGCATGAATCTCTTATCTCTGGTGTCAGCAGATGGCGAGATTCATCACCTATGAACCAGGAGATGGCCAAGTTCTGGATTGCACATTAACCTTCTGTGGAAGCAGAGTGTTGGGAGGCATGGCTCCTACTGAAGTGGCAAAATGTATTTTTGATCTGCTACTCATTTTGTTGCAACATCCATGATTTCAACATCAAAATCCTGAATATGTTTTCCTGTTAAAAACACTGGCAATAGATATGTAGAAGAAAAGTGACCAAGAGGAGACGGAAAAGGAGTGGTCCACAACTCTTTCCTCAGAGGGATTTCTTGTGAGAAGGAAAGATTGAGTCTGTAAGATCACAGAGAAGGAATGAAAGACTAAGAAAATTAATTTTTGACATAACTTATAGAAGTTTGCTGTCCTTACAGGCAGTGTACAATCTGTTTCTGCTAGTGACTTGTTTTAATCCAACAATTAAGTATTTTCCTTAATGCATGAGGAGAGCTCTGAGACATTGAGTTGCTGAGAATCTCATAAAAATCTGCAGCAGAGCAAATACTTCAACTAGAGTGTCTTTTGGCTTGGTCTGGTACGTGTCCTGGTGCAGTCAGTGAGTTGAAGAGAGAACACCAAGTAAGTTTATATCCTTAGGATTCCTCTCTTTTATTAATGTCTAGAGACATTTGTGAGAAGATAAACGGCGTAGAGAGAAACCTGTGTGCAGAAAATACTTTAAACTTCTGATGAGAAAATGAATCCAAAGCAAGAAGATTGCAGGGTCTTGGTTTATCTCAGAACTTCTTACTGGGGAAAAATGAAAGTTCCAAATGGCATGGAATACTGTGGACTCTCTACTAAAGCTTGGGGTGAAAAACTCCAAGTGATGTTTATTTCTGGACATGAAAAATGCAGATGGACTTTAAGTTCAACTCATGCTTTTAGTATTTTTTCACTTCTACTTTTTTTTTAACAATGACCATTCACATGGAAAAACACAGGACATGGTACATTGAGGAAATCACTAAGTTAGTGCCATCTGTAACATCATGGAGAAATGTAACAGGGTTAAGAACTCTGAGCAGTTTAGCATGAGTTAAATATTTTCCTATTAGAGGTGATCTAGGGATTTAAACTGTAACTTGTTTTAGCCTCTCATGTCTAATTCTGGGGCTACATTTAATCTATTGTTTATATTTTTGTTTGTGTTTGGTTTCTGTTGTCTGGGGTGTTTTTTTAAACAAATAAATCCTTGTGCTTATATCACTTACTCAGGCTCCATAAAGATGTTTGATCCTGGTCTAACTGAACTGAAAGTATTTTTATGTAAATTTCTGCCTATTGAAAATGAAAACTGCAGAAAGAGAAATGAAGTAGACTTGTATGATTTGTGGGGAGTAGGCACGGAGGTCTGGGAATTCTGTACTCTGCGGCTGCAGGATAAGGTGCAATGTAACAACTCTCATTAAGGCAGTTTCCAACTCTCTAGTACAAATAGTAACATAATTGCAGCCATTTTGCATTTTATACATGTTCAGGTAGAGTCTTTGGAAGTTACCAGTGTGTGAGTTGGCAGATGGCTTTTGTGTATTTTTCTGTGTCCAGCTGTTGATATCAGTGCTGAGTTCTGCACAGGTAGATGGTAGATGTCTTCTGGGAGCTACTGCAGAACCTGTGCCAAGCGCAGTTTCCATGGTTAGTAGTCACAGGTTTAAAACAGACTGGTCAACCCCACTTTTTACCACTGTCCCACTCAAAAGTCCTTCAGTGAGGTCTGTTTTGTTGGCAAATTTGCTGCCACCTTTTTTTGTCAGGAGGGTTGCACAAACAAGGCCTATTTTTTTTTTATTTTGTCTTTTTTTTTGGAATTAGAAAATGTGTTTTCACTTCCCTAGTAAAAGACTGGAAAAAAAAAGCCCACAGCACTTTGATGAAAATTTCTGAAGATGAACAGAAAACATACCCAGAAAATTCCTGTCAAAATATGGGAATCTTATGACGTTCCTAGGGATTTTGAAAATTAGGAGTAAGGGAATTTTTATACAACTTAATATTCATTTTCTCTAGCATTACTGTGGTCTAGTCATGATGAAGAATGTTACTGATTGATTATGTGAGTGGCAGGAAAATGACCATGTGTATATTGCCAAATCCATGGATTGATATATGGATCACACATCAGCTGAAAAAACATATTAAAAGGGATGTGAAAAATAATTACAAACAGAAAAATGTATTGATGATTTTGGGGCAGTGAATGCAGCCAAATGAGTATTTGCAGCATTGGTGTCCTCAGACCCATCCAAACTGGCCTGTTTTCCTAGAGAAACCTGTGCTTGTTACCCCATTCCCAGTCAGGACCAGCAAGCAACAAAGTGTTAAGTTTCTGGCTCAGCGGTTCATTGTTCGCTGGGAATGAAGACACCGCTGCGGCTGCAATGTGCTCTCCCTGGGTAACCTTGCTCTGCTTTAGTGCCGACTCTTCTGGAAAAAGGTGAGGGTTCTACAGTTCAGCTGTTCCTGTAGAAGTGTCACTAATCTAATTATTTTGCATGGATCTGCATTTTTGTTGTTATTTTGGTAAGCTTTGCGGACACAAAATGTGAGGAACAGCTAAGCAGATTTTAAACCTTTAGAAAAGGTATTAAGCAGCTTTCTTGTGTGTAGTTGACCTTGTAAGCTGTCTTACAGTCTGCATTTGTATATAGTGCTGATGGGTTGTTAAACTAATATTTAGATGCATGGATCTTTAATGTGAGAGAGATGCAGTGAAGAACAACTTGTGGGGTGTTTAACCTTGCTGTTTCCTAAGCTCTGTGAAGAAGGAAAGGGCTGTATTACAAAATGCATTGCAGCTTACTTTGGAGACATTCTGGCTTCTTTCAGAGCTGGTTTTATTGATGAAAAGAAAATCTTGCTGTTTGAATTAGAAGTAAGTATTTGTCAGCAACAAGAAAGGCTGAAGGTATTTTTAGGACTCCGGGAATGGCATGACATGTATTTGTGTGCCAGATGGCTTAAAGGAACATCCAGCCCAGCAGCCTACAGAGCGTTTGTCAGGGGGATAGGTAAGAATTTCTTTCTTATAACTGTGCTTTTGGAAATAAAAAGCTTTATTTGGAGGGGAATGAAGACACTGCAGCAGCATGAAACTCTGTACTGTATAGCATTTATTTACCCAGAATTGAGAACTAGGATTTTGGTAAGCTTGTATTTCTAATCCAATAGTTCTTGTTTTCTCTAATCAGGCTGGACTATTACGTTACTTTTCTTCATGCAATGTTGTACTGCTGGTTGTAACTGAATCTGGTGTTCTTTTCAGCTGTTGGTTAACATGAGATCCTGACTTAAAAATGTTTTTCTTTCCAAAACTTGTAACGGTTTTTCCCATTAAAATTGTGTCCTTAAATTAGAGCTCTCATGAAATACTCTCCTTTCATGGAGTGGAGTAATATGTGGGGAGAAAGGAATCCTTTATCAGTTAGGGAAAAACCCTATATGTTTTATTGTTGACAAAGAAGTGGAAGATGTTACTGCAGAAGATACTTGAACATTTCTTTAAGGGTGCTTTTTTTTTTTTTTCTGAAATGCAAGTGGATAAAGGAAGAATGTCACATTTTTATTATAAAAAACCTAAGCGTTTGCATACACTCTGGAATGGTAGCCTGCTCAGTAAAGCTTTTTTACTGGAGTTGAGAAGTTCCAAAAACCTTGATAAGCAAATTTAGGTTGCGAGAGGAGCCATTTCAATGTATAGTTCACAGATTTGAAAATGATACTATGCAATATTTAGACATCTCTGGTTAAAGCCCAAAAACTGAAATACAAATCAGTATATGAGTGAGTCATTTGACACTGGAAAAATAGTGAGGGCTGAGAACGTAAAAACTAGATGAATTTTTAAATTTGTCCTAAAACACTTAAAGCTTTTCAGACTTCATATATTCCGAGTATAGTTTCATAGGTCTTTAACAATTCATGCAGCTAATCTGTGTCCCTTTTTTATCTTTTAAATATAATGAATATTATAGGTATTTTAAGATTTATCTGTAAAGTGTTGCTTGAGATTTTGTATTCATTTTAAGAGGATTTTTTAGGTGGTATGCCATGGATTTGTATATCTGTGCTGAAATGACTGAACTGTTGGCTCTCAAAGCTTTGAAAGTTGAATTTAGAAGGGACTTGCAGAGGCTAATTAAAAATAGATCTTAAGGTGTCATCTCATTAAAATGAATGGGAACAGTGGTCTTATGCAAGAGGACAACCTGTGGTCCACAGGATATTTCTGTGAATGAGTGTTGGTGTGACTGAACATTAACATTAACATGATCTAACATTAGTCTTTTTTAGTTCATTCTTTCTCCTACTTTTCACCTCACTAAATAGCCTGGGTCTGTTTTCTTGGTAACATCCCTGTAGGTAGCAGCAGGCTGCTATTTTAGTTCTCATCCCAAAGCTGTCTCTTCTGCAGGCTGAAGGAGCCCAGCATCCTCAGTTCTCACAGGGCAAGTGTTCCAGCCTGTGACCGTCCTAGTGGCCTTTTACTGACCTCATTCCAGTTTCCTGATGTCTGTCTTGTACTGGCAAATCCCCCCTTGGGTGCTGTCCTCTGCCTGTGGCCACATGGAGCTGTGGAATTGCGCCTCTGGCTCAGCTGCCTGTGCTCCTGTGGGTCCATCCCTCAGCTCTCCTTGCTGCAGGGCTGTGCTCTGCCTCGGGCTTAGCCAGACCTTGGCTGGTCCTTGTCTGCAGAGCTGTTCCTCAGGCTGTGCCAGCAGCCACGGAGTTTGTCTGTCCCAGGTGCAGGACTTGGCATTTGTCCTTGCTGAATGTCACAATTTAGGTTTCTGGAGGCCCAACCTATCTTTACATGAGTAGTTACCTGCCTGTATTCTGTCAAGAAAAGCCACTTAATTAAGTGCAGTCACCCATCCCTCTGTAAGGTCAAAAATTAATGGTGGTTTTTAATGAAGAACAAACTGGTAGGTAGATCCAATTTAGCGATAAAACAATCGTGTAGGAGGGTTTTTTAAGAAGGAGTTAAATTGGCTCAGTGCTTAGATTCTGGAGCACATGAAACACTTTTATTTGGAAGTGTCTGTTACTTTTTCTCTGGCTGTTTGTTCAGTGGATGTTGCTAGTGACGTGTGTTGGATCTGAAGCAAAATCTGCCCAAGGTGTCCCTTTTTAATTTTGCTGGTCTATTAACTCTGACTTTCCCTGAAGAGAGAGATTCTAATGGAAAGGTTCCCTGGAAGAAAATAATTCTTGTGCAAGTGCAGAAGGTGTGTGAATGGCATCTTTTTGTGTGATGAGTGTGTATTATTGCAGTACTACTTCTTCCTAATCTGGCCTCTGTTCATTGCACTGTTAATGCTGTTGTTTGACAGTGATTCAACCAGTAAATTGGAAAGCCTGTTCATGGGTAGCTATAACATCTTGGAGGCCAAGAAATGTAGGAAGAGTTAAGGCTGTGAAAAGAGCAAAGTTGCATTTGTGAGTAGTGTTGTTTTATATTCTTGTGTTCTGCTTCCCCCAAAAAATAACAAAGTAAAAATTAGAAGCATCTATAGAAGCTCATGCAGCAAAATATCCTAATACTCTGTAGAAAGAGAAAGTAATTTAATGATTTTTTTTTTTTTGGTAGAATGCTCTTTAAAAATGAAGATTATACACATCTGTTCCTTGCCTCAGTATAGTTCCAAAATACACAGGTAGTCTTGCAGGGGACCTGGGTAGTATGAGTTGTGTATCTGTTTTTTTCAGGATTATTTTTTTTTAAAGAAAAGCTGTTCTTGGAAAAGCTACAAGCAGACTTTAAGGTTTTCTCAAATAATTTTTACTCCCATTTCAAAAATCTTGAGGTTACTCTGATCCTCTATTTGACCTCTGAGAAACACGAGTTCTGGCACAGTTATGAAATATCTACTCATACGGTGTGTTTACTAAACTGTTGAGGTTAATCCAAGCAGATGTCAGTGCTTAAGCAGTGGCAGGTCATAGAGTCTGTAGCAAATATTGCTCTTGAAGCCAAAATACTGTGGATTGTGGTTGAAATTTTTTGCTTCCTTTAAAAATATCGAAGGCAAACACATTGGGCCAGTGTTACTGAGAGCTGCACAGGTTACTAACAACAAACCCTCCTGGGCTGTGGGGGGGAACACAGTTGAGTCCTTGTTGGGCCAGTTGTTAAATGAATGTAAATGTTCCTGGGCTTGATGTATGAATTGGATGTCACGGTGGTGGTGTAAGGCTGCTAAAAGAAGCTGCTGTGACATGAAAAGCCTATTGCAGTGAGTACTGCAGCTCAGGTCTGGCAGGTGGGCTCCTGGAGAGTTTTTCAGCTTTGTGATTGAATTTAAGAGACTTTTACTGACTTACTAATATTTAACCTTTATAGTTCTCTTAAAAAAAATCAATTATTTACTGCTTGTGCAAGGAACTGAGAATTATTTATTGGAATTTGTGGAAATTAGAGAGCAGTATTTTACTCCTTTCTGGCATTTCTGGTATGTGGGTCTGCAAACTCAGTTCCAAGGCTTTGCCAAAGGAAAACTGTCATGCAATAAATATGCAACAGTCAAAATAGAGCAACAAGAGAGACACTGAAAGGCTGAATATTTGGTTAGAAATTCTCAGAATACTGTTCTTTCAGCCTTGGTCTCTTCTGAGCTGATGCTGAGTGAGGCAGCTTCTAAGGTATGCTTTTTCTTCTCTTGCCTCCAAACTGGATTGTAATTTCCTGATGTAGGAGATGCTGTCACCTTGGATGATTTGTGTTTGTCATGTTGAAGTGTCTCTGGATTCCTGAATACACCAAAGTGAACAGCCATGAACTCCATGCATCTCTAGGGCACAGGAATTAATGCCTGTAAAATACTTAGAGGTGTTATCATTTATTATTTGCTCTGGAAGCTCCTATCTTGCCAAGAGAAAGGAAATGCCTTCTGTTTATTCTGGATGTTCTTTACTACTTGAGTTTTTGGAAAGGAGAATTGTTTGAGGTATTTTTTTACTTTTGGCAGCTGTACTGCTTTTCAGAAATGAAAGGGAGATACATGATAGACCCTCAAGCCTAGTCTCTTTCCAGGAAAATTTGTGAGGAACTGTATTGTGAAACAATTCTTCTTGCTATGTTTAAATAATGGATTACTCTTTTGTGGCATTTAGTATTTTTGTTTGCACTTGAATAAATAAATAGAAAAGGGTTTTAACTGTACTGTCCAAACAGCAATTGATTGGTGACTGGACTAATTGTTACAGTATTGCATAAGTGAAAATTATTCTTATGAGCCCATTGGTTATCTGAATAGTGCAATTCTGCTTTTTTTATTTCAGTGGTTTCTATCTAACTGTTCAAAGCTGCCAGCTGTGCTTGCATTAGAAGAGCTTTAGGGTGTTGAGTTAAAAATACATATAATCTGTTTTTTTCATGCAGCATGTATCAGGGCTGAGAAAGATCCTAGTACTTTGGATTTGAAAGGCATGTCCTTTGCATCTCCTGTATTCAGGAACAGGTTTTCTCTATTTAAGGGAAAAAAAAGTGAGGAAGAAATAAAGAAGGATTTGGCTTTGCTTAAATTTCAAAATCCTGCTTGGAGAAGCCAGCTGGGAGAGGATGGATGTTTAAGACATTCCTCAAGGTATTCTGACCATCCGTAGGCTGAGACAGTTGTTGGGTAAATTGGCAAAATGTATTTCCTAGAAGACTTCACAACACTGGAGGGCAAAGGAGTCTGGATGGAGTTAAGACTTTTATTCACTGTGTCTGCATGGAAGGAGTTCATGGATAGGGAGATGGCTGAGGTTAGAGTCAGAGGGTTGAGGGTCAGGCTCCATAAACTCCATGTTTCCTCCTGTGTCCTTGTGCCCAGCTGCAGTCTCCTCTTCTTCCTCTGGCACTTATCAAAGTGGTTGTTTTTTGTTGCACACTGAAATAAGTGGAGGGATTATTTTTTCCTGGTATGTTGAGGAGGGGCAGAGATACATTCATGTGATTGTACTTTGTAGGCACAGAAGTGTAGGGCTGGAAAGGTTCTCTTGGTTGCACAGGGCAGATCCCAAGCAGGACTGACACGGCTGAAGACTTGGAAATCTCCTCTGGCCTGAAGCACATCTGTAAGAAGTCAGTCAATTTAAAACTCTAAAACTGGGGTGTGCGGCTCTGACACAGATCGTGACTCTGTCTGCTTAAATGGTGGAAGTGGTTGAGATCTGAAGGGCAGTGTTTGTGTAAATACACATGTGTTGGTGAACAAAGTAAACTAATAAGCCTCAATGTGCTTTTCATACACAGCGTTAACTTTTTCTTCTGTTCTGCCTTCAGAATGGTCTACATAGTGAGTTTGTATTTTCCCGCCAAATAAATTACCAAATGTCTTGGTTGAATAACAAGGTACTGAACGGGTACAGGCTGTGCATTGTGGAGGTTCTGTCATATGATTTAAATGCAGTATTTCAACATCTTTATCATTTTACAAAATGCCAGAATAATGAAGGAGATTGAAGGAGAGGAAAAGACGAAGCAGATCTAGCAAGGATCATGTGGAAATAATACTTAGTTTATTTAGCTTTGGTTTGCATTTGTTACTTTTGTAGCAATAGCCAAGCATGAGCTTTTAGCCTGGTTAGAGATGGAAGGGATGTACAGCAATGTCCTCACTCTGGTGATTACTAATTTATCCCTTCCCCTTTAATCTGAGTGTGCCTGATGTCAGTCACAGCACACTTTAACCTTGCTGTGGCTGAAGTGCCACAGCAGCAAGTGTAGCTCTGAGCTATGAAAGAGGTGCAAGGAACCAGGGAAATATTTAATCCGTGAGGAATTCTGCTCTGTGCCTGTCTTCTGACTGTTACCAGAGATAGAATAGATAATGTTTGTTTTTTCTTTGCAAGCTGCAGTGTAGATGTATCCTTAAACAACTCTGAAATGAAAAGATTCCTTCTCTGTTATAGTAATTTTTATCTTACCAGGACAGTTCTGTTCCAAAGTGTCAGTGCACGTTAGGATTGTCCGTCCGTGTTACCATAGTGAATGGAAAAACACCTCTAGCAGTTTTTGGGGAGCAGTATGTTAGGCTTGGACAAATCTTACTGCAGATGACCTTCTGGTGGCCATGCAAAAAGAACCTGGCAAGCACCCAGATCCTCTTTTATGGAGAAGCAGTAATTGTCTGTGGACTGCCGAGCAAGAGGAATTATTATAAAGAGAGGATATAACTGTTTATCTGCTCTTGCTCCTCTGCAGCCTTGCATGCTTTTTCTGAGCCAAGGTTCACCTTGGTGAACCTTGTGTGTGTGTTAACACAGGACATGAGGCACTGGGGATTGTTTATCTGTACTCCTCTAGCTGGTAAACCTATTCTTCTAGCAAAAATGAGGATTTTCTTCAATCATTTCTGCCCCAGAGCGTTTGATGCCTGACTAATTTAATGGCTTTGCAGTTAAGCAGCGAGATTTCTGTGTGACAGTGTTAGAGCCTGTTTCACAGAGAGTGCAATTCATCTGTATGCACAGGGTCAGCCTGAGATTTAAACCCTGTGTAAGACCTTTTTAAGCTCCTTGGGCTCAACTGCTCCATAGATTATTGCCTTGCAGAAGTGAGTGAGTTTAACATGGAAAGAACAATGGATAAATTATTTTTGAGGGTGGGTGCGTTTTGTTTTTTTCCTTTACTCTGTGGATATTTTATTCTGGGGAGATGATGACCTGTTGCAGTCTGGGAAATGTTAGCTTGAATTTTGACATATATTCTTTTTGGATGCAAGTCACTAAGGACTCAGAATTATATTGCCAAAGTAAATGGTGTCTTTATAATATTCTTTGGGATCATTAACAGCTTCTACCTTTGTTTAATAGTTTCCCATATTGGGAAGGAATAATTTGTTTGTACTCATAAATGTTCTGGTTTGTTCTTTGCCAGACTGACCTGAAAACTTCTGGGAGTTTCTGACTTTTTGAGTAGTTTGAAAAGTCCACCAGCATAAATGATTGACTGCCAATATTTGTTTTCTTAAAATAAAAGTTTTGCTAGTTAAAAGGTAATTTCATGACTTTTTGTTACTGTGCAAAGACTTTGTTGTGGTTAGATAGTGACGAAAGAAATAAAATTCTTTGAGTCAGCATTTTTTTCCCCCCTGAGTTTAGGGAACTGATCTGTATAGTTTTTTTATATAGTTTTTTGTTAGTGTCGGGGATATTTTGTGTGTTGTTTGGAGGTTTTGTTTTGTTCGTTTTGTTGAGTTTCTTTTGCAGGGTGGGGGAAGGGTGTTAAACATTTTTTAGATTTGGGGAACTCCAGAAAGCCTACCCAGTTCTCCTGGCCCATAAGTAAAATATTTTCACCAGCTTAATTTGCTTTACTTCACAATTTTGCTTAAGCAGTATAGCTTGGGAAATTGTCTTATGGATGTCTAAAGTAAAACTCTAGTCTGGGTTGCTTCCTGCCATCTCTAGATGGGCATCTCCTTCAGGGAATATGAAAGCTTTTCTGGAGTCTGCAGAGGCCTGGAGGAACCCAGTAAATTACCTTGGAGCTTTCCCTTCTTTTCCTGTCCCATCTGTCTTCTTTCTGTGGAGAAGATTATCTGTAAATGTGACTGTCTTGGTGCTGTGTGTTGTTCAGTTGCATCCCATGTTTTCTGGAACTCCTGGGACACTCATGAGGGCTGTTCTTAAATTTGGGGCAAGAAGAACTGAACCATGTAGCTTTTTTGAATCTTTCATTCCATGCTTTAGGATAGGATCTGAGCTGTGAAAATGGGTACACATGGACCTACTCTTGGGCAACTGGCTCAGAGTGGCCCTGCTTGAGCAAGGGGGTTGACAAGGTGACCCCCAGATGTCCTTTTCAGCCAAAACAATTCAGTGAAGAAGCAATTCCTAGTGTATAGTATATTTGATTATATAGTTATGTGTTTAATTCAAGGCAGGCATACTGGAAATATACTGTTGTGGAACAGAGATAATTATGTAACTATTCTGAGGAAAATTAATCATTTTTACCTTTAACTGTGGTCTGTCACTGGGCTCTTAGTGATTGTTTGCTCCATATTTTAAAGCGGTGGTATCCACATTAAATGTGAAAACATGTTTACTTTTTGAATGGGAGGGTGAAAAGGGATTTACTTCTTAAGGTCTGTGCCTAAAGTTTAAGCTCTAAAAATCATTTAATGGAGGAGTAACCTATCAAATGTATTTTGTAATGTATAAGGTAACAGGCAGCACTCTCAAAATGTGTGTTTTCACTCCTTTCCAGGTAATTGAGAATGGGCCCTCAAGGATGCTGAGTCTACAATGGGAAGTGTCACACTTCGCTATTTCTGCTATGGGTGCCTCTTCACATCCGTGACCTGGACACTTCTGCTCTTTGTTTATTTCAACTTCAGTGAAGAGAACCAATCCTTCAAGAATGTGCCCATCAAGGGGCTGGAACCTCAGAGGCCATTTCCAAAAAAATTCTACCCCCGTTTTACACGGGGGCCAGTTCATATACCTGAACTGCAACAGAAAGAGAGTAAGATAGGAAACTCTTTTGGAAATCATATCCAGGATCCAGTTAAGGGGGAGATAGAATTCTCTCCTGAAATGGGTAAGTGGTTTTTAGTGTTGGTGACAAGCTTAGTAAAACAACAGGAGAAATGAGATTTTTTTTTACAGAAAACTATCTCAGGGAAAAGTGTATAATGAAGAAGTTGTGTTTGTTAAATGCAGGTGGTACTTGTGGCTCTCTTCATTAGGAATTACTTGAAATTTATTCTACAGTGGTTAACCCCAAATACACTCTTTCTAACATTTACATCTATGCTGTGTAAGTGCTAATGAAGATTGGGTTACAGCAGGGTCTGCCCTTGATGAACTAAATCCTGCTTTCAGAAGGTTCAGTGTGTGCTTGTTTCTTATCTTACTCCTGTATTAATTGGGCTCAAATACATAAGCTTTAATTAGCTATAGAGAAACTCTACTGACATGCAGCAATTAAAAATAGCTTGATATTGATGAACAATGAAGAGGACGCAGTGATTTGGAGAATATGCTTGCAGTATGACAATCTACAAGAAATGCACATGGGCAAACTTGCAATGCAAGACTGAGATGACAATGGTTAGAGCCAAGTCCTGCTTCCTGTGTACCAGTAAAGGTGTGTATGTTTCACTAGAGCATGTTTCGTCAACAAGGTGATGTAGTTTTGTGTTCCAAATTAAAATGCTTTGTGTATTCTAGTGCTTACAGCATTTTCACTGCTGTGTTTAGATGTGCAAACAGGCATGTTGTGTACTGGCTTAAATCTTGGTTTGAGTCTGGAGGCAGAAGTGTTGTGGCAGAGTGTTGGGGTATTGGTTTCTGGTGCTGCTTTGGGAAATACAGCACAGAAACAAACCTTCATAGCCAGCTTCACTTTCTGAATTGGTCATTAGACCTGTGTGAATATGTAAGAAAAATGGCAGTTCATGTTACCCTGTGGCATCACAAGTGTTTTTCAGTTCATTGCAAAAAGCCAGAGTGCCAAGTGAGCTGAAGGCCAGTCCAGAAGTGGCCATTTCTTTCCAACTATTCAGTCTGGCCCAGGAAAGAAATTGAGCTTTTTAACTGAGAAATCCTTTGATCTTCAAACCAAGTGACTGGTTTGGTTGGTGAAAGCCAAGGGGAGTTACAGTGCCAGGATTAATTCTACAGGAATCATCAGGAGACAGCTTGTAAGATGATGTGTTGTAGGAAAAGGCTTCCTGGAGTCTGTCTAGGGTAGGACAGTGATAAACACCCAAAGGAAAAAAAAAAAAAGTGAAAAGAAAGTTGGTGTATGATAGTCAAAATCAAACTGTCATCTGGTAGGTCAATCTGTCTTTTCCTTTTTCATTAATCTGTGAGAGCCACATAACACTGCTGAAGTAAAGCCTAAACTGAGGTTTTGATTGCAAGCCCCTTATTTTCCAAGGGCTTCTATCTGCTCTTTGAACTGAAATAATTCAGGTCTTTTGCATGCATTTGATACTGTTCTTCATGAGAAGGTTTTTAAAATACTAGCACTTCTTGAATATATTCATAAGATCAGAAAAATGTAGTTAGTGGTTGGCTATGGATGGATTGTAGAATGAAACATTTGGGTTGTGTTTTAAGCTCATGCTTGTTATGAAGAAAATATTTTAAGGTGACCACAGTACAATGTGCCACTGATTATGGCAGAATAATGGAGCTGGGTGTCTGAACTGACCAGCTGGAGACATTCCTTTGGGAATGGATGGGGTTCATTAGAGGACTGGCTGACCCCTTTAGGCTGCTAGGGCTGGGGGAGTGACACTGCCATTGTAAACAGACCTCATTCCTACCCCCACAGCACAGCTCATCCACAGTGGGAGCACTCATCCGTGAGCAGCACAGCCAGTCACAAGACACTGCGTGGGTGTGTCCCATTTATCTCACAGATATCACTGCTCAGCACTTCCCACTTGGTCCTGCACAAATGTCAGGGCATTTACTCTTGAGCTCTTTCATAGTGCAGCTGCATTGCCATTGCTGAACTCAAGACTAAAAGCCACAGGATGGTAAATGTAAATGGTGGGAATGTGGATGCATGGAATTCCCTCCAGAATGTCACCTGGTACCTGTAGGCAGCCTTTGTCATTGAGACACAGCTGTACTCCAAAGGTCCAGATGGATTACTTGTTTTGAAGCTTTTTTCCATTTCAGACTTGTAAAATTACTTCTCTTTTGTGTTTAACCCAATTCATTTTCTCCAGGCTTGAGCTCAGCTGGCTTTTGCATAGCTGGTGGAAATTGGAGAACACAAGGTGTGGAGACAGGCTGAGAGGATTGAGTTTATTCTGCCTCAGAGAGAAGGCTGAGGGGTGAGATTTTATTGCTGTCAGCAGCAGCTGAATAGGGGACAGTAGGGAAGATGGAGGCAGACTCCTTCCAGAGTGCATGGGATTATGATAAGAAATTGGAGCCAGGGCATTTCAGTTATGGAAGAGGAAAAACACACATATTCAGTGGTCAAATGCTTGAACAGGGAAATAAGAGGTTGTAGAATCTCCGTCTTCGGAGATACTGAGACTTTCAGAACTTAACTGCACTGGTTCTGAGCAGCCTGATCTAGCTGGACCTGCTTTTGGGAAGGAGGTTAGATTAGGTGTCCCTTTCAATCTGAATTAGTCTGTGAATGTATGAAACATATTTTCCTGGAAGTATGGTAGCATGTGAATGAGGAGCCCTCTTGTTAACTGTTTTCTGCAGATTTTGAATAATACTGAGATGATGGGCAGGGTAGAAGGAAATAACTTACATGATCCTTGTTCACTTCTTGTACTGAAATTTCAGTGAAATTGCCTGTGTAGCTTGATAATAACTGAAGAGGTGACAGGCATCTCATTCTGTGCAGCCAGCTGAATTGAGGCAATAAAAAATAATCACTCTGCTACCTGAATTGTTGCAGAAGTGGCTAGAGGCACAGGTAGTGGCAGACACCATCTGTCTCTCCCTCATGGAGTTGTGTGAAGTGGCACAATGTTTTGGTTCTATTCACACTGGTGAGTGCATGGCTCAGTGAGAGAAGCCCATGGCACTGAGTCAAGGCAGGCAGGATGGCATTGAAAATTTCATCTTGACTTATAGCAGTGCATTTCCTAAAACCAGCAGTTACTTCCGCCTTGCTTAGAAACAGCTGCCACATCTGCTAAAATAATCAATAAACAGCAGCTCTGCTGATGTTTTACTTGCTGTCAAAGTCACAGGTGAGATAAACAAAAGTTTACAGTTCTTGCATAGCTATTTTTGTTACCACAGACTTCAGAACTGCATGAAATTGGAGCTGGAATTGTGAGGATTTTTCTACCATTTTAAATGTATTTCCTCTCTCAAAAATCCCATTACAGACCTGTCACCTGTAGGGATAGATGCTGATTCATTTGTGCCAAAGTCTATCCTCTGTTGCTTGTTTGATGTTGGTTTTAGGTGGTGCTAAGAATTAGAGTCCATATGAGTGAAGGGAGGCAATAAACACAATGGAGCCAGCAGTCTTTGGAGAAGGATTTAATTTTATTACAGCTGCAAGGGCTACTCGTGCTGCCTGTTTGTGAGAGGAAGCAGAAATAGTTGCACAAATACACACTTGGCAAAACCAGAGGGATTTTTAAGAGCATAATGGGTTTTAGAAGAGGTTAAAGCATATGTTTCAATCCTTGATTTCTTTCAAACAATGTTTTTGAGCCTTTTAGCTGATCTTGGCATGTTTCTTTTGCAGGAATGATTTTTAATGAAGAAGATCAGGAAGTGAGAGACTTGGGCTATCAGAAGCATGCTTTTAATATGCTTATCAGCAATCGACTGGGATACCACAGGGAGGTGCCTGACACAAGAGATGCAAAGTAGGTGCTGATTTTTAGAGAGAACATGGTATAGTTTCATGTGCTCAATGGCTTGTTACACCTGATGCAGTATTTAATATTTTTTGGTGTAACATTTCTGTCATTCACTGTTCCATCCTCATCTGTTGCTGAAGGTAGATTTTTCAGCTATGTAACAGGAGTGCTTGAGGTTACGATTTCTATTCTTTGGTCTTTTCTGTCTTTTTTGACTGAATATTGTTTCTGGAGATGTAAATTTTTTTGTCAACTGCTAAAAGTATGTGATCGGTTGTTCTGAATATTTTCTATTAAAGAATAGATACTTTTCTATAATCTACCTGGTGCATGTAGGGGGGAACAACTCACGTCTGTAACAACAATAAAAACTCCCAACACTGAAAAATAAATAAACTTGTATCAATTTTTCTAGTGGTTTCTCTGGTGTGGGTGAATGTAATGAATTTTACTTGATTGTTTTTCCCAGAATTGAGCTCATTCTAAGTAAATGAAAGCTTTTCTTCTATACTTCTGGGTTTTCATTTATGGTTTCTTATTTTTATTGGATCCCCCTATGCCTGGCACCTTCATATAGCATTCATCTGTAATATTTGGCCCTATTAGAAGTAAGGACAAACTTTGAAAATAAGAAGAAAGAATGATCTTTTGCTTTGAGTGGGATTCATCTTGCAGATTAAGATGCTTAGATAACTGCTTGTTAGTCAGTTGTCTCTGCTTTTATTATAATTAGCAGAGATCCAGTCAGTGCAGTTAATGAAGCATGCAGAGCTCTTCAGCTGACAAAACACACTTGACAGCCTTAGGGTGAGCTGAACACTATTTAGACTGCACTGACAGCAGTGACTAGACTTAAGTGTCTTAATCTGCCCTCTGAATCCCAGTGTTGATTGTGTAAATAGGTATTTAGCACCAGTGGAAGTTTTCTGCGATATCCAACCCTGTCTCCAGCAGCTGGCAGGTAAAGCTGTGGTATTTTTGTGGGCCTCATGTCATATTTGAACTGAGCTACCTGAGGGTACTGGACTGTGTTTTGACAGCTGAAACACGCCCTCACTATCTTCTGTTCTCTGTATCGATCTCTTGTTCTTATTGCCACCTCAGTCCATGGTATCCTCTGTTTTCTAACAGGCAGCAGTGTTAACTATGAGTCTGTATTATGTGGAAAGTAACTTACTATGCTGAGCCCTCCTATAGCTGTTACACGTCTGGGCTCATTATGTTCACATTAGAGGTTCCTCCTATTTAATGTTTACTGGTCATTTATGAAGTTTCAGCGGTGACCCAGCTCTATGGAAACCCCTCTGTAAATAGTGACAGAGACTCTGTTCCTGTTTGCAGATGCAGAGAGAAGTCCTACCCTGCTGATCTGCCCTCTGCCAGCGTGGTGATTTGTTTCTACAACGAGGCGCTCTCCGCCCTGCTCCGCACAGTGCACAGCGTCCTGGACCGCACCCCTGCCCACCTCCTGCACGAAATCATTCTGGTGGATGACAACAGTGAATTGGGTGAGAGACTCTGTCAGGAATATTACACTCCTGGGCCTTCCTCTGCTTTATTGACTGGTCAAAATGAATTGTGGAAGTCTTGATGCAAAACCAGTTTGTACTGCAGCCCATCACCAGAGTGCCAGCCAGTGGAGATGTGTGGTGTCCAGAGACACCAAAGGTGACATCCTCTTTGCCACTGGTGCCATTTTACTGATGAGCTTTGTATCATACAAGTTTTAACATCCAAAATCAGGTTTTGAAGCTGATTTTGATTTTGAAGCTAATCATAGAATCAAAGAATGTTAGGGGGCTCGAAGGGACCTCAAAGATCATCTAGTCCCAACTCCTACTGCCATGGGCAGGGACATTTCCCACTAGACCAGGTTGCTCAGGGCCCTATTCAACCTGACCTTTAATGCTTCCAGAGATGGAGCATCCACAGCTTCCCTGGGCAACCTGTTCCAGTGTCTCACAACCCTCACAGTGAAGAATTTCTTAATATCTAACCTTAGTTTTCTCTCTTTCGATTTGTACTTACTACTCCTTATCCTGTCACTACGGTTCCTGGTGAGTCCCTCTCCAGCTTACCTGTAGGATTCCTTCAGATACAGGAAGGTTGCAATGAGGTCTGCACACAACCTTCTCTTCTCCAGGCTGAACAGGAAGGTGCTCCACTCTTATCTCACCTCTTGCACACACTGCTGAGTGGGGGTCATGAAGCAGTTGTTTGTAGTTGATGTTTTCTTAGCAGTTCCTTGCTTGGGCTGCTCAGGTGCTCAGAGCAGATGACAGAGAGGCTGCTACTCGCTGTGAATGCATCTGAAAGGAGCTGGAGGCACACAGACACTTCCGGCTGCAGTCTTGCCGATGGGTTTGCTGTGGCACGATAGAAGCAGTGCCGTGTTCTGTACTTGCTCAGCATTTCGGGCCGGGGCTCAGCGTGGCTGGGCGGGCTCTGCGTGGCTCTCGAACAGCCTCTTGTGGCCACGCCGGGAGCGGCTGTCCTGGCTCTGGGAGCAGCCTCTGCTCCAGCAGGCACGGAGGGGCCCTGGAGGAGCAGACCCTGCAGAATTGCTTTGCTCCCGTTGAAAGATTGCTTGATTTTTCTCTTGATTGACAGACAAGGCAAAGACAGACATGCAATTCAAGCATGGCCCTCAAAAAGCCTTTCATTTTGGCCCTTCAAAAGCCAAATGCCTGTTGAGGAATGTGCTAGCATAGCAGTTCTTTCCAGCAGGACTGTACAGGTTCCCTGCTCACCTCTGTTCAAGTCCACAACTTTTTGCATTTTAAAAATGTTTTTTAGATTGTATTTTTATTTAATGTATGTAACTATAGCTCCCTTGGTCTCAATGTTTGGTTTCTGGTTTAAGGTCACACTTGCTCTAATTAGATATGTCTGGTGTAGAATGGCATTCTCTTGTTATGCTGGAAGTTGATTTCTCTGAGGTCAGATCAAATGTTGAGATACAAGAGAGAACAAAGATCAAGCACTGTTCCTTGCTGATAAGAATGTGTAGTAATTAAAAGCTTGTTTTGTGTTTTGGGAGTATATGCCTTGCTATAAAGTGTCTTGTGCAATTTGTTTTGTATTCAGAGCTTGCCTTACTTCAAAACTCAGTCTTTTGAATCTGAGGATGCATTTGATTGATTCGTGTGTTGAGGCAGTAATACCATCTCTCTTCTGGTCTGTTGTTAAATTGAAGCAATTAGTGAATTTGAACCAAATTAAGTTCAAAGCATTCAAATAGCTGTTTTTGTCTTTCTGACTTCAAATGAACTTGTTCTGAAGCCAAAGGCAGGAGGAGGTATTGTTTACACAGAATTACTGCTCTTGATGCTAATGATCCTATGTTTTTGCTGCTGCTTAATTTTAATGGATGGATTCCTACAGCAGAAGAAAGGTGGGGACTGGGGACGGTTTGGGAACTGAGGAAATGGATAAAAACTTTGGCTGTGCTATGGATGTCATGAGCTTGGGCAGATTGCTTGATCTTTATGCTCCTTTGTTTTGTTTTTTAATTAAAGATTAATTTTCCTTCCATTGCCTGCTTTCTGAAGTGCTGTTCCAGATGAAATTATCTCTAGTTCTTCACCTGCAAATATGAGAGCTGTGCTATACATCAGTGCTGTTGTGCAAACCTTGGGCATTTCCACCTAGTTTTGCCTCAAAAAGCTTCTTAAACTCAATCATCAACAGTTTTACTAGCCAAGTAGGCATTGCCATGGCTCAGCTGAGCCCACTCTTGTATTTTTTTCCATTCCCTGAAAGGCAGGATTTCTTTTTCTGGTATAACCTCTTTCTCCCTAATTTAGCCTTAACCTGTTAGGGAAAAGCCTGAGGATATGTTTTGAAGGCTGTTACTGGAGGTCTTCTTCTGTGTAGAAGGAGAGATTGAAGAACAGAAAAGGAGCCAATTGTCTGCAACTCAGTACTTTATAATAGTTTAAAATAGTAACACTCCAGACTCCCATCCTAGGGCCCATTTTGCCTTTGTTGTGTAGATATGGAAGAAGGTAATGCCTAAAGTAATTTTTGAAGACTGGCTAAAAGGGAGCAATTCTCTCTTTGGAGGAAAATTTCTCAGGCTGGATTGAAGTGATTTTTTGGGTTATATGAGAAGTAATCAGTGTTCCCAGTGGGTGTGAAGGCGACACACAAAAGTCCATCAACAGCCAAAATCCCAAAATGTGTCTGAGACAAACCTGCCTGTTAAGAATGATCTGTGATATGAGCACAGTTGACAGCAGAATGCCATTTTGTGTGGGTCAAAACTCTACTGACTCTTACATTCTGCTGCTCAAGCCAATGTTGTGGACCTGGTTTAGCTCCTGATGTGGATGTGGCATATTTTCCTTTTTTTTTTTTCCTGTTCTTTTCAGAAGTTTGCAGATGTGAAACTCCTTCCTCGTTTATTTGCCTCATCTGCTGTAAGAGTTGGATTTGATAACCGAGCTTTTCTGCTTTGTGTTTGTCCATTGTTTCTGCAGGTGTACACTGTTCTTCTCTTGCTATAATGAACCAGGTGAAGAATGATTCAAACACTATTTTATTTTAGATTTGCAAGTCTGCTCTGCTTGTTTGGGTATCTCATTTGGGTAGCTCTTCAGAGATTATTTAATCAATTTTTAGGAGATTTTATCTGAAAAAATCTTCCCTATTGTCTCTGGCGTATGATATCATTATTACAGACCGGGGAGAGAATTCCTGTGACTCAAATGAATTCTGTCTGTGTCTCCTCAGAGAGTTTTCTTTGTCCTAGAGTATTCTGTAGCCTCATCCTTGCTGTGTGTTACCTTCTCACTTCTGATCCACCATGATTGCTTGCAGTGCAAAGGCTGAGATCTTAACATTTGGAATTGCATGGGGGAATCTCCTGCCTGAAATTCTTATTCCTTCCTGAAGTTACAGCTCTGACTTCCACATATATTCCATTGGCATTTAGTCTTGTTAACAGCAGCTTTAATGTTTGAGCTGACATTCATCAGAATAATGTTTATTTTGGCATATCTTCTGACGAAAGTCTTTCTGCCTCTCTAGACCAAGGTTCTCTATGAAGTCTCAGCTGGGTTTTTGTTTTTCTTTCTCATTGTATATTCCTCTTTATTTCTCCATAAGGTTATTAACTTATGCTTTTCCATTCCTTCAGTCTTTGTGTCCATCTTCTCTCCGGTAGTTCTGCTTTAATCTTAGAAACCACTGACCTTGGGTGAAAGAAGTATTGTTACTCTTAAAATTGCCATTGATATTAGCTAAGTTACAGTAGTGTCCATAGACTCCAGTGAACTCTGCACTCCTTCAAAAGCACAGGCTTGCCAGAAGAATCTTTGATGCTTTTGGGTTTTAGAAAAGTAACCAGCTGTGAGTGAGTTGTACTTGGTATCTCTTGTTCTGTCAGTTAACCAGGCACAGATAATGTAAGGTGTCTTCCTGCTTCTTCTGAAAGGTGTCAGCATTTGTTTTCATGTATGGAATGTAGTAATTTAAGTAACTTGCCTGCGTGAAATGTTTACTGTTGCATCTGTTGCAAATGCCAGTCACCATGAGAAGAATTTGGAAATGTGTTTCTTTGAACAGCAATTTTTTTTGAGTCTAGTAGTTCCAGTTAACTTGAGTGATGTGCTAAAGGCATTGGAGGGGAAGTATAGGATGTGGGAGTACTGTCCTTATGATACTCTTGGTTTGAAGCTCTGCTGTGCCAGGGTAATGATTTGATTGAGATTTTGGCCATTTTTCAGTTAAATGTCTTGAGATGTTAAACAGAGCTTTCAGAATTTCTGTCCTGTTGTTGAACTTGTGTCTTCCTTTTTTCAGCTGACTTGAAAAAAGACTTGAGTGAATATGTTAAAACTCAGCTTCCCAAAACCACAAAATTGGTAAGAAATGAGAAGAGGGAAGGCTTGATCAGAGGAAGGATGATTGGGGCCTCTCATGCCACAGGTACACTTGCTTTTTTCTCTTTTCCTTGTGTACTTTGACAGTTAGTTGATTGGGTGACTTTTCTTTTTGTAGTGCAGCTTTTCAGATGTTGGATGTGTGACCTGTGGTTCTACATGTCATGCCACACTCTAAGCTGTACAGTTTAGCACTATCCCAAATCTTTCTTCCCCTGCACTATCTCAAATGATAACTGAAATTTGGATTCAAATTAGAGTGGTTTTTAAACGTTGAGACACTTTAAGCATCTCAGCTGTTGATTCTTTTCTCTTTTTTTTCCTGGAGACATTTGCTTTCAATAAAATGAGGTACTTTTTCAGGGTGGGTAAGTGAAATTTTGAAACAAAACCAGTATTGTGCTTTAAAAAAGTACCTGATTTTATTGAAAGTTACAAACACAAGTTGTCATCATCCCAAATTTTTCCCTGCACTATATCTCAAACAATGACTGCAGTGTTAGTGAGACAATGTAGAGTTTTTTCTATTCTTGCCCTGAAAGAATGTTGTCTCAGGAGCATATCTATGTGGTCAAGATACTGTAGTTGCAGAATATTTTTTGCATGTTTTATGTGCAAACTTTTGCTCCAAAATGAAATCTGCTCCCTTTTAATGTACACTAATCTGGTTTTTAATGCTCAAATCTAATAACAATGTTTTTTGTATAAGCTCTTCTGTTGCAGTGAGTGTTAATTGGGAAAATCAATATTTGGTGCTTTATAAACAGCCTTTACCAGAATGTCCTTTCAGTTAAATTCTCTGGCATCTGAGAAAGTGAATGCTACTTTCTTAAATAATTTTGAGTGGCAGATAGATCTCTTAATTGGTGTTTACTCATTAGCATTGTAATGGTATAATCCAGAGAGAAGATTGTGTTTGCATTTTCCAAGCTGTGCTAAAATTCATTTCAGTTAGTGCAATTTTAAGTAATTTTATTACTCTTCTGAACTGCAGGAGTTCCATCCCCATGCCCAGTCAAATACTGTCTGTGGGGTGACTTGTTATAGTTACATGCTCCAAAGTTGTTTTCTTTAAAGCTGTTTCCCATCTCTTCCACATTACTCTAGTGTCACATAAATTTTATGTGGTGTCATAAAGATGCTGGTGCCATTTTGCCCTGAATTGCACATTTGTGTTCCATAGCACTGTGGATCTTTGTTTTGTGTGCTGTGCAGGGAAGGTGCTGGTGTTCCTGGACAGTCACTGTGAGGTGAATGAGATGTGGTTGCAGCCTCTGCTGACTCCCATCAGGGAGGATGGCAGGACTGTGGTGTGCCCTGTCATCGACATCATCAGCGCTGACACCCTCACCTACAGCTCCTCCCCCGTCGTGCGAGGGGGCTTCAACTGGGGCCTGCACTTCAAATGGGATCTCGTGCCTTTGGCAGAACTGGAAGGACCCGAGGGAGCCACTGCTCCAATCAAGTAAGGGTCCTCCTCTCTGGTGAGAAGCTCTGTGTAACACAGGGATGATCAGGAGCACTTCCTAAGCAGCAGGGAGTGTTCTCTGGCTGTGCAGGTTTAGGAGCAGGTGCCTAACCTGTCAAATATCTGACTTGTTTATTTCACTTAGAAATAGGGAACAGTAACCAAAACTATTTCACTTTAATTTCTTGCATTGAATCATGAATTAGATCTATCTGTTTCATTAGGTCAAGAAAGCTTCTTGAAGATACTTATACAATGGTAGCTTTTGCTGAGGACAAAATTCTGAGGGAGCTTATGGTAGTTTGTATTAAATCTGTCCAGTAATTTCACTTTTGAGCTATGCATTCATGTTTGTTTCCAGTCTCTTGATGTGCTTGTCTTAATGGTAATTTTCATAGTACCTTTGTTCGAGGAGTAGCCTGCATATTCCACTAATAAGAGCTATATGATTTCTGTAATGAAATGCTGAAGAATTACTAGATTGGGAAAATCTGTTTGTGGTAATAGGAATTTGTTTTTGTGGTCTTTTGAGAGTTGTTTTGAAACAAAAGTCTTGGTAAAGCTCAATACTGGGACTTGACAGTTACCTTCCTTATCTTTTAACCATTGATGGCTGTGTGACCTGTACAGAAATGGCAATATCTGGTTCTAGTGGAGGTGTAGCTGATGTAAAATGGTGTCAGCAGGCACCTTTTATTAGGAGCAGACATGTATGGTTCAGGCACAAGAATAGAACTGTCCTAAGTGAATCTCTTCAAGAAAAGAACCAGAGCTGCTACAGCAAAGGCAAGAAACTCACTGTGCTTTTTCTAGTTGCAGGTATCAATCTCAGTACAGAATTCAGGTCTGTCAGGTGGAGGAACTTCCCCTTTTTTACAAACTGAGTCCTTGTGGATAGGATTTTCCAAGTGAATCAGAAATTGGTTGAGTTTTCATTTTTCTCTCATTCTCTTTTCTTGGACTGTAAATGAAGAGCATTTCTGCTGCCACAAACAGTTCCAGCTAAAGGTTCTCTGCTGTCATCTGGCAGCTTTGCAGTTTGCCTTTCCATGTCTCCCCATCCCAAGATTTTGTCTGAGAAGCCAGGAAAATTAAGCTATTTAACAGTTTGACTGGCTTGTTTGGAGAGTGTCACTGTGTCAGTTTCTGAACCTGGAAGAAAAAGACAGACTGAAAAAATCTGAGTGGGGAATCAGCATCAAGTGTTAAAATCCTTATTCTGTTCATAGCTATTCTCTATGTTAAATACCAGTATTTAACATTTAATTTGATCAGTGGTTGAAGGTTAGCTGTTGCTGTGTTCAACACTGTTGTTGCATTCCTTCAACTCACTTTTATGAAAAAGTCCTATACTAAAAAGACAGAGAACTTTACAGTTAAAGCAAATGTAATAATCTGAAAAGATTACCTTTTCTAAGTATGAAAGGGATTTTTCCTATACAAAGGTCTCTGCCTCCTTTGAAAAAGGAGCCTAGATTGCTATTTAACCTTGAAAATTGCTTTCCATCCAACAGAAAGTATTGGATTTTAGAGGCTTTCCACAATGAAATTTCTGGTGTCAGAGCAGGAAAATTGAGAGCAACTTTTCAACTCAGTTTTTAAGGTGACAGGAACTGTAGTAGAAATTCGTGTGAGAACAAGCAATGAAATCCTCACCTAGGCTTGGTTTCATCACAGGGCTTTTTTTGCAAGGATGGGAAAAAGCCTTTTTCCAGCCCATTGGACATTTCAACTATCGTATAATGTTTTTATGTAGTGTTTTCAGTCTGTTATACTCTTGTAGGTCATCCACATATTCCAGCGTTGTGATACAGTAGGAATTCAATCTAGAGACTGAACAGTGTGGATCATATGCAGATTTTTACAGAGTAGAACACATTCTATAACATACAGGCAAGGTGAAAAACTGGGAAATGCCAGAGGGACCATCTGTATAAATACACAAACTGTAAATAACTTGCTAGTAAACTGATAATTGAGTCAGTGATGAAACAAAGTTGCTTCAGGCATTTGTTGTTCCTCTTTCTCTGTCCTATCCCTTTTCCTCAAGTTTACCAGGTAAAGAAATATGATTTATATGTACTGGGACAATGGAAGATCACGAATATCACTTACTGATCTGCTTTTGAAAATGTTTTGAGGCTAGAACTCATGTCTAAGAGACTGAAGGATTTAAATTACGTTATGTCGTCGTATAAATTTCGACTTTGGGACCAGCAGATTCAGCAAAAATTACTGTGTGGGCTTTTTTTCTCTCTCTAAAAGAAAATTATCTCCCTTCCACGTGCCTTTTTAGGTCACCCACCATGGCTGGAGGGCTGTTTGCCATGGATCGCGAGTACTTCAATGAGCTTGGGCAGTACGACAGTGGCATGGACATCTGGGGAGGAGAAAACCTGGAAATATCTTTTCGGGTAATCACAGAATTTACAGCTCTGTAGTTGAATGTCTGTGGCTTTTCCTTGATTTGGTGGTGGAGCATTTCCTATGTAAAAAAGCGTAGGAAAAGAAAAATTATGCAAGTGTTTGAAATTAGTTTATGAGCAATGTCTAATGAATTCACAAGTTGATTAGAGATGCGTGGCTCACAGCAATATTGCTGAGATGTAAGCTTAGTGTAATTCCTTGGACAGTTCAGCCTCCTTTTTGAGGACCTGGAAATGTAAAGTTTTCTGGAACTAAATTCAGAGTCATGGAGAGGAGTCATCTTGGTTGGAGAAGTAATGAGAAAATCATTATCAGAAGGTCTGAAAATGGTGCTGCATGGGTTCCTGTGTTTTCTCTCATCTTCCCTGTCACTCCACTGAAAGAAAAACAACTTACTGTGCCTAATGTCGTGCTTATCTCCTTACTTTTGTAAAGGGCATTCATCAACAGGTTTGACAAGAGTCTGCCTGAAAATGATATGCTATCATGACAGATACGGAAAGGGGATTAAAAGGTGAAGTTAGCATTAAAAAACCAAACAAACCTAAAACCAGACACACAACCCCCAAAGCTTTAGAGAATCTATCAGTTAGAGAAATCAAGATTAGAGTTCAAAAATAAGAACTAGGATTTCATACATTTGAGTGACTTTAAAGGAGTGTGTACTGAATAAATAAAATCTTTCAATTTTCAGTATAAATGTAATTATTAGGTCTCTGAGTAGAAGTGTGTGGAGTGTGACAAGATTATTATTGTTATCTTGTAATACACAGTTTCAATAAAAAGGGCTCTGAAAAATTGGAGCACATTCAGAGAATTTAGAGCTTCTGGAAGTCCCCATCTCTCTGGGGGAGGGTTGGAAAGAAATTGAGTCTTTATCTTGTCTAGGAGTTTTAAAAATGACTTGATTATAAACTGCTAATGTGGGAAGATTTTCTGGGACTGGAGAACCTATTAGTCCAGCAAAGGCCAGTGCTGGTAATTTTCTGGAAGATGAAGTTAAAAAAGAAATTTAAAAAAAAAGAAATGGAAGTAGAATGTAAATAAAATGTAGATCCCTGGTGCCACAGATAAAGACTCCTCAATGTAGCATCTGAATGGGAACAGTGTTTCTGAGTTCCCCATCTTAACAGAAACAAACAGCTCTGTCCAATAAGTTTCCATATTTGGTTGAAAAGCTCTCCAGGCTCCCTCGATGACAAAGACTGGTCTTTGTTATCTGTGACAGAATTGTGGACAATTTTCATGCAGGTAAATGAATTTAGGTAATTTAATCTGCAGGATGAGTCCTAGCCCATATGTCCCAGTCTTTTTTGATAGGTTGTTAGAGCAAAATATTTTAGAAGATGTTCTGTTTGTCTTGTGAAAGCCATGATGTGTTTTGCAGAAATTGTGGTCACATGAGAAAAATAATCTTTGGTAACATGGATATCTAAAAACCTAATTTGTCAGAAAACATGACATGAAGGCCAACATTGGTGACACCTAATCCTGCATAATGTACCAAGGTATCCCTTGAAGAAGGGGAGAAGTTAGTGAGCAATCTGAACATGTTCTATTTTCTTATGGACAGATCTGGATGTGTGGTGGGAGACTTCTGATCATCCCCTGCTCCAGGGTGGGACACATTTTCCGGAAGAGGCGTCCCTATGGCTCACCCGGGGGACAGGACACTATGGCTCATAACTCACTGAGGCTGGCACATGTGTGGATGGATGAATACAAGGTAAGAGACAGTTCTAGGTCATGAAATAAGGTTATTAAATGGTTATTAACTGGCTTGTTTGTCAAAGAACTGTGTCACAGTGAGATTTGTTACATCTCTGATGGGGTTTTCCTTTTGTAGTCTGAACTCCTAATGTTAGTTCTGATGGGAATTCCTAAATTCTGTAGAATTGTCATTTGGCTTTTGAGTGCTCAGGTCTCCTCCTTGTTACTTTACTGCCTGCAGGAGATTGAGTTTTATGCCTTTTTAGTGAAGTAAAAGCTGATGGATGAGCTTTTGTAAGCTGTGCATTGCTTTGTGCCCAAGTCAGAATTACGTGGCAGCCATGTACTGTGCCTTCAGGTAGTTTGCATGTTGGTGAGACAGGGATATTTTTTTGGCTGCTTGCTTGCTTTCTGTTTTAATTAGCAATCTGCTGCTTAGTCTGTCTTACCATGGAAGAGCAATCAGGGTTAACTTCTGGATTCAAAGGCAAGTGTATTCCTTCCTTGTCTTCAGATCTTGATACTGGTGCTTTTAAATACAGATGAGGGACTCAGAAACACCTGATGTCTGAGATACTTAATGGCATTTTGCCCTCTAAGACCATAGGATTTGTTGTGTGCTCAGCTCCTGTGGTCTCTACAATTCCTATACAAGATATATTTTATTAATATTATATTCTTTAGAGGTTTATGTTTCATTCCCCATCTTCTACCTTGATCTTCAGTTTGAGGAACCTGTTAGAGGCCATTAATTTTTATCTCCATCTCTGTAACGCTTTGGTAGAACTGATCTATCACTTTCCCTTTTACCAGTGTCTGGGCACACTTGTTTTGTGATTAATGATGGTCTTCTCCGAAGCTTGGACTTGATTCTTTGTTATAATTTCCAGCTGAACTACTTTATCCAGCAAGCACTTGAACTGCTGATTCTAGCAGTCTCTTATCACAGATTTGTGTCCAGAACTTTTCTAGCTGTTTCTGGTCTGATTCTCTGATAGCTGCCAGAGAATATATGGAAGAAAAGCTTCGAAATATTTTTGTTTTTATAAGAACAATGCAAATATTTAGGGCCAGTATAATTTACCAAAGCAATCTAACAATGCACAGTACAAAGATAAGACTTAAAGGAGTAAATACCAGTATTTAATAAATGAAATGGCATAAGGGAAATGATTCAGCAAAATTTTCATAACTGTCAAAAGCAAAATGCAAAAGTATAAGTTCATGTACACAGTAGTAATAAATAACACATGAAAGGTAGTATACCAACATTTGAACTTCAATCAGGAAAGAAGAAATTGGAATAGCTACTTTTTGAAGCAGGCCAGATTGTGATGTCCAGTCTGTCTCCAAACTTCCTCAGAGGTGGCCAACAGTCCAATGTACACCAAGTACACAGTTCCCCTTCCTCTGTTGTTAAATAGCAGTGATAGATCAAGCACATCCAAATGCTCAGAGATGTTGATAAGGAGAGATGAGTAACTTGTCCAGAGGTGATGCTATCTGTCATCTGAGTATCAGATAGCAGGAAATAATTGAAAACTGTCAGAACCACATCATGGTGGGTGGATTCCAGATGTCTCCTAGAGATGAATCCAGCAAAATACTATAGTTCAGTGCCCTGAAAACTGAATTCTAAATGGTACCTAGTAAACAAATTAATGTGCAAATACAATGCCTGCGGGCTCTGTAAATCTATCTGGAATTAAATGCTAAAATGGGATTTTTTTCTAGTTTCAGCAATTGTATTCGTGCCACATTGTACATTCCTGAGTTCCTGTTTTTCCCCCTTGTCTCTGTGTTGGAGTCAAACAGCACATGAGATTGGATTTGATTCTTAATCTGTCTTAATCTAATCTGTAAGATTCTGAGTATCATCATAGAATAGAATGTGAAAAAAATAGCATTGTGGGAGCCTTTTTGGAGATGATGCAGATGAATGGAAAGAGCTGAGCTTCCCAGAAGGCCCAGCTGTCAGTTCTGATCATTCACATGAATAAGGTGTGGTCCCACTAAACTTCATTATATGAGTCCCATTTATAGATCTGTTCTGGAATTTTTTTACCCTGATAATTTGTAAAGTTGGAAGGCTGTAAACTGTGGAAGGCAAAACACACTGGAATCCCACAACAACAAAAACAATCCCTTGAACAATCAAAATAATGTCAAGAAACCTTTGTCAGATGAGGCTGATGATACATGCATCTGTTTTTTACTTACTGATTTTAGGATGCCTGAATTGGCCAGTGGAATAAAGTCACAGGCTGATTTGTTTCTACCTCAAGTTGGCATCTAAAAAAATCAGCAAATTTGTACCCAAGAATTATCTTCATCAAAAAAAACCCCCTCAGTTAGAAAGATTAGCTCAGAGTTAGGCAAGATTAAATCTCACTTCCTGTGACAATCCAAGCATTGCAATTTCCTACTGCCAGTTTCAAACCTACTGGTTGAAAGCACTAGCAAAATGGAATGACATTATGGGAGTTCTGGAAACAGGAAAAAATTGAGAATTAGTGATCTGAAATTCTTCTCCCCTTTTGCCCAACCTGTTTCTCTTAAATACAGGAGCAGTACTTTGCTTTGAGACCTGAGCTGAGGATGAGGAGCTATGGAAATATCACTGACCGTGTAGAGCTGAGGAAGAGATTGAACTGCAAGTCATTTAAGTGGTATTTAGATAACATCTATCCTGAGATGCAAATATCTGGGCCCAATGCCAAAGCTCCACAGCCAGTTTTTATTAACAGAGCGCAGAAACGACCAAAAATAATCCAGCGTGGAAGGGTAAGAGAAACTTAAATATATAGAATTCTGGTGTGTTAATTATTATGAGACCTTTTTCTTAAAGATTTGCTGAAATACAACAAAAATAGTCAGTTTCCATAAGTTTTGCAACAAGCTGCCTTGAAAATAACAGTTTTTTTGTCAAATCAGTTCCAGTCTGATCTATATTTCAGGTCATCCGTAGACTAGATACTGTTCCATGAGGTTTCTTACCTCGAAGCTCTGAGTTAGGAAGTTTTGCTGTCTTTAGAATGTGTTTTCATGGCTGTTGGTTCTGAAGATGGATTTGGATAAAGAGAAATTTGGCCTCAAATATTCACACTCTATTGGTTTATGATAAGAGTACAGTGTAATTAGTTTCCAAACTCATTGCTTTTACTGGGTAATTTTCTGCAAAGGTGAACATTTGCATCTGAGGCTGGTGATGGCTTTTCTAGTTTTGGCTGTTAGCTAATGAACAAAAAATGGGTTTTTCTGCTCTCTTTTTTTCTTCAAAGTAGGAGAGAATTTTTTATGTGTATTCATGAAGGAAATCATGATTAAACTCATGCCTTATCTCTGACACCTTTGCTGGTTTGTATGCAGGCAGTGTCACCAAACAGTTGCATCTGTTCTTTCCAGGGTCAAATTCACTTGATGTGTGCTTTTTATGCTTCCCAACAATAATGGATAGTTACAAACGCAAGACAACTTTCTCAGTGTGTTCTCTGTGGAAGAGAAGACACTGGAATAAACTGCTTCACGTGCACACAGATTATGGTTAGCAGGTTCCCTTTTAGCTCAGCAGTTGGAAGCATTTAGTGGTGATGTCCCCACAGGCTGCAGTAGCTGCTGACAGCCACTGGTTCTGCAAGAAGTGAGTCAGGAGGACCTGTGTTCGTGCAGGACCTATTGACACCATTAGATTTTTTGCTTGGAAGCAGCTGTCTGGGAATCCTCAATTTGTGCAGTATTTTTATAGCAATATCCCAGCCAAGTTGTGATGTTAGTTATGTGGTTTCCTTGAATAAAACTGATACAATGGGCTGGTTCCCCTAGTTGTTGGATGCTGTTACTCCCCTAGTCAGACCTTTTTTTTTTTTTCCTTTTTAAAATTTAATAGCTTTCTGCTTTCATTCAGACAGAAATTTAACTGAGGACTTGTAGATGTTGGAGAGAGCTACTTGAGGTATCTGAATATCTCAGCAACACTCAAGGTTAAGTCTTCCCAGCAGTTATTTACCATGCTTTAATTTTAAGAAAAACTTTGTGCACCCCTTAAGAAATGGGGAAAAGAAGCAGAAAAATGCAGTTCCTTGGCTTGGTTCTCTGGGGTTCAAGAATTATACCCAGCATTGTATGAGAGAGTCAGCTTTGGCTCTGATGGTTGTATAAACTATTTCCAGATGCCTGCAAGGAACAGAATGATCAGCCAATGTCACCACTGCGTGCCAGACTCTTTAGGATTTGGGGGGAATGGCTCCAAATCTCAGTTTATTCTCAAAAACTAATTGGGCCACAGATAAGTGGTGGTTTGACAGCTGGGAAGAAATGTAATAATCACAAATGGTTGCAGCTGTTACCAGTGTTATCCAATGCTGGCCATCACGGCCAATAAGAAAAAAGGACAAAAATCATACAAAACTCATGTACTCTATGGTTTAAAAACCTTCTGCTGAGTGAGGAATGATGAAAATGAGATCTGTGCTAGATCTGGGGTGTGAGGAAATGTTATTTAGAATGTTTTGTGTAATTTGTTTTAGATGGGTGTGGGGAACAGGAGAAGCGTGGTGCACTCAAGGAGATTGTTGATGTGCCTTGGGACAGCTATTTCCAGAAATGGTGCTTAGTGAAAAATATTATTTGGTATTTGTGCTAATTGTTGCTATCGTGTGATCAAGCAGTTTGTTCCTTTTATTACTGGAAGTGTATTTTGGTTTCTAAAAATTTGTAGTCAATAGCAATGCCAAGACAGCTATGGATGTCTTCATAATGAAGTTCAGCTGGCTGGTTAATCAGCCTGGCCTGGAGTTCAGGACAGTAAATTCTTTTTGCCTCTACATCCAGCTCCAGATTGGAAAGAAGTATTTTTAATGTGGGTGTCAGATCTGAGGCCCTGCCATCTCTCAGCTCGTAGTGTGCAAGGCAGTGTTTGCTGCCTGCAGAGCTTGATTCTCACCACATCAGGGGAAGAAAAATAATCAGGCTGAAAAGAAGTCATCTGCTGGCCAGCAGTTAGTTCAGAGCATGTGTGTAATTTAAAGCCAGAATTAGAGGTGTTTTGTCTCCCTGAGTACCTCTGTGGGGATACATCAAGATCTTAATGATTTTTTGATTCCTGAAATAGAACAACCTAAACTTTGTACAGCAGAAAATGTCTCGGATGTCTCTTAGAGTGGGCATCATTGTTCAAATCAGGGGAGATTGTAGCTTGCTGAGAGCCTCCTTGTTTGCTTTGATGGTAGGTGCTTACAGCTCTGCATCACAAAACAGGCTTCTGACCTGAATTCAGTCCTGTGATACACCATTCCCCTAAATCAGACTAGGTAGGGCATTAGAGCAAAAATAGCATTTGGATGTTTGTAAAATGTTCTCTTCCTCCCTGATCCATCAGTAAAATACCATAACTGATAACAGCGGCTTTTCAGTTACGTAAATCCTCTTGAAAATCAATTTGCAAACAACATAAATCTCTGAAGTTGTTTTTATTTCAATAATTCCTTCTCCTTTCTCAAGGAGGTCCTGTTCCGTGAAGAGAAGCTGTAGGAGGAGACTTATGTTTAAGCTAAACTCTAGTAAAATGCACTTTATATAGTACAGTCAATATTCCTGAGCAGAATTTGTGGGGCCTCAGACTTCCATGGAGAGGGCAGAGGGCAAAGAACCTTGACAGAGTAGAGCCAGGATGTGTGCACTGCACTTGTACCAGAGAGAGAAATCTTGATGTAATTAGAAAGCAAATTGGAACTGTTTAATGCAGCTTTTCTCCAAATTATCTGAAAAACAGAATGGTATTTTAAAAGGGAAGCTTTTTTTAATTACTGGAAGTGTTGGCTGAGTTTTTTTGAGCACACTAGGGATCTAGGACTTTGGGCACACTTTAAGGTCAAGGGCTGGTTTTTATTCTAAACTGTTTTCCTTTCTTAGCTGTATCACCTCCAAACCAACAAATGCCTGGTTGCCCAGGGCCACCCAAGTCAGAAAGGAGGCCTGGTGGTGGTTCGGGAATGTGACTACAACGATCAGAACCAGGTATGAGGTTCCCAATAATATTGAACAGTAATTCATGTCTTTAAGATGACCATTATGTTTTCCTGCTGGCAAAGTGCCCTGGTGTGACATCTCACCAGCAGACAGGCTGCTTACAGAGGGTCATTCAAACCATGGGGCTGGCCGAGGACACTGTGGAGCTCCTACTAATGCTGAGTGTTGGACATTATTTGTATTTGGCTGAAGGCTGCCCTAAAGTGGCTCCTGATGGGTTCATAATCCACTGATTGGCACTTGAGAGTTTGTAGCAGCTCTTTCAGTTGGTTCCTCATACTGGAATTTAAAGCAGCCCTTTCCTGCCCTGCTGGTGTTTGTGTACTCCACAGCCAGTCCTCTGCTGCTGAAGTGGCTGCAGTTTGGGATAAATGAATGATTTGTTGTTAAATAAAAGGAATTCAGAAGATTCTTTGGCTACAGGTGAATTGGTGATCTGGGGATTAATTAGGGATAGATGTGAAAACCTAATGAGAATTTTTGTATTATTACATGAAGCCTTTGCTGTTTCACTTCTTTCAGGTGACAGAAATTCAGGACTTGGATAAAAAGTCTCCAGGATAGAGAGATCTTCAGCTAATGCCATAAAGGCTTACATAGCTAAAAACTACTCTGAGGACACTATGATTTAGGAGCCCATGGGACCCAATTCTAAAAGCTAGGTTGGATCTAAGGAGAAAAGTAATCAAAGACACAGACTAAATGGAGCATGGGATATAAAGCAGCATAGCTTTAGTAAAGGTGGGTTGTGCTGGACTACCTTGATGATCTATGACACGGGCAACAGTTTTCAGGGTATGGAAGCTGCAGCAGTGGAAGCAGAGTGATTTGTGATAGTCCCAGCAAAATTCTGTGTGCTTTGTCACAGAATGGGACTTTCTGCCTCCTACTTGTGGCCTCACCAGCTGAGTGTGACAGAGGAAGGACAGAGGGGTGTTTGCAGTTCTCTGGATAAGTGTGGCTGGCTCTTGACACATGGCCTTCAGGTCCAGTTGTCAGACAGGAGCAAGTACAAGTACCTCCTTGTACTTCACCTCTGGAGCACTGAGAAATCACACTGTGACCAAAGTGCGAGTTCCTGTGTTAAAGGTGGATTAATTAAAGCTGGAATGGGAATGGAGGCTTTCCTATTCTATCTATTCCATTAGCTGTAAGACAGTCAGCAAGTCTTGCAGATATAAAGGCTGTGTAATAGTAACTGATGGGCACCATCATCACCAAGTGATTGTACATTTGCAGTGCCAGAGCTTTCTGAGCCATTCTGTCTTTGGGTGAGAAAGCCTGGGCATGATGTCCACACAGTTATGCTTCCCTTCTCCTTGCTGCAATATTTCTCATAATGAAGTGCCACATGCCTGAAGGAAAAACTCTGTTGCTTTTCCATATCAAGACTTTTTTTAATCCAAGACAACAAACTTCAGTTATCCCTTTGGTGCTGAGAAAGACAAATCTCTGCTCGGATTGTTGATCTTTGGCTTCTTCTCTCATGAATCTGGTTTACTAGTGGTAAATTTAGCAATTAGTTCTCATAAAAAAACTGGCTGTGCTATCTTCTTTCACAACGATTTTGCTCTCCAACCAAGTATGTCAACCAACACTGTTTTTCTGCTATTAGACTTATTTTGCTCTCCTAATAAATCCCAAGAGTGCATTCAGCCAACTTGCTGTCATAACCTCTTGAACAATCTTGCTATGTGATATGTGAGAACAATGTAAAGAAAGATGATACTTATTTAGCAGCTTCTGCTTATAAAAATAGCAAGAAACATCCTGACTATTGGAAGATTTTAACTGTTGTTTCACTCAACTTGTTGGCATTTTCAGCTGGTTTTGCTCTAGAATTATCTGTTTTGTGCCTTTGTCCTAGGAGAACAGCCTGTGTTTGGTCTGGTGAATGTATGTGAGAGCTGACCAGCCTCTCTAAAATCACAGGACTGGCCTTAAAAGCAATTCTGGTTTGCCTTTGGTTTATGCTTGCTTAGTTTTCTCTAGCCTTCATGGCTGCTAAGGAATTTCAAATTCTCATTTAACTTGGATATAAAAGAAATAACAGGTATTCTGTAGCTTTCAATTGTATCAGCATTATGGGCAGTCCTTTTCATTGTAGTTGACTTAGATGGTCATCATTAAGTAGAGTTGAAAATTAGTCAAGCACATCACACTGTCCTGTTTTCTCAGGCTTGACATGACTGACATTCAGTTCATATTTTTGCTATAGAAAGAAAATAATAAGGGAAGTGATTCTCATATCTAGAAAATATATTTAAAATTATGTCTTCAAGTTATCATGAAAACTAGGATGCTCCATTAACTGTAATAGAAACAGTCTGGGATAATTCTGGGGACTGAACAGAAATTTAGGGATAAGTAATGAAAATCTTGTTAGAAATAGCACAAGTGGAAGAGGTGATGTGATCTTATAGACCAGAGGTTTGAAGTGACAGAAGAGGCATATGTGCTCTGGACCTTGAAAAAATGTACTCAAGCACAGGACTTCAGAAAAGGTCTGTTAACATTTCTGTAGCACTTAATAAATGTAAGAATATGTCCTTTACAAGCTGTTCAAGACTCGGAAGCTACAAGGTTTTGCTCCCATTTGCAATTCTTCTGTAAGATCTCTCTCCTTAAATCTCTAGATCATGGCTGTTAGTTAGCTTTCGTGACACAGCACATGTCTGGAGTGAGTGTGAAGATGTGCAAATTCAGTCTTGCTGCTTCTCCATAAACTATTGAAGGCACAGTTCTTTGATCCTCTAATGTTTGTCGTGAAGCATCAGTGGCACACTGAACTGTGGAGCTGAGGGCACATACCTGCTTTGGAATGACCCTCAGGAGGATGCTGGGTTTTCAGAGTAGCAATAGCCTCAAACAATGATTACAGCCCACCAAACCTGGCTGTTTGTGGTGATTGTCACTGGCTGTTTGGTGCTGTGGTGCCATTGCTGTCCATAATAACAGGAGCTGAAGTATCTGCAGCTGGATGTGATGGTGCAAATGGCTGGGCACATCTCCTCCTCAGGGCTGAGGCAGCTTTTTTGTGTTCTTAAGCTGCATTTTTATATTTTACAAACTGTCTGACAGAATAATATAGCCATGCTAAGCTAAGCAACAGATTGTAACTGATGGAAGTACTGGAATACTCCATGGGTCATGGCAGGGATTTTCTTTCAGACAAAAGGCTGTTACTGCAGTGGTTACTGTCTTGTTTACTGGAAATTTTCAATTTTATTTTGCTAGTACTAGTGAAATTCACAGGTCAGATAAATATGTATCCACAAAGCTTTGCCAGTTGACCAGCCGTGCCTTTTGCTGCACTCCACTGATCTCTGAAAGCCAAAGGGCAGGCAGATGTTTCCTGGCTTATTTCATACCATTTTGAAATTCAGGAGAAGGCTGTGGGATTTGGCTGAGTCACATGGATGAAGTAAACTACAAAGGTACTGAAGTCCTAGGAAGTCTCAGTCTTAAATCTGTAAATAGCTTAAACTACATTTTGAGGGGTCTGAATTAAACATCCAGTTCTTCCTAAGCTGCACCTCTGTAAAAGAAGTTTAGACTAACAGAGCTCAGAAGTTTAGTTAACAGAACTTTGGACCTTCTCCCATTTATTTTGTGCACAAGATCTACTGTAACACATGCTGTGCACCTGCCTGAGGGTGTCCATGCACCTTTCATGAACCTGTTGTCTGTGTTGAGAGGCAGGGAGGAAAAGCTGCTAGAAAGAGGCCAGTCCTACAGCATTCACCAAATTAAGTATTTTATTTAACCACAAACATGATCCATTTCATTGTGGAGAGGGGATTTTTCCGTAATATCTGCCATTTAGGTTTTATTTGAAAACAGAAATGATTCATTATACTCTAATTGCATCTCATTGATTTTGTTTGACACCAGTGAAAATGGCCAGTGACTTTCCCTAGACCTTTAGAGTAGATCATTGCCATGTGTCTCTGGGGGACTGCTATATTAAAGGTGCTGCTTTCCTGCATGTGGGACCTGGATGCAATCCCAGTTTTAAATCCAAAGTCTTCATAGTGATGGTCTCCTAACTCTGCTAGTTAGGAAGTGCATGCAGGTTGAAAATATCCTGCACCTCTGTTGTCTTTTTTTTAATAGATTAGATTTTTTAATGGTTGAATTTGTTTGGTTTTTTTTTCTTTTAGAAAATAGGAGGATAAAAGGAGAGAGCTCTCAGAAATGAGACATAAATCCTGGGAAGGCACCTTTCTACTTACAGACTTTAGATAATGTGCTGCCTGCCAGAAGTTTCTTTCCTATATGGGGCTGTTGCTCCTGACAGCCTTTACCAACAAAAGCTGAACATTATCCTTTCAGTCTTCAGTAGAAAATTAGTTAATAATTTTTGGAGTATGCTAAGGATTGCAATGGTGCAACAAAAACCTCAGAGGGTGGCTTTGCTTTCCTGGTGCTTCAATCTGTTAATAATCTGCAAGTTCATAGTGATACTCTAATCTGGATTTGGAACCAAATTTGGGCCTATTTTTCCTCTTTCCTTTGTTTTCTACACTAAACACATAATTAGTTTGAAATTAATTTTGGCTGTCTTGTGTGAGCCTTTATGGAGAAATATCACACTGGATTTAACCACTCTCTTGTGCTCTTTGCCATTACTCAGCTTTTGATTGAAGATCTGTTCCCTGTGTCACTGCAGTCTTCTCTCTCCATTCTCACCAGTTCATCTCTTGTTTGGATTTGGCTCCATCATTATTCTTTCAATAGTAATTTTCTCTGGCATGTCCTGCCATTTCTCCATTCTTTCCTCCCTCTTTAATCTTGCCATGCTTTCTTTTTCATGGCAGGGTTTAAACAGAAAAGAGTATTTTGGAAGGCACAAAATGCCTGAGGTTGGGGCAAATTTTAATGTGATCCCTGCACTTCTTCCAAGGAGGCCTTCCTTGTGTTATAATAGTCACTGTGGTAATGAACTGTGTGCTTTCCAGTCATGCTGTCCAGCTGAGGCTGTGTCCCAAATCCCAGCACCCTCCAGAAGGCTCCTTTTAGTTTCATAGGCCAAAAAAGGAGATAAGTCAAAATTTATGTGCCTGACTTTTTTTGCCTAGAGTTTGATATTCCATATTCTGACTGTGAAACTCGTGCAGAGTTAATGGGAAAAAAATTACGCAGTAGGCATGGCAAGTGCAGCACTGAGCTGAGAAATGGGAACAGGACTGGAACAGGAGCACACCACAAGAACTCTGTGTGTCTGTAGGTACTTCAGGGACAGGTATGAGGGGCTCAGCTCCTCTTGTTCACAGGCTCAGAAGTCAGAGGGAAGGGAGTTGCCTTGCTCACCATCCCCAGAGGCTGGGAAGTGCTGTCGAGCTGCCCTGTGAATGCCAGGGCTCCACTGTGCATTTGGAATAGCTGTCATTGGATGTTGAGCCAGATGGCCCCAGGGTCTTCCCTGCACTGCAGGGCTAGAGTTTTCATTTACTTCTCTTTTCTCTACCCCTCTGTAACCCAGAGTATTTTGAGGTGCACAGCCCCAAGTTCCTTAATTTCTTTGCTTTCTGGCTTGGGATTCAGAATCTCCTGTTGGTTATAAGAGCTCCAGATCTTCCACAGATGTGATCTTGACCAAGGGGGGGAGAACCAGCAGCTCCTGCAGTTGGACCAGGCTGCTGTTCCTGCTTCCCTGAATGTCCAGCTGTGCCAGATGTGCCTTTCTGAGAGCCAGCAGGATGTGGGCATGAATGGCAGCAACTGAAGGTGCCTGACACGTTTCTGTGCCAAGAATAAAAATACCTGCTCTGTTCAAGCAGCATGTGGGAGAGGACAGACAAGAGGCAGCTTGAGTGTGTCCTTGCTGCTTGTTGGAGCTGACAGTTGGTTTTTTTCAGTGTGATCACAGAGAAACTCTTCTGTCATGTAAATTCAGGAACCCAATTGCAGTTGAAGCTGCAAATATGAACCAGTGCATTCCAGCTTCATGCAGGTGGGCTCCAGGGAAGGGGCTGCACTCAATTCTCTCCACTCACTGCAAGGCCCATCTCTTGACATCCAGATGTTGAAGCATCTCTGTTTGTGAACAAAAGATTCAAGGAAACTGCCCTGAAACATTGCAATAAATGTCCTTCCGTCTTCTCTGTCAGGTGTGGATTTACAATGAGGATCATGAGCTGATTTTAAATAACCTGCTTTGCTTGGATGTTTCGGAAACTCGCTCGTCCGATCCCCCTCGTCTCATGAAATGCCACGGCTCCGGTGGCTCGCAGCAGTGGACATTTGGGGTAAGTGGAGAGGCTGGCATTTGGCACATTACTTGTAATCAATGTCTCAGTCAGGGACAGTAGCACTAGCAGGACATCAAGGTTGAGTTTAATTGTGACTAAATGTCAGATGTACCAAGGCAGTTGCACTGTACCAGGCCCAGCTCATGGTTCAAGCAGCCTGTACAGAAGTTGCACAGGCTTTGATGGCTGCACTTCAGTCTTAGTTAGACATTTGCTGAGTTCTGGGACATGCAGGTCCTTTGCAACATAGAAAGGTTTCTGCAGCTCCACTGAGCCTTTCTTCTGCCAGTCACAGTCACCCACAGCACTGTGGCTCATCTGGGATATGCCAGAGAGAACAAAATCCATCCCAGAGCTTTGTTGTGTTGTGTTTGCAGGCCTGGGAGACAGGAGGAGTCCATGTGGTGATTCCTGCTTACTGCTTGAAGAAGCCCAGGGCACAGCAGTTGCTTCTGCCCTGTAATTGATCTCATTAGTTTAATTGTTAAAGCCTGGAGTGGCCAATTCCACAAAACAGAGCCAGTGCTGCTCACACATGGAATTTGTCTCCTGGGTATTCACTCAGAGGCTGGCCCTCAAATGCCCTCAGCCTAGCAGAGAGTCTGTAGCACCAACAGGGTTGAACAAAGGGAGGGAGAGCCCTGCCAGCACTGCCAGTGGTGCTTCCAGCACAGCTCTGCACAGCCTGTCTCAGGTTCATACCATGCTGCTGGTTGGCAGCTCACGTTCCCAAGGGGAGTTCCACAAGTCCTGTTGCAGCCCAGGATGGTGTGGAGATACAGAGGCAGATACTGTGTGAGCCCAGGGTTGTGTGTGTCTGACACTTGCACCAGCACTGCCACAACTGCCAGGGGCAGTGGGAATAGTGAGCTGAACAATTCTGCTGAGCAGCAGTTACTGAAGGTTCTGCAGCTTGGGATTTTACAGGAGTGAGGGAATGGCCACTGGCATTGGGTGCATGATGCCTGTGGCAGGGGTGAAGAATCTGCACTTTATGTGTGACACGTGGGCTTTGAGCTGGCCACGGCCACTGTGGGTGTGGGAGGTGGATCTGTGACAGTGTCACATTGGTGCTCATCAGTGATCCACAAGAAAAGAGAGTCAAATACTAGGATTGGTTAGGAAGGGAATAGAAACTGAAGCAGAAAAATGTCAGCACACCATGGCAGTTATTCGTACTGCACGTGCTGGTCCCCTCCTCTCAGGCTGAATTAGGGCTGAAGAAGGCTCAGAGGGGCATGGAGAGGCAAATGGAAGGTGTGGGGCACCTTTCCAATAAGGAATATGAGAGCTGGCTGAGGCCCTTTAGATATCAAGCCTTTTGGAAAAGGGGGAATCCATTGAGGGAGTCATTGATACAGGGAAATACTAACTGCACTGCCAATTGTGGCACAAGACTTGGATTGGGGGGATATTTTGGAGGAGTGTTGTGTTTCCTTACCATGTCCTCCTGCTTCACTGGACATCTGGTTGTGGCCATAAGCAGTGGCAGAGCCTGGCATGGCTGTTCTTGTGTATCTGCTCCCTCTGTGCAGGAGAGCAGGAGGTGGCTGCCCATGAGAGCTGCTGGGGCTGTGCAGAGAGCCCTTTCCAGACAGCTGCAGCAGGCTGTTAGAGGAGATGGCACAGTCCTCTAAAGGTAATAAAAGGATAAGATCTGTTTCCTTGTCACTCTTGGCTGGGGTTTGGCCTTGCCCTGGCTATGGGCACCCACCATGCACAAGGCCTGTCACAACAGGCAGCTCCCCAGCGTGTGGGTGCTGAGAGCAGTGACACTGCTAATGCATGGTCAGATGCAGAACAGGGACTTCTGTTCAGCCTGGAGAAGAGTGGGCTCCAGGGAGACCTTAAAGCATCCTTGCAGTGCCTAAGGGGGCTACAGGAGAGCTGGAGAGGGACTTTTTGCAAGAGCATGGAGTCATAAGACAAGGGGGAATGGCTTTAAACTGACAGAAGGCAAGTTTAAGTTAGATATTTGCAAGAAATTCTCTGCTGTGAGGGTGGTGTGATGCTGGAACAGGTTGCTTAGAGAAGCTGTGGATGTCCCATACCTAGAAATGTTCACGGCAAAGTTGTATGGGGCTTGGAGCAACCTGGTCTAGTGGAAGGTGTCCCTGCCCATGGCAGGAGAGTTTGACCTAAACAATCTTTAGGTCCCTTCCCAACCCAAACCATTCTAGGATGCTGTGACCTGTCTGTGCCCATTACAGCCTTGTGGGCTCTCTCTTTGCTGAGTGCTGGGGAATGAGTTTGATCATCCCTCCACATCATTAAAAGACTGTGGTATAAACAAAATCCCAACTGGGGGCCTGTGAGGACATGAGAGCCTTTGTTTCAAAGTCTGGATGTGGTTATGGGGTGTGCTGTACTCCACTGCTGCTGTGGGTCTGGTGTGTCAGGAAGGCTGCTGAAAGGCTCATCTGTCAGGAAGGAGTGCCTCCTCCCCTTGGGCATCACTTCCAGCCCCAGTTTGACAATGGAGAACAGAAATTTTAGTAAATAAATCCCATCTGTCTTTTTGTCTGCTCTAGAAAAACAACCGCCTGTACCAGGTCTCCGTGGGGCAGTGCCTGAAGGTGGTGGATCCACTGAGCCACAAGGGCTACGTGACCGTGGCCATCTGCGACGGGTCCCTTCCTCAGCAGTGGCACTTTGAGAGCTGAGACAGCGAGGAGGTGGCTGAGGAGAGTTCAGCTGAGCCCTGGTTCCTCTTCAGCCACGACCTGAAGTCATTCTGGAGGGGTTTGTGCAGAGCCCTTGGCTGCTACACCTGGCACAAACCACTGAAGGACCCGCTGGAAGTGCCCTGCCCTGAGGAGCTGAGCGTGGGAAGGTCCCGCTGGTCACTGGTCCCTGGGCACACACTGAGAGCAGCAGCCCCACTGCATGAAGAACTGAAATTTATCATTGGTTCCTTGGATGGTCCTGGATTATTGGACTGGTTTTAAGTAAGAGAAATCATTAGAGCAATGTAATTTAAATGGTGAGATTTTCAGCTTTGTGGATCTTCTAAATGACAATGACAGAAAGGAGTCCTCTTTGACTATTTCATGTGCAGTATCTCAATAATTTACATTTCTAGTATGGGATTACTGGCCAAAATTATTTTACTTTTTCTGGAAAATATTTTTATTCCCTTTCATCTTCTGATAATTGTCATTTGAAATATTTAAATTTAGTTCTTTTAAATTTAGGACATTTCATGTAGTTTAAGTTCTTCGCTGTCATTCGTCACCTCATATTTAAAACAAAGTAACTATTGCAAAGTCTATTTTGATGACTCATGACAGTAGCTGCATTTAAAATAAAGTATCGTTTTTTTATTAATTTGTATGGCCTTACTCTTTGTAGCTGTTGGACCAGAAAGCACCAGCTTAGACACTGATGCAAATTACTGTTCAGACAATTTGGGTCTTCCCTTGTTTTCACTTCCTTTCTCCCTTATTCGCATGTTGGAAGGCTTGACAGATAATTTCTGGGTTTTTTTCCTCCACTGTTTTCATTTATTTTACCATTTATTTGACTTCCTGCCTCAGCTTCTTCAGTGTGTGGAAGCTCCTGCAGAAGAGACAATCTGCTCTTACCCAGTGTATTTTTTCCTAGCACCGTTGTCAGCCTTGTTTCCCACTCCACAGCGACCGCCTTCCCTGGGAACGCGCCGTTCGGATCTCGGCAGTGTCAGGACAGCCTTGCCCTTCCACTTGGGCAGCAGAAACATTCTCCAACTGCACAAATACTCCAGCATCCACTTACTGACCTATTGGGCAGTGTGAAGCAAATTATGATAACACTGGAGTAATTACAGACCCACATCTTTCTGCAGAGAGGAGATTCGCTTGTGCCAGACTCTGTTTGGTCCTTCAGCCATCTGCCAGGGCCAGCATCTGGGAGGAGAAAAGCAGGAGGATGCAAAGGAGCAGGTAAGAGTGGCCTGGCCACAGGGCAGCTGCTTTGCCTCCTCCACTAGTCCTGGAAGGAGCGAGCTCCTGGCAGGGAGAACCAGGTACCAGGTTTTAAACAGCAGAACCAATTGGCTGAAGTGGAAGTTCTTCCAGATAAAGTATTACAATGGGAATAATTAAGTTAGACACCGGTCAAGCTCCTTCCTACCAAGAAAAACCTCTAAAACCAACAACCCCAGCCCCCTTGGTCAGCTGAGCCTGTGCTGTGCCTTGCTCAGGGGCACCTGGAGTCTTGCCACAGTTCCCAGGTGACTCCTGCAGTCAGGCAGGGCTTGCAGGGTAGGGCTGGAACATGGTGTCAGCTCAGGTGAACCCCTTCACTGGCAGCATTGCAGCCTGGGGTGGTTGCTGTGTGTGAAATTCCAGTCTTTGCTGAGGTGAAAGGATGGGCTGCAGCTTCATTTATGCCTGTCTGGTTCACCCTGACTGCAGCAGGTGCTGGCACAGCTGCTCCCAGCTGTGTGTGGGGCTTTTCTGGGACATTGGTGGTGGCAGCCACATTGTGCAGAAGCTTTGCTTGGCCTTTTCTTCTATTGCCTTTATGTTGTCTTTGGGTTTTCTGATTTTTTACAGTTTTTTTTTAAACAAATCCTCAAAAAGGGAGAGGAGCATCTTGCTTTGTTTATGGCCTGAGTTTGTTGCCACAAAGAATTTTTGACCTTTTGCTCTGAGTGGGGAAGAATTGGAGGCTGCTGTTTCCAGGAACAGATGGAGGTGATGGAGTTTTGGACGGTGTCAGTTGTTCCTGCAGGAAATTCTGGCCACGGACAGATCTGGTGCAGCCACACAGCCAGGCCATCACCTGAGTGAGGGTGAGAGATCCCTGCTGGGAAGAGCCAGCCCTGGGCCCGGGGCCTGTTCCCAGCTGGGCTGCTTGGTGTAAGCAGGAATTCAGAGTTTTGCCCTGTGTTTGAGTGACCGCTCCCAGCTGACCTAGGAGGCTTTGGTGAACAGGACGCACAGAAGGAAAAGCCTCATCCCAGGGTAGGCACTGTCACAGCCCCCAGCTTGCTGCTGTCACACTGAGAATTTATTCTTTGTAAAGAAGGAAACTCTGCCTGGGGCTGAATTTAAGGCCCTGTGTCAAGTCCGTCCTTGCTGGCTCCTGGCGTGGGTGGTGGCCGTGGCTGCCAGAGGAGCAGACAGATCCTGCAGCAGCCAAAGTGTCACCATATAAATAACACCAGGGAACAGCTCTGGCCTGGCTGCTTCCCACTGCTCCATGATAAGTCTTGGAGCCTTTTTTTAGTCTGGACTTGTCCTGAGAGCTTGCTGGGAATGTCTCTGGTGTCCAGCACTGTCACAGCAGCAACATGGAGGTTTAACCCCACTCCGTCCTCTGCTCACGCCCCCTCCTGCAGGATGGAGGGACTGGGGAAGGGTGTTGGAGTTCAAACTCATGGGTTGAGATGAGGATGTGGCACCCACTGTGAAATTTAGGATGCACTGGAGAAGGGGGAAGGCAAAATACTTCTCGATGGTGGAAGCAGACACAGATCCTGGAAGAAGCAGAAACCAGACACCTCAAATGACAACAGGAGGATGCACTTTATAGATGTAAAATATTTTTATTCGTAAATGCTGATCTTCTAAATCTGTTTCCACAAATTCCAAAACCCATAACACTCTGTATACTTCAAAAAATTCTTTTTTTGTGTTGTTTTTGTATTTTTTTTGCCAACATTAGATACTATTATACAGAACAGAAAAACTGTAGGACAAATACTGGTAGGATGTTGGAATATTGTACAAGAGAAGAAAAATATTCAAGAAACAATTTAATACAGCTATTTATCAAGAGAAAAATATATACAATTGATTTATTCTGTAAGATAAAAATACATCATGCCATATACATTACAAGTTCAGAACTGTATTACTGAATATACCAACAGTTTACAGTCCACTTTAATTGTGCACACAAAAAAAAAAAAACTTCATTTTTTTTATATTTAGCCTGTGAAGTGTCAGTACCAGAATTTTAAGTACAAAATAAAAAGCTAACCTGGTTCAAAATGCTGATTAAATTTCTACAAGCAAACACAAAACAGTGTTTATTTTTTTTAAAGAAATGTAAACAAAAACAATCCATACAAACACATCTTTAAATTACATTTTCCAAAATCCTATTGCCAGAGTCCTGCAGCTGCAAGCACATTACACCTAATTTTTTTCCTTGTTTTCCTTTTAAGAAGGCTATCACATCAGACTGAAGCTCCAACTCATTCTATGCTGTTTACATGATTTAATGTAGGCTGAACAGTAACCTAATCCTTGACTACTTTTGCTGAAGAATAAAAACCATGTCCAGCCTCTATTCTGGGTGGTTTTAGCAGTTATTCACAGTTATCACAAATTGTAAGCACAAAAAAACCTGACTTAAGAAATAGGGATGCAACAATATAATACAAATAAAATTAATCTAAATTACCCAAACATCTACAAAAGTCAGAGTTGGAATATACATGCCTTTACCAGGCTTAAGGTTTACTTAAAAAAATTCTCGTAAGACCACAGTTGAGACTGCTTTAAACATACAAAACCCCCTCTCTTTAAATTGAGATTTTGGTTATTCCGAACTGGGACTCGCATGTCCGTGAGTACATGAGATCATATTGTAACATCCCTATCAACGTTTGAGAATAAGCACCCGAACTGCTGCAGAGTCTGGTAGCATTTGGTCAATAACTATTTTTATACTGTATTTTTTTTTCCTCAAAATATTTACACTTTTATACAAAGTAACAGAGTTTGTTAGTTCTGCAGGTAACAGCAGCAGCTTGGCTTTCTTCTAACTTTCTTTTTAAAAATAGCTTCATTCACTTATTCAATAATAAATACAAAAAGGTTCTCTTATTTTACAGAAATCAAAAACTACAATAAACTGACTCATGGAATCAAGTATTTAAATGTATTTTAGTGCAAGTTATTTTTTCCCTTAGCTCTATCCCTAAGGAAGTCATTTCAGTACATTCCTTGTTCAGTGGTGTCTACTTTTATTTAAAATTTTTTCTTTAATTAGAGGGCCTGCCCCTTTATCAAATAAGGCTGTGGCCAGCACTTTGGACTTCTCCCTTTCGCTGGTGATTTCAGTCTTACATTCATAGTGGCCACCTGCCCTCCTGCAGGTCAGCCAGCGGTTCTTTGCCCAAGTTAAACAGTTTCTCCTTAGTGAGCTCAAAAACAAAAGTGCTGGACCATTCTGTTAACTCAGTTTCACCTCCACGTGTCTGGAAAATCAGCTTCAGATTTTGCCGGCTTGCTTCTGGTGCTTGTTGGTTGGTGGGTTATTTTTCCTTTTTTTTTTCTTTTTTTTTTTTTTTTTTTTTTTTTAATTCTTTTTTTTTTTTTCCTTTTTAAATACTTGTGTAGAAATCTCTAGTTCCAGAAGTGATAATTTTTTTCCCCCTTCAAAAAGGCAACAATTTTCCATCGACAAAATCAAAATGTGAATCACTTCTTCCTAGGGACAAGCAACCCTCAAAGACAGCAAGGAATGCATTCTAGTTCATCCACTTTCGGCAGTTTACAGCTCCACAGTGACATGGAATCTTGTGCTGGTCATCTTCAAAATCGAACTTATAGTCATAGCAAAGCTGGAAGGAGAGGGAGGAGAATGGTTATGGAAGAGCTGGGATTTGCCACAGCTTTCCCTGTAGCTACAGGTTACACAGCAGAGGCTGCACTGTAAGGGACAGGCACGGTTTTACAGGAAAGGGCAAGAGAAATGTCACCTCCCCCAGCACAACAAGTTGTGCCACTGGCCAGGAATCACAGAAGGGATGCACATGGCAAGAGGGGTGTAAAGCCAGAACCTGCCCTACCTCCTCCCCCTTCTGGATTCTTCTGCTGGAGCTGATGATAATTTTGTGTCCTCTCTCAAAAGTGACCACCTCAGCCACGCAGTTGGGCGCACACGAATGGTTGATGTACCTACAAAAGAAGAGTGGGACACATGAAACCTTTTAGGAAAAGCCATTCCTTGAGGCAAATCTGAACCAAACCTCAGGATGGCCTTAGCTCCACGGGCTCACTGCCTTTCCACATACAATTACATTACTCTGTACTTGTTTCTTTACCTAGAAAATGTCAAAAAACCAAGTGTCAAAAAAAATTCCTTTCTTCACAGCTGCCATGAAACGTAACTGAAAAGATGAGCAAAGCTGATGGAAAAGACAGTGGGACAGTTTGAAGACTGAATGTACCAGCTCAGACAATAAACACCACAAACTCAGAGCCTCCAACAGCCCCAGGCCAACACCAGGGATGCCCCAGGAGGAGGTCAGGGATCCCTCCAGGGCCACCCACCTTGCAGGGCCTCCTGTCAGGGTGGCGTCGATGACGTGGTCGTTGTCAATGCGGAACATGTACACGCCACGGTTCTGGAAGACACAAGTGGCACAAGGACTCTGGTAAGGTTTTACTGCACTGCCAGTGATGAACCAGCAACATGGGCCAGCTCCAAGTGCCCTCCTGCATTCCAGATCAGGCACTGCCCACTGGCTCATGAGGGAAAGCACTGTCACATACTGCCTGTGTCCCCATGGGTTTGTGAGGGATGATGGGTCATAAACACAAACCTCTGGTCAATTCAGTTTTCCCTGAGAGCTTCCTACTGCCTTTCATCTGGGGCATTTGACTGCTTTCCAGACAGGCACTGTTACAATGCCATCAAGTTACAGAAAGGAAGTGGCTTTAAATTTGAGAAGTTCTCATTAAAAACTGAGGTCCTGACATATCTGCCAGAACTGTGGTCCTCTGGAACAGAGGATGTGTCCTCCTCACCTGGCCAGGGTGCTGTGAGATTTATTAAACACTGAAATACTCTGATAACAACCACGGTAGACTCCTCTGGTTTTATTTTAAGCCTGTTTGCATTTATGGCACAGCAGAAAACAAATCAGGGGGCCCGAATTCATCAGGCAGAACAGCACTTGTTTTGTTCTATGAATGTCTGAATGGGGAAGGGGAAAGCAAGAATGAACAAACACCCTTACCTGAGACTCATAGAGCTTCTCCTTCCTGTTTGCTACCTCATTCCGGATAATTGTCCCGATATATTCAATGACCATTGTGTGCTTTTCAATGTCTCGAGCAGCATATAAGCCCAGGCCCTACAGGATGTACACTGAGGGTTAGTAACTTTACACTCACACTGTGTTCCTCACTGTGCCCCAAACCAGCAGTGGAAAGGGGAGAGAGAGAAACAGCACTGATATATAATTGATGCAGTAACAGCCCAATGCAGAAACCAGCCTCACAGAGATCCCAGAAAACTCGGCTGCTGTCTTGGTGAGAAAGCTGCTCTTACCCCTCTGGCACTGACTGTGTAAAGGTTAAAAATTCACTGAGAAATAAAGTGGGTCCTGCTAGACCAGAAACACCTGAGAGGAACCCAGGCATGGCGAAGTCCAGCCTGAAATAAACAACAACCGTGCCCACACACGGCCAGATTAGTGACAGAGGTTTTTCAAAACAGACTCTGGAGTAAACCAGCAACATCACATAAAGCAAAGGATTTTATACTCTTAGGAAGGCAAACAAGTACTGAGCTCTTCCTGCTGGTCTTGTACCACTTCATCAGCTTGGCCTCAGTATCTCATGCTTCCCCTGTGTATTTCTATTTTTATTAGGTTTTACTACGGTTTTGAGGAATAGGCTAAAAAAACCAAACAGACCACCCCAAAAATTTAAAAAAATCCTTTTTCTAGATGACCATAAATAATGAATTTTTAAAGATATTTACATTAATTAGAAAGAAATCTTACTTAAGGTAAATCTGTGCAATTGATGTGCCACGTAAAAATTGCCAATTTTGGAACGAGACTGGAAGGAATTTTGCAATAGGTTTAGTTTCAAATTTTCATCTGGATTCGGATAAATATGTAAGATACGACATCTACAAAATGTAGCTGTAAAACAGATATTAGTAAAAACATATGTAATTATTTTAATATCCATTTGCTGAAGTTGGAACTGACCTGAATGCGAGAGCGAGCCAGGTACACGTTGGATTTCCACTCAGTTTTCATCTTGCGGTACTGAGAGGACTTGGAATGGACGAACTGTTTGCTGTAAGGCGCGTTCAGCTCCCCCGTGACTGTGCTCTGAAAGGACTTTGATGTGCTGGTGCTATTCAAGGTGTGAGGCCTGTAGGAATTGGGCATGTAGCAGGAAAGAATACAAGAAAAACTGAAGATTTCTCTGAAAACAGCCAGGAAACCCAAAAAAATCCTCTCAGACATACAGACACTTAAAGCCAGCTAGCGGAGACACAAAGCAGTTCCTCTGACTGGGGCATGCACATTCACAGCCAAGGACGACAGGGTTTGTAAGCAGCAGACGAAAGCACAAATAACCCTAAAGCAGCCTATAAACCCTGGGCTGTACTATGTGAAATTAAAACAAAATACCTTAACACAAACCTCTTGACATGGGTACTCATTTTAGGCTCGGCACGGGCACAGCCCGTGGGGTTGATGGCAAGAGGAAGTTCCATTAAGGGGTTTCGGCCATAGCGGAAAGTGTAGTTCTCACAGGCCTCAACCCCTGGCAGCTGCAAAAAAAAAAGAGAGAGAAAGAAAAAAACCACAAATAATTACATGTTTAATTACGTGTGTAACGAAGTGAGTACTTTTCCACACTTCCTTCTGTTCCCCTTCTCGTGTGTCTATCCAGCAAGTGGGGTGATCCAGCAAGAGCTGGGGTGGTGAACTCACCGATTCTGCAATCCTGGCCACTGCAGAGACTGTCAAACCAAAGAGGTCTTCACCCTTCAGATAGGCAGGGAACAGCTGGAGCATTTCAGATTCTTTTCTAACAGAAGCAACGGGCTCCAGGATTTTATCCCATACACCTACACAACCATTGGGAGAGAATTACAGTGATCAAAAAAATAAAAACTATTGCACTTGGGTTTAAAACAAATGCCTGAGGATATGGGAACCAGAACCCAGCACTGAGAAAGCTTTTGTCTTTTGATTGCCTAGACAAACAGGCCAGGATCTAAAAAGTGAAGTGGAGAATGATTTGCTGGGTTGCGTATTTTCGGGATTTAACAAATCCCAAACGAACACACCGTTGATTCTGCACCCTCAGTTCTCAGAAATGAAGCTTTCAGTGTTCTCAGCATGGAAACTTTCAGTGCTCTGACAAGAACATGGACAAGTTTCTCTTGAGAAATCCTGCGAAAGTACAACTTTCTGAAAATACACAATATATTCTATTTCCACTGATTGTCTGTAGTCAGTGCTCATTCTGTGAAGTTATCAGCACCCATGTCACCAAGGCCTTGAGACCCAGAGGGTTACAGGCCTCCAGCACATCCACAAGCCAATTTCCAAGACCTGCCTATATGTTTAGGGACAGCCTGACATTGTTCACCCTGACAGAGACCCACCCTGAGAACAATGTGGTCACTCAGCTGTTTTTAGAGCTCCCTAACTTGAACCCAGCTGGTTTGAAGATAACTGAGCAATGGCTCTGTGTTTAAACAAAGTCACTTTTCATGAAATGAAACCTGTGCTGACTTTACTACTGCTTTAGTTCATTTTCAACACTGAATCTTGGGTCTCCTCTGTGGACTTGGAACAATTCTTCTGATCTGCAGCTTATACAATTTCTTCAGAGGTGTCCACAGTCTTCACAGCAGGGTATTAAAAATGGGCCCTGGAAGCTCACTATGAACATTATGTTAGATAGAACAGTGCCTGCAACACTTGCTTCAAACAGGTACTGTCCCACAGGAATCAGCAGTACCACAATGAACAGCAAAGCCACAAATTCATCATCTTAGCTCACAAAATTTACCTTTAGGTGTTGTGTCAGTCAGAACCAGATCATCATGGCCCTGCTCCACCACCTTGATGACGAAGAGCGGGAGCCCGTCCTTCTCCTCGATGGAGCAGAGGTAGCGGCAGCGCCTGTTGGCGTACCTCATGCTCCAGTACAGCCGGCTGGCCTCGTAGCCCACGGGGAAGAGGGCTTTGGAGGAGTGGAAGGCCTGCATCTGCTGTGGCAGCAGCTGGCCCACGGCGTGGAAGATGAGGCTTCCCACGCGGAAGGTGTGGTCGCGCTCCCCGCGCTGGACGATGCTGGCGATCTGCCGCACCTCGTCGCGCTGCACGTACACCCTCCGGAACACCGCGAAGTAACTCAGCTCCTGCTCGTGAGTTCCCTTTGGTTTGTGCATGGGGCAAAGCATGGTCTTGTCTTTAAAAAACATGCATTGTGCTTTAATGGCACAGGTAAAGTGATAAATATTGGTGCACCTTAACCTGTGGCAACCGCTGGTGGCACCCATTTTGTGACAGAACATGCATTTCATCTGCAGGCCTCTCCGCAGTGCTAGTTCCACGTTTATTAAGGCACCAGCTTGTGTCTCGTAGACTTCTGTAGACCAAAGAGCACAGTTCAAATGGACCCAAAGGTCTAAATCTAGGTTGAGAAGCCTTGCTGGTCCATCAGTTAATCCGTCACCCTCCTCATGACAGAAGCAGCATTTCCTATAGTCTTTAGGCACAGGGTCTGGTTTAAGGGTTGTGCCCAGTTTTTTAAGAAATTCATCTATTTCTTCTTCACAAGGAGGTTTGAATGATCCTTTAGGAATCACAATCTGAATGCTCCACTTTTTCCATTTCATCCCTTTCCATTTCTTACTGGGAGGCCGGCAGTCCTCCAGACTGCTGTGTATTGCTTTTAACCTGGGCTTGAGTTTCACCGTTACCTTCAGCTCATCCGGTTTTGCCTCGACCTTGGCTGCTTCAAATGCAGGGGGGAACATGATGGGGGGTGATGAGGGTGGAGAAACCTTTTCCTGCAGCTGAGGCAGACAGTGGACGTCCAAAGTGGAGATGTTGTTGCTGTACTGATGGAATGCTTTGGGTGGCCTCTCCTTCATTGGCGACTGTGGCAGGGCTGGGACCGATTCCTGACAGACAACAGAAAACTCTTGAAGAAAAAGATCCCAAACTTGTTAATCATTAAATATAACCCGAAAACATGGGCAGCTCAGTATGGGAGAGGCTTCTCCAAATGCCTAAAATCAAGATGCAGCAACAGAGAAAGATGGAAATTATCCTGAACCATGGTACCACAGCTTGGCCCAGGATTTGGAGCAGGAAACCCTCCCAGCCTACCTAGAACATGGTGCCCCTTTAAAACACAAGAGAAAGCACAAATAATCCTTTGTCCAGGTTCTGAATGCAAAACTCCTCAACTGCCCTCGGTGAGCTGACTGCCAGCTTTAGTTCCAATTCTTAAGCAGATTTGTTACAACCCAAAGCAATCTTAAAATATGGGTCACAGAACTAATTTAAAGTGCAAGAATCTGGTATATGGTAGAAATGGAAAATTTAGAACTAATGCCATGCATTTTTTTTCCTGGAAACAAGTGAGGAGGAACTTCTGCAGGGCTTTGGATTAGATACAACTTGAGGACTTAAACCATTCAGTCACAGTAAACAAAAATTATACCTGCAGAGATTTGTGGAGGAAAAACAAAAACAAAAAACAACAAAAAACCCACCACAAAACAAAAACCCTAAAACCTAAGGGAGAAAACAAGAACAACAAATGAAGTTTAGATTATGAAGTGCTTAACGTGGTTTGTGTGATTAATCTTGAAAGAGTAAATTAAAGGATCAAGAGGCTGAACATGACATTTAATTAAGTTAATTAGGTACACGCTGATGCACTTGTAGAGGAATTTTACCCTGTTTATACACAACTGAAAATGAGCAACATGGGACACTAAAAAGATATGCATGTACACACAGTTATCTTCTCCAAGGTTGTACTTTTTAAATTAAATTCCTCCTGAGAAAGTAAGTAGGATGCACTTGAAGGAAGGCTTCAAATTATACAGTCTATACAGGACTATGAGAACACATTAATAAGGTAAAGAAGGACACAGCCCATTCTGTCCAATAGTTTAGGGGAAAAAAGGTACATTTGATCTAGAAACAGCTGAAGACTAGTTAGTTAAAAGAAGTACTCAAAAAATTTTGACTCAGAAACTCAGCAGGATCATTTAGTCTTCAATGAAGACTATTTCACTTTTAATGATTAAATAATTAGATAAATTTAGGTTCACATTTCTCTGACGCTGAATGACCCTTGAGACAGAAAGAAATCATGAAACCCCATTTCTCTCAGGTGTCAGACACCCCTCACAGTGTCTGCAGGTACAGAACTACAGCAGAATATCCAGGATCACCTGAGAAAATTCCCTGGCCTAATTCCACCTTCAGTTGAATGAACTTCCTCAGATGTACTTCTCCAGCACTAAGAAACTCCTTTTCCTGGTCACTGTAAGCTCACAGGCCCCTTACTGGTGTTTTGGTAAGCAATGCTTTAAAATGGCAGCTTCACCCAAATAAAGTCAGGGAACAGAATTCCATTTTCCCATTTACACTGAACAAATGAAACTCTTTTTACAAACTTGCTGCTCAATTATTATTATTGCAGCTGTAATTTTATTTTAACTGTATAAGCCAAATCCAAATGCAGGATATACCCCTTAAAATAGTGTGTGTGGTTGTTTACAATGCCCAGAGAACTTGAATGACTGATTTTTTGAGACTGCATCTTCAAAGCCTGGGAGGGCAGCCAATGTGGTGGCTTTTCTGCTATGCATCTGTCAGACACAAAGGTCTGCAAATACGATTTTTAATTCACGCTGCTGGTTCAGAATCTCAACGCCTGAATACAGAGCAATTAATTTATAAACCTCTCAAATGAAGTGCAAGCTTCCCCCTTGGCCCCTTTCTGTTCTCCAACAAATAGCTGCAATAATTTCAGCTCACTTGGGTCTGCCAGTGTTTGATACTTACTTTGTTCTCTGAGTTTTTTGCTTGCACAGCTGCTGAATAAAGAACAAAGCAGTTGTTGCTACAGAATACAATGTCCTTCATTTTATCTGAGCCTTCTTGGGAATCCTGGGAATCAAACACAGAAGAGTGTAAGAAGTGCATTTTAATACCATTCTTCACATTGTAAGTGTAATGAAACAAGACTTCCAATCTGGCTGGAAACTCTTTTATTTGTAGGACATTTGTGAAATAATGAGGGATGCTGTGATATAAATACTTGATTATTTGACAGATCTAACGTTACCACCACCTACACCCTTGTTCTTCAGCATTTCTTGCCTTTCACAGAAGTTTAACAATCAAAATAAAGCATTCTACACCATGCACCCATCTGCTCCATAGGCACTCTTGCAAAGCAAAATTCATTTTCTTTTATCTTTAGATGGCAAAAGAAATGTCTCATTTCAGCCTAATCAAAGCCAGATCACACTGTTTTATCTACTGATCCATCTGCAAAACCTTACTGGGAATTCAGTGCATTCCTGTCTGCATGAACCCTTTACTCTGTGCAAGTTCTGGCTATGTCTTTGTGGTGTAGTCACCTCCTGGTCACTGAAGAGCAATGGCACTCTTTGAAGGAATGACAGTTCCCAGTGTAAGGACAAGAGATTGCAACTGAAATCTGATTCCTGCCCAAAAGGAGTGCAAGTATTCCTGCTCTTACAGTAATTCCTGACACAGCAACGTGGCTGCCTCACAAATGAGCTTTTTTTGAATTGAGGCCCCTGAAGAGGTCAGGGAAGGAGGTTAGCAGCAGAGCTTTGAGAACTCTCATAGGTGGGACCTGTTTCATGAAATGGACTGGGATTCATTTTGCATCAATAACAACAACTTTGCCATTTTTTAGCTGTGCCAGATGTGCCACCCTGAATTAGGACACACAAGGCAGGGGGAACAACACAGAAAGCTAAAGTGCCTTTAGCTGGCAGGACAAGCAGGCCTTTGTGCCATCCCTTGCTTTAAGGAGCCCCAGCTGAGCCCTGGGCACCTCAGCACTGACCTGTTTGAGGAAGGGCAGGTCTTTGAAGGATTTCCTCACACCACTGCCCAGAACCACGACCTTGCAGTGGGAGCACCAGCGAGGCCTCAGTGCTGAGCCTTCAGCCATGCTCTGGCTGTGATCCTTGTAGCCAGCCAGACCTAGGGAACAGATTATCTGTCAGAGGCTATATCAGACCAAAGCAAATTTATCAGAGATCACAGTATTCTTCATGGTCTAGAGGACTAGCACCCTCCTGGATAGGGCATGGAAGGAGGGATTTAAACCTTCACCTGACAGATAAATTGTATACATCAGACCTAGAACAACTGTGCAAACCAGGAAAAAAACAATTCTTGTGTAAAAAAATCACAAAATAAACTAACACAGGAATACAGGCTTGAACAACCGTGTCAAGCTTTCAGATGGGAACAATCTCCCTGAATGATGTATTTAAAACCAGACTGGACATAAAAAACCCTAAAAATGTTACGAATTATGGGAGAAATGCCTCACTAACAGTGATGTAAACAGACAATGGAAATCAGAGATGTATGAGAACTACTCATGGTTAAATCCAGGAGCATCCACATGATCATGCAGGAAGTGAAAAGTTTTATTTGGAATAAGAATCAATCATTGAATTCTGGAGTATGGATTTGTGAGGCTGAAATGCATCAATACTGACTCAGTTAACCCCCGGTACTGAACACTTGGAAGTTAAAGCCCACTCACCATTGCTGTTGGCAGGGAATGGCACATTGGGCTGCTTCAGTCCGTAGGGGCCCACAATCCTGGCAGGTCCCATGGATCCTGCCTGGGGACCCTGCAGGAGCAAGTGCTGCCTGTACTCCATAGATGGGTTCCCTCTGTGAGTGTTGGTGGCTGCCATGGAGGGTGGGACATCTGGAGCATTACTGACCTCGTAACTGTTGGGAATTCTGACATGGAGCAGGTTGGAGAATGCTGCTACAACGCTACTGATGTTCTAAAAACAGTAATAAAAACAAACCTTTGTTTACATCTGACAAGCAGTTCAGACAGAATAGTCACAAACTACTAGAAGATTGCAACAGCAGCATTATTGCACCGTAACTCCCTCAGAGTCACTATACATAAACCAAATTAACTGCTGTTGTACTCTATGTATGTAATACAGGCTTATTCCTTTTACCTCAGCAGCTGTGGGATGTAAAGTAATTGCTACAGAGATAAGGCCAGATTTAGGACCATTCTGGGACGGTCCAAGCTGAGAGGAGAAGAAGCCAGAACCAGGTAATGCTCCTGAACTGGGTTCTGATTTTATGTAATTCCTTTTGGCTTCTGAACCTGAAAATAAAACAGAATATAGCAAGTTAATCCTACATTTACAGGAATAGAGAGAAAAACAATCCTAGCTGTAAGTGTTCACTCTGCTGCAGCCTCACCTTTCCCAGTGCTGCTGGGCAGGATGGGAATGATGGGAGATGGGACAGGTTCTGGGTTCTCCTCCTTTACCACCGACAAGTCTGGGTAGCGACTGATCTCCATTCCCACCACGCTTTCAGGAGAAGAAGAAGGAACAAAGCTGTCAGGAGTGTCCCTGTCCTCACAGTGATCTTGAGCCCTGGAACAAAACCCAAAAAAGCTGTTTTGGAAATGGACTCAACTTTTGGTAAGCCAAAGTTATAAATCATGACAGGGAACTAAAATGAACTTGCCAGTTGCTACTGGTCATGAAACACAAGTAGGTGATGGGCCATCACCTCTGGGTTTCTCATATTCCATTGCACACATATTCCATTTCTCGGGAAAGATCCATGAGGAAAAACAAAGACACTAACAAAGCCAAGCCCTCTGTTCCCCATGGCTCTATCTACCAGGATAAAAAATGATCATTTAATATCTGAACTGTTTTAATATTTAAACTGTCTGGCCTTTGTCCACATACAGGCTCCAGTGTTTCACAGACACCCATATTTTGGGGAGGCAAGGAAAGGGAGGCAAAAGGGAAAATCTCTGCAGGGAGACTCATGTTCCAGCCAGCGTTTCTCACCTGGGAAACTGAGTGGAGCTGTGCAGTTTCAGGCTGGCTCTTGCACAGTCTTGCTGCTGCTACAGCAGTCACCTGTCACTACAGCACCACACTGCTCCAGGAAAAGCACCTATTTGTATTGTTTTCTTCCACTTTTAAGAGATCAAGGTAAGGAATTCCTAACAATTTAACAGAATCTAGAGTCTAGCAATGGCTGGAATCACCTACTTCACTATGCTGCTCTCTACACGTGGAATGTTAAGAGTTAAAAGGATCCCATTCCATTCTCTGCCCTTCTGTGCCTGTGCACAAAGGATTTTGTTTCTCCACAACTTCACAGTCTCATCCAATGAAAGATCACAGAATCTGCTCCAAATACCTTTTTGAAGATGTCAAGTAAAACCTACCTTAACTCCTCCTGGTTGTTGTGGGGTGGTGTTGGAAGTGAAGCAGGAACATCCACAGTTTTGGGGCCCTGAGCCATTGCTCTGGCTAATAAATCATCTTGTGGTCTGAAAGGCAACTGGAACTGCTTTGGCCCCAGAGCTTTGGTAACTGAAAGCAGAAAGGCACAGCACAATGAGACATCTGGACAGCTCTTTCAGTGATAGACAGGCTGCCTGCTGGGTGTGGGTGAGACCTGATGGTGACACCACTCTCAGACACTTGGGAGTTCGAAAAATTGTGACCATTCAAGATTAACTTCCGTTTTTACAAAAACCTGCAGTTTTTGAGCAAACAGGGCTTGAAAGGCTTTTGAGTGTGTCTTCTGCCACTATGAGAGGATGTTTGTTTACTTAAAAAACCCACTAAACTACAAAAAGTCAACAATTTTGTAAAAACAAAGGAAAAGGGGTGTGAAAAAAAGGATTTTAATCACTGAATAGTCTTCATAAAGAGCCCGTATAAAGAATAAAAAGCAATTTTAACTGTCAAAATTCTAAGCATCAAGAAATACATACTGACTGCACACATTCTGGATAGGCTGCTTTGAGCTCACTCAACCAAGGAGCTCATGCCAGTCATTTGTACTGGGCCCAAAAAACTGATCTTAAGGTTTGCTTTCTCATTTATTGAGAGTGTGTCTAGCTCTCAACATGTTTTTGAATAGGAACAAGGGAAAGGCACAGACACCTGACACTATATTGGTGTAAAATATTGCTGGCTAGTAATGATTATAACCTCGAAAAGTCTGGGCATTTTGTTTTTATAAAGGAGCAGTGCAACTGAGAAGAGTCCTAGGAGGTAACCTGGAGGAGACTGAGGGGCTCCAGCCTCCTCATGATGGGGGCAGAGGGGCAGGTGTGGATCTCTTCTCTCTGGTCACCAGTGAAGGCACCCAAGGGAATGGCCTGAAGCTGTGTCAGGGGAGGTTTAGGTTGGGTATCAGAGAAAGATTCTTCACCCAGAGGGTGGCTGGGCACTGAACAGGCTCCCCAGGGCAGTGGGCACAGCACCAGCCTGACAGAGCTCCAAGAGCATTTGGACAACAGTCTCAGGCACAAGGTGGGATTGTTGGGGGTGTCCTGTGCAGGGCTGGCAGCTGGACTCGAGGATCCTTGTGGGTCCCTTCCAACTCAGCATGTTTTGTGCTTCTGAGATCTGTTTTGCCATTGCTACAAACAAGACTGACTTGACAGAACCAACACACATGAGCCTTACCATCATGGCCTCCCAGCACTCCAGCCTTGCCAGCAAGTTCCTCCGTGGTGGCAAAGCCATTGACCAGCTTCTGGCAGGCCACGGGCGGCGGCGTGGGAGGGAGAGAGGCCGGGGGGGTCGGGGGATTGCTCAGATTGTTCTGCTGCAGGACATGGATTAAAGAACCATCAATCAGGATGGAACACAGGGACAGAACTTGCCTTGCTCCAGTACCAGACAATGTAACCCACCCAGAGTTTTACACCTGTTGTAAGAATGTATTATAAGTTTCTCTCTATGCAAGCTTGCAGAAAAATCTTCTCATGGGAAAGCATTCTTTTTACTGTCTTTTACTCTGTACAAGTTTCTGTAAACAAAATCTCTAGTTTCTGTTTCAAGGACATTTGGATTTCTCTATCTGTCTCCTGATAGTGAGAGATGGAAGTTTCTTTCTTCCTACCTATGAAGTGAAAAGTTGTTATCTCTGACTGTGTAAGCTATTCTAACATTGCTTAGACGAAGCCTGAAGCAGGAGCTTCAGATGCTCCGTGCTGGGCACATAATAGCCCAAATCCTTCTAAATTATAGAGCCATTTTAATAAATAATATTTAGCCTTCTGATATTATTGTCAAGAGTCCTTTGTTAATGAACAGACCACGGCAATATACACCCAGATGTAGAACTGATATGCAGCCATAGGTGATACCCAAGCATGTGACAGAAAGGTATCTTCTGTACAAGATACAATGACTGGCTTTTCTTTTATCAGTGATACCAGAGAAATAGTTCACATGAGTAAACACTGCCAAATACATTAGCAAAGGAAGATGTGGCTAAACTGTTTACAAAAATGAAGAACATTTGAAAGAACAGTTTTGAACAAGCTGCTACAGTTTCAGCAAAGGTCCCAACTCCATGCAGACAGAGCTGTTCCACAGTGACTCTCCAGCACCATGAAAAAGTCAGCTTCTCCAGCTGCCCCACATTCAGGGCAGGATGAGCTGTCACTGAAGCAGCTACCATGGAGCAGCAGATACCCTGCAAGTTCATACTCTGGGCTACTTCTCACCAGCTTATTCAACTGCCCATATTTTAAATAAAAATTAAGTGAGAACTTCAGTATCTGTTGTTCCTGAAGTCATGCCTACAAAGCTAATCCTCATTACTTACTTTTGACCACAGCAACTATTTCTATAGGTCCCATGCTCAGCTTACACACTGTGTAAGGCTGGAGAAAACACCACTGGTTTTAATAGGTATTTATGTTAGGGTATGCAAGCAGCAAATTTGATTCTGTCTGTTCAGTATCCCACTGCCCTCCCAGTATTGCCACTCTGGTCTCAGAGACTAAGTTTTAAATGATATGGGTTATTAACTCATCAACAAGCAGTCTATTTTGTTCAGAGTTACCAGGGTCTTAGTTAGGGCTTGGGGGGCAAATGAGAAAGAGTCTATTTCTTATTTAATTCCCATTAAGAAATGCTTTAATGCTTTCAATGACTTTGCAAAATACCGAGAATTCAGTCTTTTCTGCTCCACAAAACTGGAATTTCATTAATTAGCATCATAGAACAATTTTCATTATTTAGCATCCATTTGTTAAAGAGTATTTGTAGTTTTCAATTAGTTTACAACAACACAGTTTCCAGAACCAATATCCACTTTCAGAGGGTAAAACAATGATGACTGTTCCACACTATCTAGTCTAGCAATAGAAGGTTATTTTTCTTCTAGTTGCATAAAAGGCAAGAATTCTGACTAGTAGTAATAATACCATGGACTTCTCTTCCCACAGAGAGCACACAACAGAAATCCAGATTAAAACCATACCTTGTAAATGAGCTGGGAGTAGTAATCTGAAGCCCCATCTAGAGTAGCACTACCAAAACTTCCCACAAGTCGATTTCCACCATTTAGCTGGCCACTGCCATAGGGGAGGAAGTGTGCAAAGCTCACTCCAATTATTGGTTCCACCAAAGGCAGAAGAGAAAGTTGCTGTATTAAAAGAAAAAAAAAAAGTCAGAAATTAAGTATAATACAGAACACTGCAATTCTCCAGTCAGTAGAGTGGTTTCTAATTTAAAAGAAGAATTGGAATTTATCCACTGTCAGGAAATTGTTCAGCTCCAGCTCCCTGCCAGCTCATCCAGAGGCTGTCAGAGCTGACAGGAACTCTGTGGCTTTGGGACTACCTGCCACCCACCTTCCAAAATTAAACCAACACCAAACTTTAAATTCCCTGATTTTGTGGACATTCACATTTTCCCTACCCTGTGCTCAAAATTCAACTTAAGCATCAACTTCACTGCCACTGGGAGGAATCCACTGCTCCACGTGGCCTCTGGACTGCCTTTCCCAGCCCCTGCACACTCACCTGTTTCAGCTGGATGAAGGTATCTGCATTAGGATAAACAGCCTGCTTTTCTTCTTCCTCTTTTTTCCTTTTCTTGGACCGAGGGGCTGCCTTCTCTCCTGTCCTCTGAGCCCGCTTGTTTCTCTGCTTCTTGGTTTCAGGTCCTACATCTGCCCTCTGGAGCTGGCTGTTACTGCACCCAAAAGCACCTTGCATCTGGGCTCCTGCAGTTTGCTGGTGTGAAGAAAGGAAGTGGCAGAAAGAAAAAGCAGAATTTTTGACATGTTAATACACAGTTCACTCCAATTTACTGCATGACTCTGAAAGCACAGGCACAGAGTAATAAATCTCACTGATAACAAAGTGTATTTTGCTGGCAGGTGGAACTGCTAAACTGCCCCTACAGACAGAGTTATGACCTCCTACTAACACCACTGACATCTGAAAACATCATTAAGAACTCACAGGCCAGTAACATTCTCTTTTGAATATCCCCTAAAATAAATTTACATGTGCATGAAACCTTGGAGATGTTCATGAAGGCCTAATGAAAGACAGACTTGGTGGCAGAATAAAGGCATGGAAGTTCATATAATACGACAGTATTTTGAGGTTAGATACAAAAAAAAGTGTTGTGAAACCTTTCTGGATTGTATCACTTGCTTAAATACTTCCAGTAAAAATCTGCAAAGCCTTTTCTTCCTATGGAAGCATAGCTGGGCAAAAAGGATCAGGATGGGACTCTAATGCTACAGGGGCAAGCCAAAAGAAAGTCCATTTTTTAAAAAACTCATTATTATTTTAAACAGCTCTACATGACCCCTACCACAAGTATTCTAATATTCCTATCACATGTTTTAACTGTGGATCTTTAACACTTAATTATCTGCTGCTCACAATTATCTTTACTTTTATGAGTATTTTTTCCTTTTAAACACATTTAAATTTTGTTTTAAGAATGAATTTAGAGTTTAGGTAGTCAAAACCCAAAAGCAGAGATTAAGATTACAATAAAATGACCAACAAGTGAAAGTGTAAAGTGTATCCTGCCTCCACAGAAAGCTCTTTTCTTTAGGTCTGCTTTTTAAAGATCTTATAAATTAATAAATCATACAGACAACTCAGGTGGAGTCACAGGAGAAAGGAGCACCGAGACATACCACGTTCTGTACAGACACATACCAGTAATTAGGAATCATACTGTAAAACCCTGCCTTAATACTAGGAAGTGGTATTTTTTAAAGACCATTTCCTGTAGAAAAATACTTTCTTTGGCATTTGAGTGACTTCTGAATATGCTGACCTAAGAAGCCATATTAAAATCTGCTCTTTGCTCAACACAGGTGATCTACTTGTGGGGAAAAGGCAAGAAAAGAGGTTAAAGTTCCTTAAAGCTGTTTCCTCCACCCTTGTAGGTTATGTCCCCACACATGCCCACAGTAAGGCACAGACTAGGTTGGACTGCTGCTGACCACAGTGTAACAAAACCAGTACCAGGCTCACCATTCCTTCAGCCAGACTCTGCTTCTCTGCTAACTTTTTATCCCCAGAAGCCTCTTCTTCTGCTCGGCCACTGTTCTCCGGTTTCTGATTCAGAAGAGATGAGGACTTCTTGTTTTTTAGCAGGTGTTTCAGCAGTTCATTCCCTGACTCCCCTTTGGCTGCCGGAGCATTGGGTGGCTGTGCTGGACTCAGAGCTGAAGAGGTTGGCTGTGAGGTGACCTTATCCTCCTCCACCTTAATACTGCTTGGATTTTCTGGTTTAGGCTCAGCTTGACCTGAACATTGATCAGTTTCTGCCTTTTCCAGTTTAACTTCTTGGAGGCTGGTGGGTGTGTCCACTTTAGCCTTTTCAGCCTCTGCATTCCCCCCGGGCTGTTTCTGGGACACGCTGCTGCTGCTGCTGGGGAGCTTCCCCTCCAGCTCCGGGGAGCTCTGGCTCTCTCCTGCATTGGATGTCGAGGGGCCTGTCAGCTCCAGGGACTCCTGCTCATCCTGGTGTCGTGGATCATTGGGGGTGTTCACTGTGGGGGTGGAGGTAGCATCAGAAATGGTTGGGGTTGATGGTGCAGTGATATCCGAGTGTGGAGTTGACGGGGCTTTTATGGACTCGGCATCGTCGTCCTTTTTCTTTTTCCGTGTCCTTTTCTTTTTGCCCTTCTCTTCTGGGATTATGTCAGAATACAGCTGGATGAGAGACTGGCCTGATACAGGGATGTTTGCAGCCTGGGGCACACCAGTGTCCGACCCACATGGGGCACCACCCCCCAGCACTGGAGATGAAGGTACAGCAGAAGGGAACGGAGGCCTGACCTGGTTCTGCGTAAAGGCAGCCCCGGGGAGATTCCCATGAGCTTGTTTTACATTATGGAAATTGGGGGCTCCACCTGGACCAGCAGATGCATCAGGTCCAAAAGCTGCAGGTCCCACTGGCCTTCGCTCTGTGCTTTGCATAAAATTGGTGGCAGGAGGGGAGGTCACAGCACCCTGCTGCAGGATCTGCCCCATCTGCTGCTGCTGCTGCTGCTGTGGGTGCGGCTGCAGGGGCCGAGGGGTTTGCATGAAATCACAAGGCAGCTCAGGATTGAAGAAAGGTATCTGAGATAAGGATGTTTTGTTGTTCAGTTCAGGCCCCATCATGTTGTGCTGCTCCAGCTCCATCCTCTGCTGCAGAGCTCTCTGTCGATCCACCTCCTGCATCAGCTGGATGCGCTGCCGCTCCTGCTGCTCCCGTAAGCGCTCCTTCCGCTCCCGCTCCTGGAAACTTTCACTGAAAGGGTTGTTGTCCTCAAACTCCACTCTTGGGGGTGGCCCTGACTGTGCAGCTGCATTTGGGCCAGGCACAGGAGCCGGTGCACCAGGAGTAATTGGCAGTGGTGCCATTGGAGGCTGCATCCTTGTTGGATTCATGGAAATGTGACTCGCGGGAGTGTTTCCAGGTTGCCATCCGGATAAATTTGGCATCCTGGTGGGGTTGGATTGCCCAGGGATCACCACTGCGTGCTGCTGATGCTGGAGCTGCTGTGCCACCATGGGGAAGCTCTGCTGATTCATTGCTGGTGCTGCTCCTCCTGGAACCATGGGAGGCTGGGCTTGAACCCCTGGCATTATGGAATGTGGGGCCATCCCACACTGCTGCTGCTGCTTGATCCGGTACTCCTCAATCAGCTCCGCGTGCTCCTTCTGCTGCTTCCGGATCTAAACATTGAAACAGTCATTACTCACCTCTGCCACAAACTGCCTGTGTAAGCAGCATAAACCATGTCACTCACCACTGTAATTCCAAGAGACAATGAACCTCAGGCCAAACCAGAATTTCTGCAGTGTTTTTAATGCTGAACAGCCATTATTTCGTTAGAAATACTCCCCAGCCCAAGACTTCAGACAAAACAGCAGCGTCTGAAAGTTCTAATTACACACCAAGACTGCACTGTGCTAGAGAATACATAAACCTAAACCAGCAGTGATGCTTGTCCTACAGGTCTTATCATCCATGCACAGGATACAAGCAGTTGGGAACAGACAGAAAAAGGGAAACTGAGATGGATGGATGATGTTCACACATCAGCAACATTTTAAAAAGAACTGGAAAGGAAAGGTTTGCAGTGATGGATATTCCCATTTGTTCACAGGCAGATCCTCAAACATCTCATTTCAGATGAGAATTGCAACTGCTGCTTAAAAATTTAAGATTTTAAGACCAAAATAAACTCAACATGGACACTGCAAGTTATACCTTGTAGCTTGTAGCTTAGACAAACAGGGGAAATCGAGGGAAGGACACAACACTGTCAACTGGACAAGCAAGAGCCTTTCAGAAACACTGCAGAGACCCAACTAAATTAAAAATAAAACAATTTGCAACCCACTGGTTGGTGATACATGCATTATGGAAAATCTCCTCTCACTCCCGTTCATTCGATTATGACTTCCACAGCTTATGTAGGGATTGAAAAGCTCTGTAATGTATTCTGAATTGTGTGACAGCCCTCTCCTTTATCTGAAGCAAGGACTAAGACAGAAAGTGTCTTAGACATGGTAACAGTGATGCCACAGGACACACTTCAGGCTGCAGGACAAATGCACCCAAAAGGTTATTTACACAATAATCCCAGGTCCAAGATGATTTATGAGCTCTGCCTTGGCACTGACACTGCTGGATAAACAGTGCTACTGCACAGAGCCACTGACTGGATCCATCTGCACTGCACAGACCTAGTGCTCCAGGGCTTCTCTGTGGTCCTACAGCACTAAACCTGTGCTAGCTCTGTGGGGCTGTGCCATGAGGCACCCAAAGCACCACAACCTCCAGGGCCTGCAGGGGTGATCAGCTGTGACTGTCCCTGGAATGAGCTGAGGTGTCCAAGGCCCAGGGCTGAGCACACCCAGAGGCCCTGAGCTGAGCTGGAGATTTCAGCAGTGCAGGGAGAGCAGGGCAGAGCCTGTGAGCACAGGCACAGTGCCACAGAGGCCATCTGGCAGTGTCTGTGTGGCTCCATGCCTGGCCAATAACCCTGTCTCACATCAGCTCCAGCTTCTCCGTGCCTGTGTCCAGGACCAGCCACTCACAGGGATCCAGGAGCTCTTTTCTCTCTCCATACATACAGAGACTTTTCAAAAACTAACAGGAGCTTGATTGCAGAAAAATGACTTGATCTGATTTGAAAGAGTGGCAAATTGCTTCCAATAGAAGGTGGTTAAAACTATACTTTAAACCTCATTTAAGCTCCTACGAGGTACAGAACAAAATGCTTTAGGATGTGGATCAATCAACCACTGGTGTAAATCCGTGGCTACAGGGCAGTGGATGGCTTCTGCCAGCAGCAGATTAAACTCAAATTTTAAAATCACAAATAGGAGAACCTTAATTATGGGGCAGTATATGGATCTGCCAGCAATGTCGTGGTTAGCAGCTGTTACTTCAGTCTAACTCCACCTAAGATTAGACTGTCATATGCATAATAAAGATTGCTTAAAGGGAATTTTTTTTTTGCATTTGTTCTACTTGTGATTCATTGTGGAAGGGGAAAAACAATCATGTAGAAATAATTTACCCACTCCATCCCTCTTCCACACAGTGGAAATATGAGCCAACTAATATCCCATCCAGCACATACTTAGTCTTGAAGCAACACAGGAGAACTCAAGGGTCAGATATCGCTCAGGACTTCATTCCAAGCTGTCTGCTGCCAAGTTTTTTCCTTCACACTAGTAAAAGATAATTCTAAAGCATTTTCGTTTTCAGCAGAAATAACTGATCCTGACAATCATGCCCAGGTAATTTATAAAAAATGTCTTGAGGAAAACAGCACTAACTACTGGTTTTGCAAAGCATATTAGCAAAACTATCATAGGGTTCATCTCACTATTATCACAGTTACAATATATGAAATTCCAACTGAATGTAAGGAAAGGAAAACAAAGCCCAGTGAAAGCGGTTACATGTAGAAACAGGGACCCAGAGAGGCTGGGAAATCTCTTCCCCTGGAGACTTACAGAACTTGACTGACAAGGTGCTGAGTAACCTGATTTAATCGTGAAACTACTTCTGCTTAGATCATGACTAAAAGATCCCCAGACATCCCTCTGACTTGTTTTATTCCATGACACAATACTGATGATCAGCATGTAGGAATAAGATAGGCCATAAAACTAGTTTAACACTAAAGATATAATAAGATTTTCAAACTGTAAAAAAATAAGAAGATTGGGTTAGGACGTTCATTCAAGCCTGAAACAAAGCCCTGCATGCTACAACTTTTCTCTGAATGTTTCATTTTTGCTTTGCATGGTGCCAGGAACTCTGCTGTGAGTCGTTTTGCCAAGGAATTCCCCTCTTCCCAAAGTACTAACCCAGCTTTTTGTCACAATGTTTGCCACAGAATATTCCTTTGCAGCTCCAGGGTCACCTACACTCCAGAGCAACGCTGTTACACACACAAAACAGAACAGGGAGCAGCTCCTTTAGGTAGAGCTCCACTGCATCTTTCAGAAGATTTAAAGGAAAGACTTACTACCACTGTGACAGCTCAGAGCCAAGGTGAACAGTCTGGATTCCAGAGGATTACCTGATCTAGCTGTTTTTGGACCATACTTTGCTGCTCAGTAACGTGTTTCAGCTGTTCTGCATCTTCCTCTGGGAACTCCCGGCCGGCTTTCTTGGCTGTGCGCTGTTTGGCTGAGAGGGCCTTCTTGGATTTTCTGTGGGCTCCAATCTGCTCCTCCAGGTACTTCTGTTGCATTTGAAGAAGCTGTTGTGTATCCTGCAGCCATTCCTCATATTGCTTTCTCTGTGAATCATCTAGAGAGAAGGGAAATGAAGTGTGATATGATCTCATCCTGGAGATGAGGAGATGAGCTCTCATCCTACTTTTTAAAGCTCAAGTTTAACTATCAGTTTCCCCCCCTTATTTTAAGAAACCAGTGGTCAAATTCAGCCAAATTTGACAGAGAATTTGGTACTTCAAGAAGTAGTATGTTGTTGGAGTGACTTGAGTAAATGAGATAGATATCCAAATTACTGCATGTGTGAGAGAAACCAGTTTTAACACAGTCCATTTCAAGAGATATCAGCCAGGTGTTGAGGCAGCAAACATGCACTTGCCAGTGAGCAAATGTGTCTTTGAGAACTGCTACAGAACTGTCCTGCCACAGAAGAGGGGACATGGAAGATCTCTGGAAGTACTCAAGTACAAAAAGATTAGGGAGCAAGGACATAAACTTACAGGAAACACGGCCTGATTAATTCTGGTGTTTGCAGAAAATTGTTGTACATGCAAAATTTATTTTTATTACAACTTCTAAGAAAAATATTAAAATGATGAACACCATCAAATGTTCATGAAGTGAAAGAAAGATACTGTCTTTGTAAAAACCACTCTGTCAGTGTCAGCCCTCAGCACGGGGCCTTCAGCACCAGTGCCATTTCCTGCCCCCAAAAGAAATGCCTTCATTTAGGCTGTAACTGAGACACTGCTCTTCTTTCAAATGAGAAATGCTTGTCTGCCACGGGCAGTCCATTGCTCTCTGCTGTTTTCCTGGAGGCAAAACAACCATGTCTGATAACACTTGACCTGCACTAAGCACAGAAAGCAAGAGAGAACACTGGTGATGGTGTCATTAGTCTCCTGATCACATTTTCAGTGAGCTGGGACACCACGAACAAGCACAGATTTTCCTTGTGAAGATCCCTGTTTAACAGAGATGCTACACAGCAGCATGATTTCAATATAACCATGTCTTCCTTGTGCTCCAGACCCTGCCACCTTCTACTCCATCAGTTACTGTGTCAGTGACAGCTTTTACTGAACAGCTCAACTAAACCTACTCAGGGTGAGCTACAGCCTCAAGGTGCTTTCAGGGAAAAATTCTGCAGAACTGATCCCAAAAACTGAGGGGACAATTGAGTGGAAACACTGAGAGTAACATGAGAAACATGAAAGTACTGGAATTTTAACGAGTTCTAGGTAAGAGTAACCACTACTGAACTGAAAACCAGATTTACTCAAGTGCTCAGAACCCACCACCATCCAACCAGAGCGGGGCCATGCTGAGTGCCATGTGGAATCTCACCACCAATAATTAATACAGATAATATTGCCAAAGCTCCTTATTGCATACTCAGTGCTGCTACTCCAGCTTCTGGAAAATGTGAAGGAGTTTACTTCTGTTTCTTATGCACAAATATCAAGTGAAGTATTTGTAGTGATAGAAACACTTTTTTACACATGGTCTTCCCCTCCCAACATATGCTCACTTTTAATTTCTGCTAATAAATCTTTCTCATCACAGAGACTAGGATTCACAATTGATCTAGGGCAGCCAGAAATACGGAATGCAAAAAGCTAGTGCAGTATATTTCTGCTTTCAACAACTGTGCTTCACAGCCAGGCTTGCCCAACCAGTGCCTGGAAAGCTTTTTCTGGTATTTGTTCAAATGACAATGATGGTGCACAAAACTTTCTGCTTCTGAAATAAAAAAATTCCATCAACACACACAGCTGTTCTCACTGAGCTCAGAATATTGCAACATAATCCAAGACCAGGTTTCTGATACAACAGTCTGCTAGTTAATAGATTACTACCCTCACACAAATTCATATAATGTTAGCTTTCTGTTTCCCTCTTTCCTTATGGTGATTTGTTGATGACAGCTTGTAGAAAAAAAATGTTAACAACATTTACTATACCCCCCTTCATTACCTGGCATTGTAATGATGAAATTACTCAATTTTAAAAGGATGGGTTTTTTTTGAGAGACAGGGTCCATTTATGGGTAGTTCATTTTAAAGAAAACAGAACTGTAAAATGAAAAAAACACCCCATACAATAAATGATTACATCTTCACTTACTGACAAAACCAGGACCAAAATTGGGCGGATTAGGTCTAGAAATCTGAGGTGTCAAACTTCCATCCTAGAAATTTCAGTAAAACAGACAGACAAGGTTATTAAATCATGATTCAATTAAATACCCAAAACCTAATTATCATTATTGTACAGTTTTGTTTCAAGCCCATATCAAGTTGCATTACCTGTGTAATTGCCTGTTGCATATGATTTTGGCCTTCACTGCTCTGAGCCCCTGGCACTGGCTGACCCATAAAGGGAAACCTGTTGATAAATAGAAAGGGAAACTGTAATCTTGCAAACCAGCATTTTAGGAGAGAGAGACAACTTTAATATGGCTCAATTTAAACAAAGCACCCAAGTGTTTTACAGACATGCACTTGGACTACTGTACCAAACCTTTTCAACGTCTGGAGAATACAGACAGCATTTTGCTCTTGGTTGAAACTATTGCATTTTACATTTTTCAGAGGGATGATGTAAATATAACTTACTATGCTAGAACAGTGAAAACACACACACACAAGTCTGTATTTGTATTTTAATATTTTATAATTTAAAGAAAAACAGCTGAACGTATTTAGGATTCATGGTCACTATCACAGTCAACTGAAGTTGGATAAATGTACACCCTGGGTAAGCCATTTATTATCATGGGGCACTGGACAGAGGAAACCCAGTTTGAAGGGCCACACAGAAAGAGAAGGCACAGATCCTCCCTGTCCCATGGACTCTCCACCTACCCTAAGGACAGTCATGGTGCAGCCTGCACAGTTCACAGCTCCTTTTGTCCTCAGAAGGGATTTAAGGAGAGGATAGAACTTCAATTCCTTGGCTAAAAATCTTGCTTATACCTAGCATTAAATGATTTGCTGCAACACGAGGTTCCACTGTTACATAGCCACCCCCAGTTTTCTAGCACAACCCGTGGGAGATCTGTCATTACCTAATTAGCAAGTGGGAAAACAAGAAAAGCATTAACAGTGAAGCCATGCTGGCCATGTTGACCCATGGCATTACACCTGGAACACAAGTCTGATGCATATGAATACCTTTTATAGTTCCTACTGCCACACTGGCTTTATTCCTAGGAGATAATCCTTGTTAGCATCAAATGCAAACTACATGCCAGAAAGAATTTTTTTTTTCATTTCCTGCACAGTTTCCCTGAGCTCTGTCATTTCCTTTTACATTCTGTAGTCCTAAAGAATAGTATCAAGTGTTGCCTACCTGTTCATGACCATTGGTGGCATCCCCATGTTACTCTGAGCCATGACTTTGTTGATCCCCTTAAGAGCCACCATTTTTGCTTTCATTATGGGATCCGTAATAGCATCAAAATCTGTAAGACAAAAACAGCAGCAGTGAATCACACAGCTGAACATTACAAGTTATTAAATGGAAATTACTTGTTTACATATAGTTCATGTGTAAATCTTCAGTAAAACATTAATTCCATTCATTTCACATTAATTGTCCTCCCCACTTTGGTATTCAAGGTTAATAAGCAGTTTCATGTATCCTGTAAGAGAAGTTAGTCCAGCAACAGCTGTCCTTGTTTTCAGCCACAACAAACAAACAAAAGCAGGTCAGTCTGAGAGTCTGAGAAGGGCTCTAGACCACATCTGGCCTATGACCCAACAGATTAATAAATTCTATTTATAGGTTTAAGACTCAGGAAGGAGTTGTTTCTGTGATCTCAACTGGCAACTGGCACACCATCACTAATGCACTACGAGAATGGCCTTGATGGTCACTGTAGTTACAACTTAAACAATTCTCAAAATTTAGTGTTTCCTTATCAGTTAAATGATGGCAATGGTTTTGATTTGAATGCTCAAGCTGCTAGGTTATATTAAACAAACAACCACAGTTTTTCTTAATTTTTTTTAGTACAAACAGAATTATATGTGATATTTCTTGCCTAGACTGTGGGTTCGTAACAGCTTTTGATAATCCCTTTCCTTGTGACACAATAAATACTCCAAAAGAAGTCATAAAACAATCATAAACATAAAACTGATAGATCAAATATCAAAAGGTTAACTACCGCATTTGATCACTTAATTTTGTCTACAAAGGATGCATTTACTCCCTATCTCATGAGAGCCTGAAGTATAGAGGATGTGACACAGCTGATGTCACAAACATTATCAGTAAAGCAGAGTTATCCTGATCCTGGTAATGACAACAGGAGCCTTGCCACAGAGTTCAGAATTCCACCTACACGCCCTATTTCATACTCCCTTTGTACCTAATAGGTAGGTTGATTTTTATTATGCCACCTTCAAGCTCTACAGATTTACCTGCTTCTCGCAGTGCTGTGGATTATTTAACTATCTGTTGCTGCATTTTTAAAACACCAACCAGAACACAAACAAACAGGACACCCACATACCAATATTGGGGAAAAATGGCTCCGAACGCTGGCGAATCATGGCTTGCATCTGTCTCTGCTGCTGCTGCTCCTGCCTCTCCTGATCCAAGAGGTCCTGCAGAAGAAGTGGCTGCTCCTCTAGCAGAAGTGGCCTCTCTCGGTTTTGCTGCTGAGCTAATGGTTGAGGGAGCATCATCTGCTGGGGACCAGAGATGCCGCTGGGACCAGGACGGTTTGGTACAGCCACAGTCTGATTCGATGTCTGCCCTGTCCCAAAGTTATGATTTGATGACTGACCCTGAATAAATCCTGGATTTGGTGACCCTTGAGAAAAATTATGGTTCATTCGTGGAACCATGGGCAGATTTGAATTTAAGGTGTTTTCCAAGATCTGTCCAGCAGGTGTCATGAGTGTTTGTGGAATACCTGATCCATGGTTCATTTGTGTGGGTGGCAGAGATTGAGATGGAGATCCCAGAGTTCTTGCTTCAGCATTGTCTGAGCTTTCACTAGACAGCAAACTTGAGAGGACTGGGGTGGACCCAGAAATACTGCAGGAACTTGCTGCTCCTTGAACAGGCAGCGGAGCAGATCCCTGAGCATCTGGACTAGGCACAGTTGTATCTTGACTAGGAACAGCAGGAGTTTTGTCAGGGAATTCTGGGTTAGCAGGTTGTGCAGGAGCCTTTTCTCTATCCTTTAACTCCACTTCAGGAGCCTGTGGAGTACTTGTGGATTCAGTATTTCCATCACCTTTTTCATTCTCATTCTTCTTTTCCTCTTGAGTGTTTGGGGAAAGTACTTTTGTTTTAATTTCATTTTCTGTAGCTGATTTCTTTGGTGGAGACTGAGTCTCAGCAGGGGCAACAGTTGTATCACCTTGTTCTTTCTGTTTGAGTTCATCTGCCTTGCCCTGGATATCTAGTTTGTCATCAATGGGGACACTAAGGTCTAGTTCTTCATTAAACATTCCTTTCTTATCCCCCACATCGAGGTCTGGGTCTGTGTATGCAATTAAATCAAATTCCCCAGATCTCAGAAGATCATCAAGGTGAGGATCATTGGTTTCCAAATTGTCTAGAGTATCCAGCTCATCTCCTTTCCCATCCTCTGTGTCCAGGTTCAGATTTTCCAAATCCTCATCATCTAAATCCTTGACTTCAACCCCATCAAGGTCTTTCACATCCAAATCTTTTACAGCAGGATCATCAGGATCAAGCTTTTCTTCTAGACCATCACTTGGCTGGTTGGGAATCTGCAAGTTTGCAGATTCATCACTTGGTGCAGATGTAGACAAAGATGGTCCTGGGAATGCATCAGCAACTGGCTGACCCAGAGAACGCATTACAAGTGCAGGTGGGTTCTCAGGATTGATTTGATCCTGCTGGGACTGGGACATGTGCTCCAAACTCGCAGACATCTGCAGCTGGTTTGGTATTCCTTGAGAATTGTGTCTCAGCGGTTCTGCCTGTCTCGGGCCTGGGAAATCCTGCCTGGGCAGGAACCCGGGGTGCCTCTGGTGCTGAGCTGCTGCATCCAGCACAGGGGCAGCAGCAGGACTGAAGGGCAGCCTTGGCCTCCCATCAGGAGCTCTGTGCCGCAGCTCGATGAACGCCTGACCCAGGATGTTGTGCTGCTGGACCGGAATTCCCTGCGGGGGGAAATGCTGCGCGATCCCGGCTGCGTTATTGATCTGTGGGCTGCTCACCGGCCGGGCCATGTCAATGGACAGGGATCTCCTCAGCTGGGGGGGAACTCCAGGGCGCTGCATCGCCTGCTGAGCACCCAGGAAACGCTCCTGGCCCGAGGGTGGACCGTGGCCACCTCCTGGAAAGCCGTATCTAAAATAAAGCATCAAAGGCCAAATCGTCTTCTTTCTCCGTCTTACATAAATAGCTGTTCACCAAAATGCTTTACATGATGCATTCATCAAGATATTTAAATAAATGTTTTGACTAATTGTACTTACATTTAAATGAGCTTTATGACTACAATAAAATAATTGCCTTAATTATGTTTAATAAACAACCTGTTTTCTGTTTCAATAATAATAATAATGGATAGAAAAATATGACAGTCAGAACTAACCTAGTAATTAAAATACATGTTAATGCAATTCAGAGTAAAAAAACCCCAGTGTGTGGATTTAGAAATTACTGAAATAAATCCAGATACTGAAAAAATTAATTTCTGAGATGGCAATGTATGTCGATACTGGAATTAATTTTATATTGTAGCATTCACTGTAGAAATGCCACAGACAGAAGCTGATGTTTGATTACATACTCATTAGAAATGAATGTATTCATTATTAAGACATCAAAAATAAAGTCTGATCTTTTACTTTTTTTTTAGAAATGCCCTAAAAGCCATGGACAACAAGGTGTTTCAGGTCACATAAGTTTGACTAGTTCTGCAGTTTCTCCGTTTATTTTTCTGAATTACTCCCAACAAAACAGTGTAAAATACTTAGTGTAAAACACACATTCTAATGTTACAGGAAAACCCACTGCACGTACAGAGTTCAGGAAGATTACCAGCTCCTGTAGATGATTTTTCATCCTGTCTAAGAAGCCCCCTTTCTCTAACTACCCCTGTAACACCCTGAGTTTAAGAGATTCAAGAGCTTACCTCAGACCGTGAGGTCTCATCCCCATGGTGTTGATATCTCCTGGAAACTGGGGCCTGTTGAACTGCCCATCCCCAGGGAACGGCCCACGCTGGTCCTTTGGGTATATGGAGAACCTTGGCCCACCTGGAGGGACCACAGAGGACCTAATATTCCCAGGATAGGGAGGAGGAGGGCGGTTAAAGATTTGATTTAAGTTGTCTTGCTGCCAGTGCTGAAGAGGGGCTGCATGGGGAGGAGCTGCTGCATCCTGCAAGGCCTTTTCCTGGCGAACTGCATTCTTCTTCTGCTGCTGCTGCTGTAGAATAATCTCACGGAGCTTCTGGCGCTGTTTACAAGAAAGTAAATCATTATACTTGACACTGCAACTGACATCTTTTGAAGTGTTACACTCTGCTAGGTTAAGCCTTTGGGAGGAAAGAAATTCTTCACTTGTTACAGGAAAGTATTATAAACAACCACAGTCATCTCAGAAATTAGAAGGAGGGTCAAATGGTGCAGGGTGCTGGTAACCCAACTTAACATCCAGACCTCTTGGTAAAGAGTATGGTGTGATCCCATTCTACCAGTTAACATGGAAGCAACTCTCTTTCCATTTTTCTATTCCAGTAATGCAGGCCCTTTCACCACAGGAAAAGTGCATGCTGAGAGACAAAGGTGACTAGAGGTCCACAGAAGAAAATTCAGCAAAAGGTTTTTTGCACCACAGCTGCAGAATTTACTCTTAACTCTGTATGATAAATACCACCGGTTTTCCATTAAATTCATTTCCCATCCCTCTTTCCAAACGAAAGACTGAGCAGCTTTCCACAAGCTGAATGTAATTCTATCTCTCAGCAAGAGCTGTTTGCCAAACATTCATGGACAGAAACCTGGAGTGACTGTGCCTCAAGAAGAGCAGTGACCAAGAGAAGGATTCACCTCAACACGCTGGCCAACTGCAAAGTCAGACATGTGGTCTGAGATCTTGGCCTGTACTCCCTTCTCCAGCCAGTGAACAAGTCACTGACAATCAGTTCCACACCTCATTTGTTACAGAACAGAACAAACTGACCTTTTAAAATGTCTTTTTTTCCTCAGACTGTAGCTAAAATCACTATTACAGACCAACCATCTATGTCTTCAGTGGCTTCAAATAATAGCCTTTGCTTCTTTTTTTGGATCTTGTCCAAGCTCCTTAAAAATTACGGATGTTTCTCTATTCTGTATATTGTGGTTCTATCCAGAGGGACCAAACTAACATACTAAGTAAACTAAGATAATTAATATCTTACACATAGTTATCTTCAATGGCAAGAAACTTCAAGTATTAACAAGAATAGGGGAAATTCTTCTACTTCCAGAATTTTAATATCATCAGAATTCTTACCTGTCTTAACTTCTCAGTATCTGCTTGAGACATATTCATGGTATTCTGTGTATCTGTTACTCCCGTGGTGGGTGCTGGGCCAGGAACTTGTGCAACTTTGGGGAACTGTTGTCCTTGAGAAGCCATCGGAGAATTTCCGGATGCACTGAAGGTGCCCTCAGATCCAGGCCGTGGCTGTTCGGCAGCATCATGGGCCAGCTGACCAGTTCCAAAAGATTCTGGCTGAGGTCTTGGAGTCATTGGTGGTTGATCATATGGGTCATGTGCTGGAGTAGCTGCACCGTGGCTAAATGAATCTGTTATTGCAGGTCCTGCAGACCTTGGAGTTTGAGAACACGGGTCTGATGGTCTGACAAAAGTGCCCTGCAACCTGCTCTGTGGTGTCTGCAGGAAAGGATCTCTACTTGTTATTAGTCCTGGCCTTGTCATGGCAGGTCTGTTAAAACTCTCAGGAATCCCTGGCCTTGGGGTTGCTGGCTGCTGAGAGTAAGGATCACTGAGAACTGGCCGTGGTGTTCCAGGAGGTTGGGCATAGGGATCAGAATGTCTCTGGTTTGCTGGGGACTGAGCAAACAAATCTGCTGGTTGAGCAGGTCTCGGTGTTGGTGGCTGCTGCATATATGGATCCACTGTGGTGGGACGAGGAGTTCCTGGGGGTTGGGCGTAAGGATCAGCAACTGGCCGAGGAGTACCTGGAGGCTGGGAGTAAGGGTCCTGAGAAGCTGCCCTTGGCACGGGCCCAGACTGAGGGAAAGAATCACCCTGCTGTCGCACGATCCGCGGCGGATGGGCAAAAGGCTCCTTTATTGCAGGGTGGGGAGTGAGGGGAGGCTGGCTGTAGGGGTCATTGGCCTGGTTATGGGAGAAGTTATCCACCGGCCTCGGTGTCAGAGGGGGCCTTTCATAGGGATCAACAGCAACGCGCCGGGGCGTGCCTGGCATGGAGGAGTAAGGATCTTGTGGGGACTGAGGAGGGCACAGAGGGGTTTTGAAAGGTCCAGGGCTCCCATCCACAGGAGCAGGAGCTGGAGTCAATGGAGGCCGTGCATAGGCATCAGCAGAGGTTACTCTCTGTCTCTGAAATGTGTCAGTCCTAGGAGCTGGCTTAGTAAATGGATCGCTGCTCCCAGCAGCTAAAGGAACCTTCCCTGACTGCTCCATAACCATGGGTGACCGTGGGACTCCCAGTGGTTTGGAGAACTGCTCTGAGGGCATGACAGGCCTGGGTGTGTCTGGTGGCTTTGCATAGGGATCGCTGCTACCTGGAGATGAAGAACATGAGTCCCTGACTGACGAGGGCCTGCTTCCTGATGGCTCCCGAGGTATGGAGGACTGTGCTGCACAGGAATCTAATGGGGTAATGGTGTTCCTCCTGACAAAGTTCTGGTTGATGGGTGCTGGTCTGGGTGTTCCCACCATTTTAGCATATGGATCCATGGGAGAAGGAGGCCTTGTGTTTGTGGAACCCGGAGAAAACATCTGTTGTGATGATGTCTGAGGAGTCTGGGACTGAGACAGTGAATCGTGTACTGGGATTCGGGTGGGAGTGGGAGGTGGGGCTTGTGGCTTTAGGAACACATCATCTGAGGACGCTGATGTGGGTGTAGCAGGGAGCTGCTGCTTTGTGAACAGATCCTTATGGAATGTCTGCTGTGCAGGAGACATACTTCCATTGCCAGTCTGCGGCGTTAAGGGGCTCTGGATCCCACTGCTGGGTGTGTCTGAGCCAGACTGGTTCAGGAGCTGCTGTGAACCAAACTGCTGCTGCTGCTGTTGCTGCTGCTGTTGCTCATTTTTCACCTGTTCAAGCTTCTGTGTGGCTTCTATTTTGGCCTGCTGCTTACTTTTTTGCCGCATTTGCTGTTTTAAAGTTATGAGGAAAAATGTTACACTTCTAAGTTTAGGGTATACAAAATCTTTCTAATGACTGAATCTATCATTAAAACTTTAGGATGCATCAAGTATCAGTTACAAATAACTGCAAATTTTAAATGCAATGGGAGCAGAGACTCCAGCTATTTGTGAAGTTCAATTACCTCAACATGCATCTTGCTTGCCTGGGAATAAGCATTTCCCAGGCTGCCTAAAAGAGCATCAACTGCTTTCCAAACTTACACTCTGGAGACAAAGGTTACTGACATGCAGCACTGGTGTGGGCTTGGAGAGACATCCAGCCCCACGTGAGGCAGCAGTCTGCAGGAAAAAGTTACTGCAATACAGGGTATGTAATAAAAACCTACTGCACTGGCCACCCATGCAGAGAAAGAACAACTTGTTTCTATAATACACAGGATTTAAGAATCAAAATTCAAAGATAAGTTTTTTTACAAACAGCTTATCTCCTGATAACATCTGTCTTCTTCCCAATCAGAATGGCTGACTGTATACTCCTCTACAAAAAAAGACTCATATTGATTTTATTACAACAGATTCCAGCAACACAATAAAAAGCAGGGAGAAAATAACAAAACACCCTAAATGCTACACACCTGTCTGAATTTCCATTCCTGCTCATGTTCTGATTCCCTCTGTTTTAATGGATCTTTAAAGAGGTCGGAGTCGATGCGTGAGCTGGGATCAATGCTATCCTGTTGCTGCTGCCTTTTCACAGAGTCATTTGACATCTGTACTTTATTGATGCGCAAAGCAGCTCTATTTTCTCTGGCTTTTTGCTGGAAAAAGAGAAAAGATGCAGTTAGACTTATCTTCTTCTACTAAGTGTGCACACTGCATCTGTTATTCCTACCTATCTATCACCAAATCTATCACCAAATTATTTGTACAGCCTGTTTTAATCACACACATCCTTGTGGAAATGACATTATGCACTTCAGAAAGAATTCCAAACAGAAAATACTTCACACCTCTACAGAAATTCTGTGTTTACAATATATGGAAGGAACTAAGAGGTTACTAGCAATTAGTAAATTAGTAAACCTATTAGCAAAGCTTTTCTGTACAGGAGGGTGTCTGTTCCAGGCACTGTGCTGTGCCAAGAAATCATTAATTGAACCAGTTTACCTTTCAAATCACACATTGGTATGGTCTACAATGTGAAGGCTGAGCACAGCAGATGATGCTTGGATCAATAAAGGCCACTAATGTGGAGAACTTCAATGACAAGAAAAATACAGTCTAGTCCATTAAATGACCTCTAAAGATCTGAGTCTGTTAACAGTTAACAGTATAAACATAGGATATGGGCTTATGGATCAGGAAAAGCTGTATGGAGACACAGCAATTCCTCTTCAATGAGGCATTTTACAGCCATAGTGACACTTTAAAGTATCTAATGGAAGTTTCAAAGAGCCTGTTTTACCACCAATCTAGGATGTGATTTCTTTTCTGAACCAAACCCTCACATGCTCTTTTTCAAAAATTTATCTGCAGCTGTGAAGTAGGGGGTGCCTAGAGGAAAAGGCTTTAATACTTCCTCCCCCAACAATGAAAGAGTGAAATGGATGAGAGCACCAATGTCACAGCAGCAGAAAAATCACTGTCATTTTTCCCTCTAAGTGATGGGATTGTGCATGCTAAGTAAAGTAAAAGGCCTACAGTGTACTAACACTCCTCTGAATTTCGTTTCAGCCTTTACTCAACCCCTCAGAGAGCAAGTCCCTCAGGAGAGGCACCACAGCAGCTGCTTGCATGCACCACGCCAGGAACAACAGCAGGAGCTGCATGGCAGGAGCACAAGGACTGTTCTGAGAGGAATTAAGCCACGTCTTGCTGTGTAAATACTGGTGTGTAGCAGCAAGCACTCTCCTCCTCTACATAAGGGAAGTAATTTTTGCTGCTGACTTTTGGATACCCATCGCAAGGATACAACTGCATTTTTAAAGAGCAATTAAAAATAAAGCAATCAGTAATAGAAATAATTGTGAAGTGGTAAATGCCACCCATGTAAGTGGTACTTATAAGTACCACAAAGAAAGAATCACCACGATTAACTACAGCATGGGCAAGATGACACAGAGCTCCAAAGGTGCTGAAATTGCAACACTGAATAAAAAGCAGAATAATAATGATGCCTCAGTGATACAAAAAAGAAACAAGAGAATTATTCCTTCAAGTGGAAAGGGTTTCAGAAAGATCAAGAATTCCACTTCTCACAATGGGTTTGGGATATGATTTATCCTTTTAAGCCAGAGATGATGGCAATTTTGAATTTGGACAGCAGAAGATGATGTAGTACTGCTAAACTCTAAGTCATCAACATGCAGAGGAATGAAGTTTGTTTACTGATGGGACTGTATGAAAAAAGAGCAGGTAGGGGAATGCTATGAGACTGAAAACTGCAAAATCCAGAGAAACCTGCAAGTGAGAATGAGCATCCAATTGCTGCTGTGAAGAAACAAAGACGAGGACCTGGAGAGAATGGAAGTTAAAGAAAAGTACATTTGCCAACAAAAGTTGGGAAAGTCCAAAAGAATCAGTAAGACAGATTCTGAGATTTGGATGCACCCAGGCTTCAACAGAGGCTTCAATGCAGCTTAAGGGCCACCCCCTTTGAATGGCAAAAGTTCTGCAGGATGAAATCAATGACCATGTATCTCCAGATAACTGCTAAAATTACCTGTGTGTTCACTTAACTCAGATGTGAAGAGGGTGAATGATTTTGCAGAGAAAAATTGAGTCCTTCAAGCTATCAGTCCTTCTGATACCAGAAAATGGTATCAGAAAAATGGATATCAGAAGATATCAGAAGAGTTTCCACACAAAGCAATACAAGAGAGTAAGAAGAGACAGGGAACAGTAAAGCAAGAACACAAGGAGTAGAAGTGAATGAGGAAAGCAGAGATGTGAGTGCTGACACCTCTGGAATTGTTAGTTCAGTAGCTGAAAGACTTCAGCAACTCTAATGGGGATAAAAAGAGTAGCCCAGTGAGAGGAGACGATGAAAGGGAGAGGAATCTCACGATCAGTTGTTATTATCCTTCTGAAGAAACCAGTGAGATTCTGTGTACAAAGAGAGCAAAGATGACTTGAGGCATGAATCAAATGCAGCTGAGAGGCAGTGAGAGCCACAAATGCTCTCATCTCAGCTGATGTCTTTAGATTGCACAGTACTAAGAGAGTTTATTCCAAGACTGAAAAACAAATAATACAGATAGAAGTATTCAGACTTAGAAGTTAAATTAAAAAGGTTTTCTTGGAGTAAGGGAACTTTAACCAAGCCTAGAACTTGAGTTATTAAAAACAAAACAAATCAACACAACCTTATAAATGAAATATGTTTGTTGGAACCATGCAAATGCAAGTGGAAATTGTTCTTACCACATAGGGAGCCCTCTCTTGAGAGCTTGCTTTCCTCCACAGTTTAGCAATTTGCTTCACTCTTGTAGCCCAGTCTACAACAAAAAAATATGTCAATACACAAGGCTATGATGAATCTATTTGAGATATTTTCAAATCAAGATGCACCAACTGCTGCAAAATATTCAACTTGATTCAGTAAATCACTCACCTGGGAATTCTTCCTTCAGGTTAGGGAAGTTGATATTTGTATAGAGAACAGGTGCTACAGTTGCCATTTCACCCAAAGCTTCTTCTTTCTCCCACTTGAGGGTGCTTCTTTGAGCATTGGACATGGTATCACCTTCACCCTCCAGGGGTGGAGCAGCTGGTGCCCATGAGCTGTTGGGATCACTCACCATTGGATTGAATGCTGGATTCTTATCCCTGACAGACCAGAAAAGGGGGTTGTTTTACAGATTGTATAAAAACAACAAAACAAACCAACCCTCAATTAGCAAAGTACTCATTCTGTTTGCTATTTCAGCAGTGAACACACTTTCAGCAAGAACACACAAGGTTTTGTGGTGGCTGTCAAGAACTAATAATATCACATTATTAGTAACCAACAACACCCTCCAGGTGTTTTTGTTGCTTGTATTTTTTTTTTAATACTAAGTACACTAAATATCTTTTATTCCCCATCTGGACTTACCTGGCATCAGGGTATGGCTGCTGTGTAATGGGAGAGAAGGTGCCCAGCCCACCTCCAGCAGCCAGAGCCGTGTGAGGGAGATGAGGGCTGGGACCAATCAGACCATTCATGAGGGGCCCTCTTGGAAATGCATTCTCTCCTGGAAAGAAGAACTGTAAGTCACTCATTTAAGTTTTCAAGGGTGACTGCTTCTAAGGCAGAGGTGGAACCTTTCACTGAGAAAACAATGTCTCCTCTAGTGAAAAAACTAATTAATAGCTTTAAAATTTTACAGTGCTGACCTTACTTTTTTGGGAAAGACTTTAAATCAGTTTAAAATCCTTCCCTATAAGCTTAAAGGATTCTTTTCTACTCTGTCACATCCCTGCACCCTTTTTTTTTTCTTGTCTAAAATACAATTTTTTTCAAAAATGGATTCCCAAAACTTTTGCAGTAGTCTGTGCCATGGTACTGCACTTTATATTGAGGTAATAAACTTAAAAGCTAATGGTCTTCATGTTTTTTAGACCCATATCCAAGCAGCAAGACATAGAGAAGGTAGTTTTCAGCTCTTGCAAGATGATGACTAGCCACCTGAATTAAGCATCTCCTCTTCTGAGACTTCTGAGCATTGTACCAAAGTAAGCCTCATTAGCTACTAACTCCCTAATTTGTAACCAATTAAACAGATAACTCTACTCAAATGAGCATTAACATTTTCTAATTAAATGTCCAGTCTAGCAGTACGAAGGCAGAAAATGTTATTTATTAGATTACAGTACCACAAATGTGGCACAGGCAGATTCATTCCGGCAGATGGTATTTGCAGATGTTACTACACAGAATTAACTCTGGCCTTTGGATCCCATCACTTAAGTGAGATTATAACTGCTGCCCCAGTATTTCCTTAAAAGCACAGAAGTAGCTCAGGAATCAGATGCATCTGCAGGATGACACTGTATCATTCTCCCATTTTAGGAGACTGTTTCTGATCTAAAGGTTATGTAAGCTATGCAGCAACTACAGTTGTAACACAAAATTTAAGAGAAAGTCACTGTGCTGGTAAAGACAGTAACTAACTGTGAAGCCCTGGCAAACAAACAGGATGGAGTCAGGCCTCTGGTCTGCACTGTGTGCTCACATTCTTTATGAGAAAAGAGCAATTTTATCTGAAAAGAGCAAATTTTATCTGAAATTGCTGAAACTTGACGCAAGCTGCCCCATTACCAAAACATTTATATCACACAAATGTATGGATCATTCCACTGGAGCAGAACCAAACTGTAAATCTAAAACTTTGTTATCATGGCAGTTCCCACAGGGAGGAGCTGAACAATCTTACAGAGCTCAAATGCTGCAGCTATCCCCAAGTACTCAAGTAACAGGGAAACAGGCAATGGTATCTATATTATCTTTTGCTTTAAATTAACTCATTATTTACTTAAAGCACTCTTCTTTCTAAAATGTTTTGAAGTATTCCATTTTTATGAAAACTGATCCAACTAGGAAACAAATCACTTTTCTTCTTATGATTAATTCACTGGTCAAATCAATTTGCATAGTCCTTCTTGTAGTACCAGTATAAAAGAGTGGACACTCTTTACATGAGCTCATGGAAAACCCACTAGAGGTGATGACTGATGAGAAAAGGAGCACATTCAATTATGTTCGTACATACTGCTTAAAAAACCAGTTCTACTGATAACAATAATAAAATCAATCTGTCTCTTTTGCCTTCAATACAAGAGCAAGATGCTGCATCTAACTCATGATAATTTTAGTAGTAATGAAGAAAACTAAAGTATAATTTCCAAGACAGATTTTAAATTTGTTTAGCCTCCTCTCTATTAGGACTAGCTAAAACATTAAACTGCATTCTTACAGAAATTAAGACTCAGCAAATCAGTGTTACACAGACTCTTGCCTTACCCTTGAGGAGGTACTCAAAAGTAGTTAAAGAGTGAAGTCAAAAGAGAACACATGTTTTATCACAGACTAATTTCCAAACCATCTAAATGTCTGCTAAAATAAAAGCACCAATATGTCAGAAAAATCTCCAATGACTGTCCTTTTCTATTAGCAACATTTACATGGATGTTAATCACATACTCCCTTCAGAACAGGTTTAGTATAATATTTCGTAAATTAACAATGGCAAATTCCACAATTTTGCACAGCATAAGGTGAGTCCTACTTCCAAATCAGCATTTAAAAGGTGCACAACTCTCCTGGCCAGGCTGTTGCCCACAAAAGCACCAGAGGAACATACCTTGGCTGTGCAAAGACATGAGCTGTGGTGGGGGAGGAGGCTGTGGCAGAGGAGCTGGCTGTGTGGCTGCTGGACTCAACACAGCTGTGAACAAATCTTCAACATCCTTCCCTCCCAGCTCTGCAAAAAACACCCTGCATGAGTTGCTGGCACTGCTTGTGAACTGTGTTCCATAAAAGACAAGGAGGATCAGAACACATACCTGGGATTTTGTACAGTTTGCCGAGAATAGCACCTGGACAAAGTAAAGGCAACACAGGGTAAGTAATCATCAGAGGAAGCAACAGAAGTAATTGTGCAACCAACTCCAAATAGGTCTGTTACAATACAGAGATGTGTCATTTGATTGAAAGAAAAAAGGAAAGTATGATTTCTACGTAAATTCTGTAGAAGACCAAGATTAAGGACAAAAAATTACCATCTGTGACCATTTTGTCCAGTTCTGGACTGAGAATTCCATCTAACTGCTCTTCAGTCTGGTTGACACTCGGCTGAGGCAGAGAAGAAGGATCATCAGAGATGGGGCCAATATCCAAGCCAGCTGGAGGAAGAAAGAATATTAAATTAAACATGAATAGCAAAATTTATTAGTATTGAATAAAGAGCATAAACCTTGTTTCCTTCCCCTAGAATTCAGCTGTGAATTAAACCAGGACTTTCTAATATATGAAAGGTAAGGCAAAACAAAACATTGACTAGAAAAGGTAAAAAAAACCTTCCCACTCTTTACCTCCAGTTTATTGTATTGTTTGAGGAACGTTAACTGAATATAATGCAACTGGAAGAATGGGAAATAAGACTACTGAGTTTAGGTTCAGCATGGTTTCCTATGTATAGGTTTCAGAATATAGTTCCATTTCAAGTATTTTTCGCATTTTGAAAAGAATCACAGCAGTAGTAAACATGGTTCATCTGCATGTACCTTAAGGTTCACTTCAAATGTTCTTCACTTCAAATATTACACAGAATATTTACTGAAATGCTGTTGAGGTGTAGCCAATATAAATCAAGCTATAGAAGTTTCCCTTTCAAAAACAAATCCTGACTATTATGGGTTACATCAAAGTAATTTGTTGGCACTAAGAAAACATAACTCACTACGTAAATTTCCTAACATCTCTTACAAGTCAATAAATCTCTCAAATGAGAAAAATCTGTGAAAAAAGGACTATGTCCTTTAGTATTTAAAATGTGTTTCTGTAATAACTACCAAATAACCCCAAATTTAAAATAATGAAACATGCCATTCTACTTATTGTCAATCTATCTTTTATATAAAGTGACAAACCATTATCCAGTGAAAACAAAAGGATACTGACTGCTTCAATCATGCTTTAATATACTCACATTGATAAAAATGCTTTTCATTTAGAAAATATACAACTATGATAAAAACTACACACTACTACAGGAAGTAACATTTACAGTGGCAGTAAGAAAATACATGGGTTTGTATCATGAAACACATAAAACTAAGGAAGCTGTAAGCAAAACTTGATGCAGGACTCTTAAAAGCAGAGTGCAGAGTTTAGAGGTTGTGTTAGACTCAAAACACCACAGAGTGGAAAATGAAACATGAATTAGTGACACAGTAAAGGAGAAGCAATTTCTACACATGCAGTTCTTTCAGCTAAAACCACTAGGAAAAGAGGGCTACTGCTAACCATGGATCATCCATTGTTTAGATTCTTACCAAATGGGGAGGGTGAGTTCTCAACCTGGAAAGTGCATAAATCAAGACCTACAGGACCCAAACCAGATAAAATGGATGATTACAACACGAAAACAAAAAAAAGTAAAGAAAAAGCCGCATGCTGAAAAAAGCTACGCAGGTATGAGAGACAACGGCAGATACATTTTATCCTCTCTTAAGCAGCAAAGCAAAGAGCTAAGTAAAAACAAAATGTTGACAAGTTTGGGCCTTTTCTTGGTAGAATAAACCAAAATCATTCCAAATCAAGGTATTAAGATATGAAAATTGTGTCTAAAATGACCTAGAGCTTAACCTATAGATACAGTACAACAAATACATCTATAATAAAGAGGAAAAAAAAGGAAACAAATACTAGAGAGACCCCATGGACATACATACCTGAATGATCTCCAGACTTTACCAAATCATCAGAAAGTATTCCAAGAATATCATCGTCAGTATTTAAGACCTCAGAAAGATCAGCCAGAGGATCATCGGTGCTGCCTGTAGAAGATGCAATGAACAAAATCAACATTTCTACATCCCTGGTGATGTTCTTGAGCTGTAACCCTAAACAGAGATGTACCAGGCTCTAAGGGTCTCCTATGCTGCCTTAAACTGCAGGAGGAGTCCCTGGGGTCAGAGACTGTGCTGCCCAGCAGCCCCTCCCTGACAGCACTGCTTACGTTGTTTAGTCTTTTCAGAAGTGACAATGTGATGACATCATGTGAAACAAAGACTGGATGATTTCAGGGGAAAAATAATCCAGAAATCTATTCTGAGCTTGCAACCTCTGAGACACAAAGGCCCGTGAATGTATAAGTCAACAAATAGGTTTTATATATATAGGACAGCTCACAGTAAATTAAATCTACAAGGAGTATTTTTTTTTAAAAAGGTAACCAGTTACTTTTTTTACCACCACTCTCTTTCTTAATACAGAAGCAACTGGTTACTGCACCCTGATAGGGAAGTGAAATCTAAGAGTTAAGAAGCAAGAGTAAATAAACAGAAATTGAAGATGATACTTTTAAGATCAGAAGAAAACCTGACAGTGTGGTAACAGCCAGAGGTATAAATGTCATGTTTGTTTGCCATCTAGGAAAAACTGGCCTGGTCTAGCAATAAATTCTTTAATATTAAATAATAAATTCTGGATACTATTATCTTCTTGACCTCCAATTCACTAGAGAGGAATTACTCCAAATGGCCCATCTGGTTTTATTAACTAGTTGCTTTGGACTATTACAGATGTGCAACATTTGCAAAAAATGTTTGACAAACAAATAAAAGTTGAGAAAAATATTTTTCGGTAGAACTGCAGACTGTCATGACTACATGAGCAATCACTGCCAGACCAATAAAACATGATGAGATGGCAAATATAAATTAAACAGAAAAAAGAGATTAATACAAATCATAAAATATACAGTGTGGAAAAAATATATGGCCAGGTTGAAGAGGGACCAGAAAGCCAAAGAACACACACATTTCACACAAATACAGATGTATTTCCCATTGTTACAATCCAACTGCCCCAGGAAAGTACACAGCTTAATTCAGAGCCTGGTGCCAAGGATTTACTTCTATCATGAGGGTACTTTCCAAGATGCTAAGTTTAACAATGAATTACAAGTGCCTTCTGCTGATTTTCAGAGTCAACCCTTTTCCCTTCCTCCATTACCAAGTCAAAATGAAAATTGTTTTTCTTCACTTTACTATTTTTGTTCTTCACTTTTACCCTTTGTAATGCTGACAAGATGAAACCACCCTGATTATATCAGGTTTTATATTTGCCACTCAACAAGGTGGATTAATCAGCCAGTGCAGACCAGTCCATTTAAATGTACAAACAAAATACAGCTCCTACTGATACCAGCAAAACTATCTAGAAGTGCCTCAAAACCACACCACTTTGCAGGCCTAGTTATTTGTGTACCTGATAAGAAGTACTGTTAGATGTCAGTCTCTCAACAGAACCTAGCTGTTGGGATTTGGTGGGTTGTTTTTTGGAGTTTTTAAAAGTTTGTTTGGGTTTTTTCAGATACTTGTTTTCCTTCTGGCAATTTGGTCTAATTATACAATAACACCAGGCACCACAAGGTGATGTAATGACCTCAGCTGGCTGATGGATTGATTTTAGCCCTTCTTTAACTTGCCTCAACTTAGCTTGAAGGCAGCTAAGTATCAGGGAGAAAAAAACCATGAAGGAAGCATTGAGACTGTACTGGGAGCCTTTAATTCTTCTCTAGCATCTTCTGTTACAGTGCTTTTCTCCACAGCCCTTGTGCTAGGGAACAGTCCCTAACAATTAAGCTTCTAATGCAAATATAAATATATAGTGTAAGTAGCTGGGAAGAGATCAGGTGAAAAGATCTAATGTTTAAAGACACAAAGTTTACAATGTGTAGCTACAAATTAGCCATGAATAAATTCCGGCTTCAAATTTGAGGGTCTCTAACTATGAAGGAAATTAGATGGTCTTCAGATGAGGCAAGTTGGAAAAACCATCCTGCTTTCAAAATGGAGTTTGTTAAGTCTGTAAAAAGACTTGAGTGTTGGTGACAGCAGAGGGGTAGAGTCTATAATCCCTAAAACTCATACAAGACATCTAATCTAAAGCATGTTTTTCGTTTTTTTTCTTCTATTTTTTCCTTGTTTTAATTCCATGTGTGTTAAATATTATCTTGGAAACAACGAAACCACTTGAGTCAGCTGCTTCGGATCACAATCAATAGCTGGTTGACATCTGCTGCCAAACAAATTGCTCAATACTGCTCATTAATTTGACTCTTTTCAGAATGGAGATGAAAGCCAAGACAAAGCAAAAGGAAAATAATTTGCTTGTAATGCTGGATCTTTAAGAGATCTAATGCAGTTCTAATGCTATCTTGTGATTCTGATCCCTCAAATGCAGTTGTTTATTTATAAAGTTTTAAAATCATAAAAATGCCTCTCCCAAGGCTGCAGCCATCCAAGATGTTTAATCACACACTAACATTTCTAGTTATAAACTGTCCCAGCAGCACCCGAATCAGTTGCAGAGACTCAGATAACTCCTCTCCTTTTGTCTAGGAACAATTTCTTTAGCATTCTGTGGAGAACTCACTTGAGCAGGTGACTTTTTCAGCGCTTCCAGAAAAAAATACACTGAATTTAAGCTATTTCAAACTAAAGGAAAGGTCACATTGCCAGAGCCTTCACAGAAGACACCTCATCAAGTGGCTTCTTTTTCATCAGGGACCCACAGGTCAGGAAACTCAAGAGAGAGGCAGGCAGTCCTCAGAATGCAACAGATCTAAATCAACACCTTCAACTTCACCCATGAACAGACAGCAAGACCTGTGAGCAAACCTTTGCACTCTGTTCCAGCCCATGGAAGTGATTTTAAGGGTTGGTGCCATGCAGAACAGAGTGCACAGAGTGCCATGTGTTATTAAAACATAGGAAAGGTGAGTTTTCTAACTGAAAATAAAACCAGCAACCTCTCTGTCAGACAAAAAGCAGGGCTGGGAGCCTAAAGCTCACTCCAATCAGAGTTTCTAGAAATTAACAGTAAACAAAGGACTCCCAAACCCCTCTTCTGTCCAGCTCTGCCAATGCCCATCACCACTGCAATCCTGGCTAGTGAAAGGTTCAGCTACCCTTAACCAAGGGGTGAGAACAAATAAATCACAGAACGTGTCCCTGAAATGCACTGTCACTCCAGGAGCAGCCTGAGCACATTGCTGCCCTCCCCAGCAGTGCTGGGTACCTGCTGCAAAGCAGAGCAGGGTCACTTCTTTAAATGTTTAAGAGCTCTCTGGAAGATGAACAAACATATCTAACCCTTAATCCTGGGATTACACAAGTGGAGTTTCCAAGAGAACATTTTCCTTGTGGAAAAGACCTGTGCAATTAAGGAAGGACTCTCACAGGAGTCAGCAATCCGTGTGGGAAGTGGCACTGTAGGAAAACAGCACAGCTGGTGACAACAGAGTCCTGCAGCCCCCCAGTGCAGGGAACAAACAGTTCATGTTGTTCTTGCTCCACAGCTAGGTCTGTATGGAAATGATGAAAACATCAGAGTGCCCTGGGACACTGTTCTCGTCTGCAACTCTGCAGCTCCAGCCAGAAGGGAGCTCAGGAATTAGCCAGGGAACCAGGGCCTCTCACACAAGGGGATTCTATTATGGAAATAACTGTGTCCAACAAAGTCACAGGAAAAGAGTCCAGAAATGCACTGGAACTGACCAATACTGGCAGATGACTTCACCTACTGGTGCCCCAACTACTCCAAACATCTCCATCTGGACACAATTTTGGCTGGAAATCTGAACAGTTGCAAGAGAACTGAGGAAGACAACTGAGTTGAGAACATTCCTATGGGCAGAAAGCACTGTCCTGTGAGTGTCTCACATGTCAAATGGGAAAGACAGTAGGTTATCCACTAAAGCCATTGCTAGTGATTTATTAATAGCCACCCCTTTATTATTTATTTCTGAATAAAAAGAAGATGAAACTACAAAGTTTTACAACTTTGCTTTTTTTATGAAGAACTTTCAGACTTTGGAAAAATAGAACACGAAATTAACATCAACTTCATGAATTTCTAAAACCCTGTACTACCATAACATAACATCAAGACATTGTTGACTTCAAGCTTGCAGTTGGATAGGCCAACAAAGACCTCTGAAGTTAAATTTCTCTGGTTTCAGAAGAAAGCCAGGGTGGAAAAAAGTCACAGTAAGCTTATCTTCTTGTAGTGCTGGAACTATGGAAATACAGACCGTGCAACACTTCATTTCCAGCAGCTTCACCTTCAGGGCAAGTTATGTTTTGCATTCTCTATTACTCACAACTTCAACTGTAGAAGAATCAATGTTTAATTATAATACAGCCTTTTTGCTTTTTATTTAGCAGATTTTCACTGAGTAACAATCACAAATAGGTGACCTTTCTTCAAATGACTCTCTGGACAGTGGAAACTGTGATAGTGTGTGCAAACAGTTATAGATGGAAAAACTTTGGGGACCAGCTGAAACACATGCCATAAATTAATATACAAAAGAAATAGTAACAATTCTTAAAAATAAAGACACCTCCAGCTAACAACATATACTACAAGACAGAGAAAATAATTTGAAGGAGACAGTGAGGTTTTAATTGCTCTTTTGTGTAAGGCTGCTCTTTCAGCAGCACTTTACAACCCTCTGGCTATTTGCAAAACTCTCAGCAGAACCTCCAGTAAGGTTTTGCAATAGCAGAAGTAAAATACTGCCTGGGGGCTACAAACTGTACCTGGAAAGGGCACTCATGTTCAGAAAGGACATGGTGAAACAAAAATTCCCAGGAGACTGGCAACCTAAAATAATCTAAAACAGTAAAGAAAAGAATAGTTGGATGATACTCATCCAATAGTATTCACTAAACTACTAAAAATATCATTTAATGAGAGTATCTATGATTTCTTCTATAATGAACTGCATGATTTTTCTTACACAGAGCTAATTTTCAGGGACTTTATAGCCATGAATATTATAGTCAAGATGTTGCAGATTTGCATTAAGTGCCAATTGTTGTGTCATCCACTGCTCTTTCTGAAACAGCTGGAGCCCTTGAGAAGAATATCACTAAGTATCAGTGTCAGTTAACCTCACAAGGACAGTTCATATATAGAATGCTGAAAAATACATCAGATAAACCATGGGAGGAAAGTGGAAAAGCCCCAGCCACCACAAAAAAATCAAACTAGTGAATTATCACTAAGTTTGGGTTTGTATACCTTGAGGTCCCAGTTTTGTCTGAGCTGGAGTGGAGGTGGAGCTAAGAAGGGGATCAGATGAAGGATCCAGGAAACTGGTGGCCAAGTTTGTTTTACATGAAAGTGGAAGAGACTCTTCAGGTAAATTATCCAGGCTCATCTTGTTCTGTCTACTGGTATCCAGTAGGTCTTTCCCAAAAAAAGCTTCCTGCAAAGAAGACAAAATGATTTAACACAGGAAGAACACCGCATTGACTGAAAAATCTGAGTAAATTACAAAGTTAAAATTAAAAGCCAAGGATTAGTAAGAATATAAAAACACAGTCTCAGTCTCACAAACATTCCAGTATGGCAATATCTCTTCCAGGCTATGAGGAGTAGCTACAGCTGCTACAACTTACCTGAAGAAGCTACATTACCAAAGTTTTAGGATTAAATTAATGTTTTAAGATTATACAGAAAAACTTTAGTCTTCTTACACATATGTGGCACAGTGTACCAATACACTGTGTTATTATAAGTGTTATTATCTATCACAATTTGTTTATTATTTAGAATATTTCTCCTTGCACAAAAAGGACAGCTGAAGAAGGGGCACATGACTGGGCAACTTGATGTAGAACTCTGGCTCTGTTTTGAGAATCACCATACAGTGCATTTCACAAAATCATCCTCACGTCTAATGCAATAACAGAACACCCGAAGATGTTTAACTTACATTATAAAAGTGGCTTTTAAAATATTATGTAACAGCTATCACTCACCTAAGCCTGAATACTCAGTAATTTGTCAACCTTTATTCATTATGTAACAATTTTTCTACTCCCGTGTTGTCTTTAAAATCTTGATTTAGGACACAGTTCTAAAAATAAGTCTAAATATAGATTTGTCCGTAGCAATTATTGTAATACTAAGAAAGAATCTAAGAAATATTCTATGCTTTACAGGAGTAAAACAGGCATTAAAAATATTTATACTTTTTAGTCCAAAGGAAATGTTAAGTATTTTCTTTCCAAGTCACTTCCCTACTTACGAAATATTATTTTTTAAAGAGAAATGTTCTGCCTCTCTGTTAATTCTTTGCTTTCAGTCCCAATACAGTTCATGCTATGACGTTTGGTCAACATCTACAAGACAATGAAAATTGCAACTTCAGAAAGTTCCCTTCACCATGAAGAAGGTGGCTGAGAAGAAGAACCAGCTAAATAAGTGAGATACACACACACATATATATANAGTTGGTCAATCACCATTAATATCCTGGTTATTATCCACAACTGCTGCCTCTTAACTACTAGGGACACCATGAAATCAATGGGAGGGAAGAGCAGACATTATTGTGGTAGGGAGATGCAGGGCATATAAATCCATAAAACTGTGGGAAACAAGTTTCCCTTATCAAATCATGTTCTATAATCCTCAAAAAGCAAAACGAGAAGCTGAGGAAGTGGCCTGATCAGGCTAAGAAATCCTACAGGGCTCAATGTGGAAACATCATTTGTCAGTTCAGAGAGCAAAAGAATGATTTTCCCACCCCATCTCATCTCTCAGAACAAGGAGAGATCCAAATACATTGAGAAAGATTCTCCAGAATCCTGGAGATTTAACATAATATACAGTTTCCTGTAGAAGCTCATGAACATTCTTTACAGAAAACCCATTCCATTTAAATCATCATTTTGGAACCAGAGAAGAAACATTACTGGTTTAAAACTATGAAACAACACATGAAGATCAGGCTTTTAAATGGATTTACAATACAAGGAGCAGATCACCAGCTTTACCTGCAAGTAGGCAGGAAAGGTTTCTTCGAGCTTATTTTTCTTTTTCCTGTAACGCTTTTTTATTTTCTCAGTGCTTTCAGAAGCTGGGGTGGACTCCTCAACTGGAGTGTCTGGCAGCTGCTCTGTCCAACCTACAAAGGAACATCCAGGCACAAATAAAACACTCAGGACTTTAGGTACAGCTAAATTTTTAAATTATTTAAATTATTTTACAGCTCTAAAGGTACAGTGGCAGCACAGCTGGCTACCTCTGGGTGCATGGGTTACTGCACATCACTCCAGATGCATTCCAGAGGTGGCTTTTATCCAGCTGTGGACTGCCCTGACCACACAGGCTCTGGCAGCAGGAAATGCCAGATATTACACCAGCCACAGCACTATTGTACTTCCCAGGTACACACAGACCTTTAACTTCTGTATCCCCAGGCAACCTAAGAATTTGCTAATTTGACAGAAATTATAGGTGCCATTCAACCAGATATTTGAAACGACAATTCCACTGAAGAAGTATTTCCAGTATAATCATTGCTGAGTTACACATTAACCACCTTTCATTTCATACACTATTTTTTCTCAAATTAGAAGTAAAAAACTTTTTTTTTTAAATCTGAGAAAGAACTATCATATAAATAATGAACAGCCTAGAAAAAGAAATCTATAAAGAAGCCCTTCAAGAAAAATTACACATTTATTCAGCTGTCATATTTCAAAGTAGCACTGCTTTTTCTAATAAACACAAAAGCACACAGTGCTCATCAATCATTCAGTATTTTATTACAACAGAGCAAGAAAAACACTGCAGGTAATGCAGAACTTTTCAAGTTCTGATACTTCTGTCTTGCCAAAGCAAATTACATGAAGTTAAGGACTCTGGCAAGTTACTTAAAGTATATTATCATGGTAATAAAATCAGCTCTGCTTTGTACTGCAGTGATCTCCTGTAGCATATCCAGAGGACCATGAGTGGAATGAGGTTCACCAGCACTTTGACCTCTGCACTGTCTGAGAGAAAGATTTCACAGAGAAAAGAGTGGCTGTGACAAGGGTGCAAAAAATCCTGGTAAAGCTGATGAGTACTGGCCACTGAGAAGCATGCTCTTGGCAAGCTATAATTTGTATTTTTCTCAACTAGCAATTGTGCCTGAGCAGACAAAAAGAAGCTCCAACTTTCAACTGAAGAATACTTGTTTAAGAATACTCCTTTTTAACAATATGCATTGTAGTGTTACCCAGAATGGGGAATTTGCTTTTTAGACAATTTAAAAAAAAAAAGGTTTTACTTAAAGGAGCAGACCCCTATGCAAATGGAAATATCTAACACAAGATTTTCAGCACAACCTGAAATAAGGCAGTGTGCTACACTGAAGTATTATTTACAAAGCAGAAACACAGCTGTAACACGAACAGTGAAGAGAAAGCAAACACTATACCAAGATTGGGAACCTAATCAGAGTATCTGGCTGCACTGATAAAAAAGAAATGTAAATTAGCTTGATGAAGTAGTTCTACAAATGCAAACACTTTAATGTTAGATTTTAATAATACTGCCTCGATGCTGTAGCAAAGATCCAGTCTCCACCATGTTGTACAAATCTACAGCAAGAGACTGATCTGGCTCTACAAAAGGTAAAAAAACAACACCTAAACAAAAAGGGGAGAGTAAGAGGAGAAATCACAGGCCAGGGTCTTTAAGTGGGGTGGTATCAGCCATCCTTTAGAAGCAGCTGCCTCCTTCTACTGACTTTCCAGGCAACAGGCTCTGAACTAAACATATTCCACATCTTCCCTGAATGATACCTCAACATTCTCTAGATTAGTGCGAGCAGCTCCAGATGGATGGAATAATTTAGTCTAATCACACACAGCAAGAAAGAGAAAAAGGCCCATGAATAAAATCTGACTTCTTGTTAGGTGCCCAATCTACTGAGAACTGCAGTGTCAGAGGCATGAAAATAGCTCTGCCATGGGAAAAGACACCCAACAAAGCCAAGGGTTCTTCAGCCCTGGAAAAGGCAACACTGATGGGGAAAATATGATACACATCTAGAAAATATTTCTGCATTGCAAATTAAGATGAATGATTTTTAAAAAAGAATCTTTCCTAACATTAAACACGAGGACAGCTTATGAAACTCTCAGATATCTGATATCTCGTTTAAAATAAAAATTAATTATTTCTTCATGCAAGAATAACATATCACTAAACTCTCTAATAAAGGATTTTCCAGAGCATAAGCAGATATATAAAAATTGATTAGACACACTCATGGAATATAGAACACTCGAGTATTAAAACTGATGGTCCAGAAGACACCCCTGGACCAGGGCTACATCTGGAGAAACATGTATCAGAAAAAGGACTGCTCTAAATCTAACTTAGTAATAATAATAATTCTCACTATTTATCTCCTACAACAGCCTGCAATTCATTGTTTCAGTTTCTTTGTACATCATGGACTCTGTTGAAATGATAGCTATGCAGGAATGGGTATTTTCAGTTGAATTAATAAAGCCATCATTTCAAACATAAATGTTGATGAGCTGTATTGCTTTTACTGCATTAAGCATGAACAAACATTTAACACCAAATTCCTGCACTTACCTTCATCTCTGCCAGGCAACTGTTCAGAAACAGATCCAGAAGAATCTTTCCTGGAGAGAGATCTTTTTGTCTTCCCCTGCCCTGTACGACTTCTCTGACGTACCATAAATCCACCAATACCTGAACAAGGAAGCAAAAATTCAACGTATTGAATAAAAACTGTGTTTCATAGTACAAATGAGAGCCAAGATTACTCTGCAGGTCAAGGAGACTGCTGCATCTAGATGTCTAAGAATGGATCTGAGATACTTCAGGAGTTTCCATTTGGAATTTTACAAAACATTTCTGAATTTGTATGTTTCAGTGGGTATACATGCAATGAAAAATGCTCAGAATTTCAGGACTGTAGAACACCCACGAGAAGTTCAAATCACCAAACCTAGCAACTTTCAGATGTTGGTTTTCCCTTCCCCTGGGGAAAACTGATGAGTTGCTGGAATTAGCTGTCAATCTACCAAATGAAACCTATTAAAGAACCTCAAAGGACCACAAAAAACTCCTCTGCAAATAGCTCTAGAGAGCCCACCACTCCATCATTTGGATGCTACTAGAGAAGGATGTATCCCAAATAAAAAGACAATTAATCAGCATCCTAGTGGCCTGAAACTCCTGAATCCTTCACTGGAGACTGACTGCAGAGTTCCTGATCCTTTGCAGTTGGTGTGTATGTATCTAAACTTATCAGATACAGATCTGTTTCATTTTCCAGGGGAATTGTTGGCTGCAGAAAACTAATGGATAAATAATGGATGTATTCTACATGGATACAGCTCAACTATTTGTGCACCCAAGACATACAGTTAATTAATTCAGTCAGGGTAATTACGAGTCAACTGCACGAAGAAATTAAAATAAATTAATTAATCCAATAACAGAATTCATTAAAATTCACCTGTCGGAAGTAATCTGCAAATACCTGGTAAACTACTCTCTTAAAATATTTCAGAAAACATGTAAAATAACTGCAAAAAGTTCTCTGAAGTTCAGATATTTCCATATTTATAGATATATATACACACATACACACATAAAAACTCTCCTATGCCAATTATAGTAATTCAGCACAATTTCCTATCAAGTTAAGAATCAATAAGGCACAGACCTGAACTACTACAAGTAACTGACAAGCACATTAAGAACAAGTGCACTGCTGACCAGCAAATGTGCTTTGGCAAGAAAAAAAAAGAAACTTTAAACAGAATAGGGAAAAAATCTACAGTCAACAATTAGTAGTAGAATACTTCAGAATTTCATAGTGTTTTCTAATTTTTTTCTAATTATCCAGAAGAACAAGAACAATGGGCACACAGTGATGTAAGTTACTTTATCCTACCAGGTCTGTATGGTTTTCGCTTCCTTTTTTTAATCCCATCAGCTCCTTCAGCCACTTTTGTATCATCATCCACAGCTTCCCGTTCTGGGCTGGAATCTGATTTTCCATCACAATCCATAAGGTCACCTTCTGCAGAAAAGAGGCAATGGTAACTTTAACTGGAAAAGCGAAAGAAAATTATTTCTTCCAAAATTTCCACATGTGACTGCTTTATGAGAAACGGGCTGAGAATGACAGATTTTTCAAAAGGGTGATAGGTAATCATAATTGCTGGACATTTCTGGGAAACCCATCCTACCTATACACACACTTCCTATGAGATGATGTTTAGACAAAACCAGCAAATAAATGCTATTTATTATATTTATTTATAATAATAAAAATAATATTTATTATTAATAAATAAATCAGAGAAAGTTTTTGGCATCTCCTTCGGAAGCTTGTGCTGTCTAACTGTCTGAGCAATCTCTAGCTATTCCATCAAGGAATACGGATCCAATTTACCAAGATAAACTTCCTTTTCTTCACTGTCCTCCTCAGTTTTCTTTGACAGGGCTTTTTTTTTTTTTTTTAATTGAGAAGACACTTAAAAACTGCAGCCTGCACTTGGAAGGTAAAGTGCAATGACTTTTAGTGTAGTGGGTTCATGACTTGAAGCCGTTTGACTGACTGAAAGCAGACTGACCTATGAAGAGGAATTTGATTTATGTAATACAAAATTCAGCCCAAAAGAATTATTCAGCCTTGAAGATGAAGACTATAATTCAAAGTTAGAGTTTATATTCTGTGGGAAAGCAGGGTAGAAACAGATGTAAAGTAGGCTGACATTAAAAAGCCTTTGGTGTTGAAGAGAGAGGGAACTAATTCTTGATATCCCCAAAAAGACCTTGCATCTTCACTTTATCATAAACCTTCTGGAATGTTAAATATACTCTCACGCCTGAAAAGATACTGGAATTCTCATGTTCTGCTTTGGATATAGGTGTATAATTCTAGATGGAGTAAAACCCCATGCACTTGTAAGAGGGAGAAATATTGCTAACAGAGCTGGACTCTTTCACACCACTTTTGCTGTAGTAGAACTGCAACCCTCACTCCTCCACAGGCTAGCTCATGGCCCAGACTCTCCCACTGATAAAGACCTCACTGAGTTCTACCAACAAAGCCAGTGGATGGCAAAGGCCACCAAGCTGAAGCTCCCAAAGCAAGCTCAACTTTCAAGTGGACTCTAAAATGTAGAAGACCCAATGAAAGCTGAACCTGATGAAAGCCTACAGATGAGATGGTAACAAAATTCCATGAGCCCACTTTACTCAGATAAAGCCTGGAACGTCAAGAGTCACAACTAGGGTTTTTTTTCCTTTTTCCCTGGAATTACTACACTGTGTTACTCCAATCAAAGCCACGGCCTAGCTTTATTTATCCTGATGCTCATACAAAAATTCCAGACATTTTGGAAACAGGCACTGATCCCCTCTGCAGAGTAGAGCCCTACACACCCAGAGCTCAAGGAAATCCAGCTCATCTCCCATGTGCTCAACTGTGCTGCTATCATCACACACATGAATGTGCTTTATCTCTCAAAAAGGCAACAAAAGGTGATCAGAACTGAAACTGAAGTTGTGGATGCTCTGGCTCTCCCTTTCATACCCTGCTATCACATCTATACATCCTGTTATCTACTTGACAAGACCTACCACTTATAGAAGCCAATAAGCAGATAAAGAAGTCAGAAAAAGTCATATAGAAAACAGGCACACATTTTTAAAAGTGAAGATTTTTAACCACTGAAGGAGAACAAGGGAAGTGACTAGCTGCCTCCAAATTCAAAAGCATTTTTTGCTTTCAAAAACCCAGCTGATGAAGAATATGAAAATATGCAATGAAATTTCAGAGTCCAGGTAATGCTAGGATAATGTACCAAATCCTGTGAATACTGAAAGACATGAAAGAAAAACTAACTGTTTAAAAAGTTATGAAGAAATAAAAGGAAGCTATTTTTAGAAAAGAATAGTTCTAGTCAACGACAGAGGGCAAGAAATGTGCTCATCAAACAACATGAACAATACTTCTATCAACAAGCCAACACTGAAACTTCACTGATGGCTGAACTACCCAGCTTCTTACGACATATAATCTGATTAACAAGGCAGTGTTGCATTAACAGAATTGTGGGGAGGTGGAGTGCCTCTGTGCCTCAGTTCCCCTCCAAAGAGACACCTACATGACCAATGCAATGACTTTCTCACCTGTCACTGAAGAAGCCTTGCCCCAGGCCATGGCTCAACACCTGTTGAGCCATCACCCTTCTCAGCAAGCACAGCCAGACCACGGCAAGGACAATGGTGCTGCACCATACCAGTGTTAGCCCAGATCATTGACTCTCAGGTCAGCTCACCTTACTTCTTTCAGAAAAGAGAAATACTCTCAGCAAAGAAATACTCCACTTTCCCACTTGATTCTAATACCAGCTACTCAGTGATACAGATGTTATTTTGCTGAGCCAACCCTTTCAAACAGTTTGCACTGAATTTGAGTACATTTGTACTCAGTGAGTGTGCAATGTTTCCCATAGGTAACCCAAAGATTAAACAAAAAAAACCCATCTATTTGCAGTGCTGGCAGCCCTAGAAAGGCGAGTTTCCTATAGGATGGATGACCCATAAACAGAACAACAATGAAAATTCCTGAAATGGACAACAACGAGCCATGACTACTGTTCAAGAAATTTCCATAAAACATTGTGTACAGAACACAGGAGTATCAGTGTAATAAAAACTCCCAGGGATATTTGCAATACACACAGGTACTGCAACACTCCAAGCTACAAGACATGCCAAAAGTAGACTGCTACCTCTACTGTCATCCATCTCCCCATCTCTTGAGTGTTCTGACTGGGCATCTGGGGGTGTCTGAAGCACAGCCACACTGTTCTGATTTATAATCTTCAGTTTAAGCTTTGGTTTCGTCCGTTTTCTTCTCGGTACTGTAACAGTGAGGCTCTGTAACTGAGACATGCCGGATTCTGTCAAGCAGACTCCATCCTGGGTGTATGTCTTCGGTGGGTCTATAAAAGTTGAATGAATCATAACAGCAATATAAAACTCTTTTAATTTACAAGTCTTCGATTTTTTAGGAATAGCACTTACAAGAGTTAATAATCCACATGTATGGAGCTGACCCGTGAGTGAAGAAATTGGTATAAATAAACCAGAGATATCTGACACTGTCTTACACATTACAATTACAGCTTTATGACTTAGAGTCTGATGTCAAATCCAGCAATAATCCATTACATTACTATGAAACAACTTATATCAAGGACTCACTAGAAAGAACAATTTGATTATGGAAACTGATGCCTTGAAGGGTATTTCTGTATTACTGGCACCCACAGAAAAATGTGCAAGTCATACTTTGGGTCCCTTTTGCTTATCAGCCAAGGCCCCCATCTAGCCCTTAGCACTTTACCTTCATCTGATTAATAACCTTAAACCTCCAAGAACTCCTGGCAACTCAGAGAAGTTATGAGCCCTATTTTATAGGCAGACAAAAAACCCAAGTTGTATCACATGAGCTGCTCAAGATCAAATAGGAAATTGTGGGTAGAACCCAAGTCTCCCAAGACCTGCAAGACTGCTTCCTCCTCAAGCTGTTGAATGACAAATTGAGTCCACTAATAAGCTCTAATATTCCTTAATTCACCATGCAGAAAGGCCCTGTCACCTGTGCTGAGGCCCTGCAAGTGGAAGCTTGGGAACTTTCAGGGAATTGCCAAATAATGAAGAGGCTGCAATGATGCTTCAGCTCTCTGGAGCCAATTAAATAATTATTTGATAACACAGCTTTTGAAAACATACAAATATAATAACATTTGTTCCATGTAACCAAAAATATTTCCTCATGTAACATCTGACAATACAGCTGGTTCTGAACAAATTCTTCCCGCTTGACTGCCTTCTTACACCAAACTTGAAAAGGTGTGTGTTTCAAAAACATCTCACACTCTTTTTCAGATTGAATATTTGAGGGGAGAACATTCGCTCAAGTGTCAAATAGAAAAAAAAACTCTGATGTGATGGAAGCTGTCCTAACATGACGGAAGCTGCTGGGTGCTATCATTGTGAAGACTGACTTGTGAGTAGGATTACAGATTCCTAGCACAAACCAGACGAACTTATATATATATTTTTATAGATTATAGGTTTATAGATTATAGATTCCTAGCACAAACCAGACGAACACTGAAAAGCTGCATCCTCCTAACAGCTCAAGCCTATAAACATTTGTGTACATGCTTGACTCAGCCACACTGTGTTATCACCACTTATACTAAGGCAAGCAACTAAGACTGCGGGTTCAAAGCACAATTTAAAGTAATTATTATAGTGCAGGTATGGCAGGCAAGAGAGAAGAAAGAAGAGAAAACAAGGAAAAAAATGGAAAGCATGCTGTGGTAACTGAAGGATAGTTAATGCTGTGTGTTACAAAACCACAGGAAAAGGAGTTTTTGTCTCATGTAAAAATATACCCTTAAAATATTCTAAATTATCAGATATTAAGCATTGCCATTTTTTACCTAGTTCTTTTGATTTTGAAATAATCTGAGCTCCAACTGATGAATCACAACAGTCCAAAGAAGGCACTGAAAAATATAAGGAAAATAATTTCAACTTTTAAAAATGGTGACTTGATTTAAATTGAAGCTATCAATTTTCCTTCAAGCAGTTCCATGAAACTCCCTAGTTTATACTTTTGGCAATTATTTACTTGCAACTTTAAAATAAAGTGCTTTTCAGCGTCACAGATGTGACTACAAAAGAAGCCTGATACAAACTGAAGTTCTCCAACTTCCTAAAGCCAAGAATGGCACTGCAATAGCACTGAACTCAATGGGAAATGAATACACTGGGTTTTTTGGGTTGGAATGCAACCTCTACACTAGTCATAATGTTCAGGTTTTGCTGCCCTGATCATTAAAAATGTCAGGGTTTTGTGAAGTGGGTATGGATCAGCATCTCCCCCTAGGAGGGGCCAGCACACTCCAAGAGCTTTGCACACAAGATTCTCACTGTGTATGTGCTGTCAGGGCTCTTACACAGCACTTGGAGAAGGCTGATGTACCTGAGAACAGGTAACAAAGGACCTGTTAAAGCTAGGTAAGGCAACTCGTATTCCACATATGAGTATTGATAAATGGAACAGCAGAAACTCAACTTAAAAACTACACCTTGTGTGCTACAGAGCAGCAGTGGAACAGTGTGACTGAAAAAATAATAATAAAAATGTCCTGCAACACAAGGCTGCTTTTGCAGTGGGCAGATATTCTCTTCCCTTCTGCCTTAACTATGTAACTGCAATCATGCTTCACTCACCTATGATGTGTGGACTAAACTTTTAATATTAGCAGTGACTGCACAGAGATTACACAGACAGAGCAGTAAAGTGAAAATTAGGAGCTTCTATCTCGCCAACACAAAACTAGAATCAGAAAACCTGTTAGTCAGGCACAGTTAGCCTTAACTAAGGCAAGTTTATCCACACCTTTTTTCCTTTTTTATTTTTGCTTAGAAATCTTATTCATGCTGAATTTAGGACTCAGGATAACATCCGGAGTATCTCCTTTGTGCCTGTCACACAAGATGAGACCCCTGAGGCAGAGAACCCGAGGGGGGTTCCATGTGTCACATCAACCATGGCATGTGGGCTGCTGTTCCCACCTCACACACACCATGGGAGGCAGGGCTCGACAAGGAAAAGCACAAAAGCTTCCAAGGAACACTTAAAAGTGAGGATGAAACATACAGGATGCTTTCTAGCATATAACCAAATTTAAGGAAAGTGCAAGTCTGTCTTCAAAAACTGCAGTGCTTTGGATGTTTTATGTAATGTGCAACAAATGCAACAGGGTATAACCTACAGAAAACCAGTACTTCATGCAATTAGTAAAAGAAAGGAGCCTATGAGAACTACTGAAAAAACTGAACTCAACAGTGGAGAGAAAAGACAAGGAAGAAAATAAACTGAAAATGACATTTTGAAAGAGACATGGAGCCGGAAAAGAAACAAAAAATAGGGGACAAGCTGCAGAAAGGAAGATACTCAACACACTAAATTGAAAAAACAGAATATAGGCAGATTGTAAGAACTGTTCAAAGTGGAATAAGACATCATCTGTTAATTTAATTTCTTATAATTTACAAGATAACTTTAAGACTGAAGTAGCAATTACTGAATTGGAACCTAAGGTAAACAAGAAAATCAGAAAGATAGTTGTGAACAGAAATTTGAAATCCTTAATTTAAAAGTCAAACAAGAGAGAGATCTTTTCATCCAGGTCAGACTGAACAATTTTAGCTCTGGAGACTGAATAGAGTTGAAATGCTCAAATAAACAAGCTGACAGTGACAGAGGTGAGGCCTTCAGAGACCCACTCACAAAAACTGCACGAACAAACAGCGTTTGAAGACAGTATCAAACAGACTTCCAGAAAAGGAGCTAATTAGAGTGCAGATTAAGGATTGCAATCAATAAAATGGATAGCAGAAAGGCATAGTACTGTTAGAGAAACCCTATCCAAAGGAAAAAAAATTAAAATGGAAAAAAATAGTGCTTTCTGAGGCATTCAGCTGAAGTTTAACCAAAATTGCTAAACTTATCTACAAAAGGGTTTAAACGTGCTGAATATTGTACAGCCTTTAGTAGCCTCAGCTGAAAGCAAATAACTCCACAGAATACAATGATGAGAAAAGAAAGCGGAGTTCATTTTTAAGGCTGTAATAGAAAAGAACAATTCTATGAAAAAATGAAACCAGCATATGGGACAGAGTGGAATGGTTGATGTAGAAATACAGCACTAGCAGAGCACTCTTTATTGGTTGCCTGCATAACTGTGACAATGACACAGGGATATTTTTGGTAAATACAATAACAAAAGAACATTAGAGTTGACATAGCAAACGTGCCAAATAATAAAAAAATTGAAAAGTTAATCTTTTAACACATAGTATTATGTTGGATTTTTATCTTGTAAAGTACATAGAATTAAGTTTCAGAACAAAGAAAAATTTAAATCAGTTTAATGAAAATGATACAACAGAGACTTCCAGCCATAATGTGTCTCACTGGCAGTATCAGGTACCCCTGGACGGGGGTAAGTGATACCAAACCCTCACTGCCTCCATGAGCAAGTTTACTTGAGCCCCAGGAGGAATAACTGCACACAGGCAGCTTCAGAAACTGCAACCAGACCAGTTCTAACTGGTTACAGAAAACCAGGCAGAGCTGGTCCCTCTGCATCCTGCAGAGGAACAAAAACAGCACCAAGGGAGGAGGAAGCAGGAGTCTGGATGGAGACAGGATGGGAGTAAGTGAGGAGGGATGAAATTTGCAGATGGGGCATATGACATACAAATGACACAAAGGCAGAACTGCTGAGTAGATGGTCAAAAACTGCTTGTCCAGGAGTGGATGGGGATGAGAGACATTCACACCCCTCCTGAATATGCAGGAATTACAGCACAGGGGAAAAGCTGCTGCTACCTAATGCACCTGCCGAGCACCTAGTAATGAGAATTTAAAAATTTCTCTACAGGACACAGCAATATGCTGGAGGACGTTTGTTATAACTTGAGACAGTACTAAAAGGAACCTGATAAAGTAGTGATCAGAGATGGTTATTTCACAATAACCTAGTAATGAAGGCTTCTAGTACACTACGCTGGAGCAAAACTTACACCATTCTGGCTTTTGATATTTATGTATGTTCAAGAAGAAAAACACGATCTTTTATTTTTGTTTCTTGAAGAAGATGACTTCTTAAGAATATCAGGTATGATGAGACAGAGAAGAGCTCTTACAAATTTAAAAAAGTTTCCACTTTCTGAAGAAAGAGAAATGAAAGCTCCTTCTCAATACCTACACACTAGAACCATTTACTCTTCACCAAGGGTACACCTGCAATGTTTTGTTTATTTATTAGATTGAAGGGCTCTTGTTCCTTCTAAAAAGAAAGTGGTTAAAAACCCTGTAATAATAGTTGCAACGCATCTATGATACATCAAACTGAAAGGGCAAGAACCATCCCAGTAAGAATCCCACAATATGATACATTTTTAGAAGCTTTCTACTGCTAACTAACATTTATTTCCCTAAGTTTATCAAACACTAATTGTTCTCACTTCGAAACAAAAAGTTATAGAAAATTTTCAGAGGAGTTTTAGAAGAATTCATAGAAGACCAAAATATTTCATATAAAAGTACATGCAGGTATTTCAGTGAACATGCATCAAAGGACAAATTCAGACATGCAACTGTGCAAATGTACATATGCTAGAGAGGTTTTAATACTGAGTCAAAACAGGAAAAAATAAGCAGGAAAACGTGTCTTACAAAAAAGGTGGAAAAAACCTGCAAAGAAAACTTGGGAACTCCCAAGGGACTGGTTCTTATTCCTTGGAATTCAAACCTAAGAAACATGACTTCATAGAGGTGTGCAGGAAGGACTATCTCAGGGGCCAGCTTCTGCCTGGAAGTGAAACACCTCTTGTGAAGCTGTTCCATCTCACATACCATGGGCTTTAATTACCTCTACAAGGTAGCTCTGCCAGCTCCAAAGAGAAAGAAAGAAGTATTTCTTATTTGGATCTTTTTACTTCAAGTACTCAAAGCTAATTATAAAAATAAACAAAAGTCTATGTTGTATCTGCAAGTTTCTTGCTTTCTCCACTTAGAAAACCTCTTTCCTTTTGAATTTTTGAAAGTAGATCTTTACAATGAAGTGACTTGCAGAAATACAGAAGCATTAGTCATTCTTCTATTAGTGATAAAAATGGGTTACTTGGAAGTGTTCCAGCAGGGAGTATATAAACCTCCAAGGTCATGTCAGTAAGTTACAATTACTGCTTTGATGAGGACATGCCGGTGTTAAGGGACATTAGATGCTCTATTGAACTTTTCTTGGCAGACCTCCCAAGCCTATGCCTCACAAAATCTTCCTTCTTGATCAGGAAAAGCAATCTTACTGACAACGTTTTGGTGGATATGAATTTTTCTTGAAACATTTGCTTAGTCCTTGTACCTTCCTCCCACTGTTCTCTTCACCCCAGTGAAGGGCTAATATGAACACTTTCACGTGCTCATGCTAAAAATGGGAATAGGTGTCAATGTTAAAGGAGCCAACTGAAGCAGTAACTTCCCTGAGCTGACATGCAGGGAAAACAGACCTGGGCTATCACCCTTGCAGCAAGACTAAAATATAAGACTATAAATCATGTCACAGGCCAACCTAACTGCTGACAGGTCACTCACAGGAACATTAACCAGCACCATCCCATGGAACCAGATGCTGTAAATGTGCTTAAAGTGCAGTAACCTCAGCTCCTGAAGTGCCACTGCTACAGAACTGTGATACAGACCAACAAGGCTGTCGGTGTCCATGTCCAGAGAAGTGCCAAGTTCATCAGAAGGAATTACACATTTTAATTAATAAGGAAGTGATAACTCCCAAACAGAGAAGAATGGCCAATTCTTTTCGAGATTGCAGCTAGGGAGGGAAGCATTGGTCTTGAATACTGGGAGAGGAGAGGAAAAGGCATTAGGAAAACATGAGGGAGGAGGGGGAAAATGCTTACATGGACTGTTGTTACAGCTACTTCTGCCTCAGACAGCCTCAAAGCACCAAAATACACAAACATTTTCTGCTTAGAAATAATTTCCAGATTCTTCTGCAGATGTAACTTTAGAGAACTGGGCTTTCTTCCTTCCACTTGGCAAAGTGAGATGCCTTTGACCCCTTGACTACCAAACGCTCTTAGCAGTTCCCTATCTTCAATACCTCTACCTAGAATTCCCATGAGGTTTCCTCTGGCGTGAATCACTTGAGGGTGCGAAAGAGCCTAGGACACTTTCACAAAAGCCCTTAAAACAAACATGAAAAACAAAAATCTTACTTCTACCACGAGCCAAACCTCCATCAGAGCACAGAACACATTCCAAAACCTATTTATTGCAGTGTGCAATCCTGCCATTGGTTTCGATTGTCTCCTTACCGTTCGTTGGTGGAATGTATGGCCTACAAATGGTACAGTCAAAACCCATATCAGCTATGTTTTCCACTTCCTCCTCTGTGTTTAAGTTCTGACAGATTGCATGCATCCATCTAGAAATTAAGTGGGGGAAAAAATACAATTTAAAGGAAATAGGTGGTGTTTTAGGAGACCCAAGTATCTGTCTATGGTCCAAGTAAATGGGAAACAGTTGTTCAGTTTGAATTCTTTTAGGGAGAAACCACAGAATCAGGTTTTCCATATACAGCATCCCCTACAGTGGTGTGTGTTACATCATGTATATGGAGCAGCAGATCAACTATTTCCCTCCACAGGAAGGAACTCTCTATAAAACAACCTCCCAAGTATGTTTTTGTATGATAGTTTTGTCCCTATATTGCAATAATTTTAATTACTTTATACAATGTAATCTAGATTCAGCCTCACAACAACAGTCTTGTGAGGTAAATTATTTTTATTTTTACAGGGCAGGGGGGAAGAAGCACAGAGTCATTAATTAATTTGCCCAGAGTCAGACAGTTAAGTCTGTGGTACAACCAGGAATATACTACTAAAAGACTTCTGAGACTCAGTAATCCAGTGTTCTTTACCACATAACCATTTCCTTCATCTCTACGCTTTTACATTAGAGGGAAAAAATTAAACTAAGACTTGAACAGGAAAAAGATGTGAAATATTAGAAATCCTTACCGATCACACTGTCTACACTGAATTATAAGCTCCTCATCCCTGTACGTGCGGTAGCAGACTGGGCAGGTGGACAAACTTGCACAGGGAGCACACTGTGTGTAATTATTTTGCCATTCACATCTTAAACCTGGAGAAGTTGCTCCACAGTGTCTGCACCAAACACACCTACAGAACAGACAAAAATATCTATTACTGTCAGCTCACAGGAAGATAATTTTGTGGCTTTAAATCTCTTCCACTTAGAACACAGTGAGTAATTAAGTTTTAACTTAACAACATGTTTAACCACAAATGTTTAACAACATTTTTTGTAATTTTTAAAGGAAGTTCCTAATTAATAATTCCCTTGAAACTGCAAAAGCAGGCAGATGGGTTCTTGTAACAGCTCAACAGGTCAAAGGAGCTCCTGCTTCCAGCTGCCATTCACTTTGAGATCTGGAGACTAAACCATGTGAGGGGTCTGGTCTGTTTGTGTTTCACCCAAGTAAAACAAATGGTTTTCACAGCGTTTTATGTCAAGAACACTAGGGTGAAGTATACATTCATTTTTCCAACTGAACACTGCAATGATTACAATTAATGTAAAGTGGAAATTTTTTTGCTCTGAGTTTCAAAAGAGAAATTTTGTCTATGTCTGCTTATCTGGTTTTTGCTATGAAGAAGCAGTTCTAAGAGGAGGTAGGAGCTTCCCTTATAGACTGATAACTGAATGAACCAACTCAAAAGCATTTTGTTAGCTTTGCTTAATACGCCTGACTTAGACACAATTAAAACCTTGTTACAATTGAACTGACACTACAAATACCAAGTGACAGAGAGAAGCAGAAGAGGCCAGCAGTCAGCACCTCTGACCCCAGGCCCAAACACACCATTTGCACTTCCAGCCTCCCTTTGGCACGGTCTGCAGGGGTGGATCCAGGCAGTAGGTGTGGTAGCTGATGTCGCAGTCGTCGCACAGGAGGAGTCTCCCTGGATCTGTGGCTTTCCCACAGGCTTCACACACCGTGCACTCCAGGCACCTCCAACCTTTGCTAAGTACCACTTTAGTAATCTGAAAAATGCAAGGTGAGAATTAGTTGAAAATGGCTCAGTGAAGTGTGATGAATGTATAAATTACTGTCTGGCTTGTGGAGCTCAGGATGCTCTTCTGGGCACACCACCCACATCTCAAGGAGCTCTTTATCAATTAGACTTTCTGAAGCTGCAATGAACAGGAATGGATTAAACAGGAAGAAACTGTCCTCCTTTCTACTCTTTTTAAAAACAGGTGCAGTGTTTCCCTCTTTAAGTCACCTGGGACTTCACCTGACTGCCAGGACTTTTCAAATATCATGGAAAGTGGCGTGGCAGCTGCATCAGCCAATTCCCTCAGGACTCTAGGATGCATCTTGTCAGGTCCCAGAGACTTGTGGACATTCTGGTTCCTCAAGAGGTCACTAACTTGACCCTCTCATGTCATGATGTGATCATGGGGCAGGAGTTTTAGTAATCTGAAGCAAACAGCTAACTTACTGCAATTAATATATCATGCAAGAGTAGCATATAAACAAAAATTCAAATTATAATTGCATGAAATACGCATATGGCATTTTGTAAAGTATGTGCAAAATAAAGTTTTTTGACATGTTTAAAAAAAAATCCCACTTTTACACAGATATACTTACATCACAACCAATGAAAAGGGTACAGTGTATATACTGCAGTAAATAGCTTATTTTGTGCTTGCTAGGTCATTTCACAGCATTCAGATTTAATTTTCACACATTCTCTCCTAGACTAATGAATGTAAAATGTATTAATTAGCCACTCCAACTGCTGTCAATTCTGACAGCCAACAGGCAAAATGAATCAACTAAACCTTATGCCCCAAGTAAATGAAGATGCAGTATAATTTTTTCTTTGTTTTTAATTCTGCTTGTATCTAGGTTTAAAACTTGTATCTCAAACTGTTATTTTAACCAACTGCTGGATAATCAGTGCTATTTATGGTTGCGAAATTACAAAAAGGTTAATTTCTCTCGAGGCTATGCATACTATAAAATGACATTTAATTAAAGTCTTTCATAAGTCACATACAAATAATGGTCACATTAGCTGATGAATATCTAACAAGTTAATGACTCCCCTAATTACCACAAAACCAAAGGCAGCGTAGTGCTATTAAAGTACGATATGAAAACAGTGCAATCAAGCAGATTTTGTGTGTAACAATAGCACTCACCTTAATACTGACACAGTAGGGATGGTAACACTGCCCACACTGGGAACAGGCCAGCAACCGGCCCTCAGCACCTTGGCCAAAACTCCCACAGACCACACACATGTCCTGCAATGACACACCAGAGCACACTCTCAACACCTGCCAGACACTACATCCTGAAAACATGTAACTGGAAAATCCAACTAGCTTGCTGTGTAATGTAACTCCTAACAAGGAGCTTCGTTCACTTTTTTCTAATTAAGAGCAGGGAAACAAAATGAAAAATTGTAACTGTTATCCTAACCTGATGGAGAGTGAACTTGTCACTGTTAGAGAAGAGGACAACTGTATTATGCATCGAGTTTTCTTCCTCATCTTTATTAGATGAAATATCCATGGTTGTGACCTATTAAAAAAACCACCAAATATAAATAGCAAGCACAGCACATTTTCTAAAACATGAGAAAAAATACTCTCTAAATAAGAGTTTTTCAAATATTTATTCATACAGTTTAAGCTTTCATAAAAAGCTACCTCCATCAGAAATTACTGCATTAATTCACATTTTCTCATCATCAGCTTTACAGACACATTTTCTTCCTCTCTTTTTCACCTTCACATATTATCCCATTATACTTCCAAATGGAAATGGAAGGAAAGACATAGTCTAAGAAAAAAATCACAAAGCAGAAATTGTCATACTGTGCCCAGTCTGCTCTGTTCCCTGCACGTAAACACTGAAGTTCTTTTTATCAAAAAGTTAATTGCAGTGACAGACTTTTGAGTATTAATTCAAAGAGCAACTGCAGAAATGTAGTTTGTCCCATATTGCCTAAAATGAGATTTAGCTAATGTTCCAAGTATGTTAGAGGAATAAACAAGAGCTCTGAAGTTACTCGCTGCAAGCAGTTTATGAGGCTTATCTATCTTTACCATAAAAACTTGCACTGAACCTGATCTCAGTCCATGAGCTCTTACTGCAGACAGTAATTTTTCTTTTTCATCAAGGGATTTTTATTCTGACCTGTCCTTTATTAATTCAGCATATTCATATACAACTTCTCAGGAAGAGAAACACAAATGAAAGATTTCAACTGTGTTCTGGCTTTCATGTGAATCCTGCAATACAGATTTTGCTGTCCATGAATTTAAACTAACAGGCCCAACTATTAACTGAACCAGGAATATAAGGGTACACAGTTCCATACAAAAGATTAAATGCATGCTAGAGAAATGTAATTTTGTTTTAGCAGCTGTTCCAATTATATATATGCGGATTATTTTAAACACAGTGTAAGTCCTACACAGATAAGTTTTGTTTAAAAAATAATTTAAATATTTTACAAATCCAAACATAACTCTAGGGACAAATGTAAATACCATATTATCAGCTAGAGGAATCCTTCTGATACACAGTTGCTGAAACTCAGCATTTACTAAGAAACAGCTAAAGAGGGAATATATTCTTTATGTTTTGATTACCAAATACTTGACAGCACTACAGCTGTAACTAACCAGTTAACTCCAAAGCACCTGAAACACCTTGATACCTTCAGGGACATTTCCCTTACCTACTTTTCCACAGATTTCACAAAGTTCTAGTAATGGCACATGCAAAAGAACAGAATTTGAAGGACTGAATGACTGCAAATGTTGGTGTCTGCTGAACCCCAGCACTGACCCACCATGGGTTCACCTGTTCCCCATTCCCAACATATACCAAGGAACTTCCAAATCTGTGTGGCTGTCCACTGATCCCATGCTGAGTAAGAATTATTTTGTGCAAATTGACTGAAAAGACTCCCATTTCAAACATTTATCTGACAAAAGGCTGATCTCTTGATACAGCTAACTTCATCCACCCTACCACATCTCTGGAACTCTGGAGCTGCCATCTACGTGATGACTCAAAGGATCAAATTTCTGTAGGAAATTGTGGAGAGTGATGTCCAGTTTGTATTTATAGCAAGTTACCTAAATCACTCCCCTCTGATCAATTACAAAAACTTTTAGAAGTTTGAGCTGTAAACCCCAACTTCTCTTGAAGTACAGATTCGTGCTTTGTAACACCAAAATAATGTGAATGCCTTCAATTCATTAAGGTGCTGTGACTAGCCTAAGTGGAATTCATCCTGTATGTTTAAAATTACAATGAATCTTGACCATCCAATGCTTTAAAAGGGTAAAGTAATAGAGATGATTGTTCCTTTTTCAAATCATAAACACCAGAATATTCCAAGATATTATTACACAAGCAGCAGAAAGTGTAACAAACTCAAACAGATTACATGTAAGAACACAAAAACACAGCTCTCAAGAGTCTCTCAGGAATTACTTCACAAAGACACAAAAATGAGCAAGTCCCTCTCTGAACACAAGGAACAGGATGTCTCTCAAAATATGCAGGGCTTGTTGGTAATCAAAGTTTAAAAGGAACATTCACATAGAACAAGCCCACAGTGGGGGGGGAAAATTGTTTTACAGTACAGATTTCCAAGTTTTTCATACCAAAATCCCTCTTCTAATGAGGAGCAGACTAGGACTGTGTAGGATTTTCGAGTTTTAAAAATACTTCAGGTATTAAGTAGCTTAACTATCAACTTCAGTGAGCAATCACTTGCTTACAGTCACTTCAGTGCTTCTGAAGAATAGGAGACAGCAAATGTAATCATTATTTTCTCAAGGGTTTCTGGACAGAAGCTGTGTACAGGATAACAGACATCTGATCACAACAAAGAACTGAGAGTCACTGATCTATTAATTCACTGAAGAGTCAAGGAAGCTTTAGTTATGGTAAATCATGATCTGTAATGGCTCTCTGAAGCAGTCAGGACAGGGACAGGGAGATCTGACTGATGCAACTCACTTCATTACCAAACACTTCTGGCAAAGTCCTTCACCAAAGCTACTTCAAAGAAGTTAAACTGAAGAGGAATGGTCCCTATACCGATGCAAGATACAAAATAAAATAGGGGAATAAATTATCAGTTTTGTATGTGGGAGAATAGCACTAGTTGAAATCTGACAGGGCCTGCCTGCTAACAGGTGGTGGTGCTCAACACACTTGTGTGCAATCTGAAAAATCAAGTGAGAAGCAAGGTGACAAAGCTTGCCAACAGGACTGGGATATTCAGAGTAATAAAATCCAAAAGACAGATGCAAAGAACTGCACAAGAACTTCATAAAGCTGAGTGCTGGGCTATAAAACGGCAGATGGAAGTCCACAAAGTAAGGAAATTAGCATGACAAAAAAACTGGTATTGATGATCAGAAATATGGAGTAGCTTCCATACAAGGAACAACTCAAAATACTGGCATTCTCATACTTGCAAGTCAAGAGTGGAGTGCAAGTCAAGAAAAGGAGGAGAAATCATGGAGATCTATAGAAATTGAGTGGAATGGATGGAGGAAGTGAACAGAAACCAGCTTTCCACTGTCTCTTCTCTAAGAGAACTGAGGGGCAGGCAGGTAATCCAGGAGGCAGCCACTCAAAACACAAGGTGAGGAGCTGCAGAACTGAAAAAGGTTAACACGGTTTCCTAAAGTTTCTTTAAAGTGAATGGGCAGATTTATGAAAGAAAGCTCCAACAAAGGGTGCCCAAGACAAAGACACCACCTCCTGTTCAGCAAGTCCCCAGGCCACAAACTGTTGAAATGCCTCCTCCTCTTCTGTTCTGCACTCTTGCTCCACCACTCAGTCCAGAAGAACCTTTGCTCTGGTCTCCTATGGCTGCTGTTACTTTCTCATGCACATGCTCTCTCCTTTGGGGTTGTTCCAGTCAGTGCTGCCTTTACCCAGCACGTTCTGCACCCGAGGAAATGGAAGGATTACTTTAAGACTCCCAACTGTTGTGTCTTTAAATGGCAAGAGCAGCACAGAATTGCCTCAGGCCCAGGGAGCTGTAGTGTTCTAGTTCTTCATCACAAGCCAGGCTCCATCAAACACCCCTGGCTCTGTAGAGCTCACTGGTTTTTTATGCAGTATTTTAATACAAGAATTACAGCTGAATAAAACTGTTACACTAACAGACTGCAATATGACTTTAAAAAAGATGTCCTTACCCCTGGAATTACCACAGCCCCAATTCCATTCTTCAGTTTTGATCTTCCTCTGCCACCTCTTCCTGACAGACCAGCTCCACGAGGTCTCCGCTTCCCCGGGAATCCCGATCCTCGGCCCTATTCAATGTAAGGTAAAAATGTAAATGCAACCTCTCAAGTTCTTTTGTTACATGGGATTCAAACTTGTCCAGTTCATCTAGGGAAAAAGGAAAAACACCCTGTGATTTCAGGTGAGTATGAGCACACCGGGGCTTGGTCATTAAATCTCTGCATAAATCTGTGTGAAATACCTGTAATTACTTTCATGACATAGTATGATCACCTTTATCATCAGTGAGAAAGCAGCCAAAACCAAGAATGTTTATTTTCTGCTCAGGAGTAACTGGAAATATGGATTTCCCCCACCACTTCCCCCCCACCTCAGCTGCAAAGTTTCCAAAACATATCTTTTATTCTATGATTCATTTTTCTTTTCTCTTTGAACAGTCAGCCCAGACAGTCATGGGACTTCTGCAAAGGGTCTGGACACTTGATTACTGGTAATCATAGATGCTTTTCTTACACTATGAATAATCAACTGAAACCTGGAATTTATTAGGATTGAGTCCCACTCACAAAGCAAAGTGGGAGCTGGCTCCATGAAACTCTCTTAATTCAGCATATACAGAGAGGGTTTTTTACATTAATTCTACCAATTATACTCAGATCAACATTCCCCATATTGTGAAGTTTTTCTTACACAATCTCCACTTTATTTACAGACAGCTTCTTTTCTCCCTTCCTTATTTAAGATGCAGAGGCAGAGTTGCAGTGTTCTGCTTTGGAGCATTTGTGTGTTCAACCACAACTATCTTTGGGAGAGTAAGTATGTTTTTACTAATAATTACCTGTTATTCATACAGTGATGTAAGTTTGACATTTTGGGGTTTTTTGGTTTGTTGTTTTTTTTGGTTTTTTTGTTTTTTTTTTTTTAATTTCAGAATGAACTAAGCACATGAGGATTCCTAATCCTCCGTAATCATTTCCAGAGAGAAAAAGAACATATTCACATCCCCAAATTCTGGCTAATATATCAGACATCTTTACAATGTGTCTCAGAACCTCTAATCTGTGTAACTGATAATTATGGCACATACTCAAATAAGCACCTTTCCTACAACAAAATAAGCACTGAGATTATTTATTGCAATTCATATTTGTCAATAATCTCTGCTGCTAATACAGCCCAAGTACGGAGTACAGAGTATGGGGTATCCAAATGTTTGCTGCAAAATACTCTTAATACCAAGGCAAAACATTTGCTCCATGAAACAATGTTGATGGAAGCAACAGAGCTCTGTGGGGACTGTGTCACCAAGAGATACAAAGGGTCTTTACTGATGGCCACAGGAGTTCCTTGGATGCAAAGAAGCACTGTGGGCTCAATATTCCCTGCAGTATTTCTCAAATATTCCAATTCCTGCTTTAAAGAAGATCTTGAACTTCATGGTCATACTTAAGGGGAGAATTGAAGGATCCCAATGTTAAAATTTTATTAACATCCATCTAATAACGGAAAAAGGAATTAAATTGACTCACACACGATGTTAATGTAAGACAATTATATTTGAGGAGTGAAAGGAAGGATGCTGCTGGAGGCTGAGGTGAAACAAAAAATGTCCTTAGATATCTATGGAGCTAATACATATGCACACACAGGACATACAATCACCAAATTTTTAACATGGAAACTCTTCTGACAAGTTGCTTATTTTCTGTTTCAGAACAGGTGTCAGTATTGTTATTTTCACACAACTAGTAACAGGAATAAGCACATACTTGTATCAATGTTAATGCTGAATATTAAGCTGAAAATTAATGCTTAAAGCAGCAAAAGCTAAGCTGATGTCAAATTAAAATAAAATTAGCATGATGAGAGTTAAAGTGAGATGAACTTAAATCATTGGGAAGCTACAGCTATTTGTCAGCTTCATAATTTAGCTTTTTTTTTGCCTTTATTTAAACAAAATAATTCTACTTTAGTTACTTCAGGTGTTTTTAATGGTAAATGTCACTGTGGATGCAAGTTTTGGTCCATCTAATCAGGTAAGAAAGTTGTTGTTTATTCTCCCATCAGCTAAAAACAATGTCACTTTGAATCCACTCCTCAAGATTTCTCCACAGCAACAAATTTAAGCCATCCTTCAGATCTCTGCTCCTTTCCATGCCTGGCTTACCTTACTGCCAGTCTTAAAGACATTTGCCTTCTCAGGTAATTTATTTTGACAGCCACATAAAGCCAACCACAAAAAGTGATGTACTCAACACACACAAAATTTGGGTAATACAAAGTATTCTTTGCCACTGAAAATCAAGGCAATGCCATCATACTGTCGACTCTGGAGAGCTCACATCTTTTAACCTGAAACCTCCAGAGCTTCAATAATTTTTAGAGGCCTTGAACAGTAACAGAATGGAAGATTAATTAAGGTGTGAGAGACAGAATTTCATCACTAATCTCTACAGCAGAAAGATAGCAATGGATACATGAAAATAAATTCAAGTTATTTACCACTTTGATGCTCCAAATGGCACTGCCAGGAAGCTGTCTGGATTTAAAAATGTCCCGACCTTCTGAAATGTCTGGGGACCAGGAAGGTGGGCTGACTGTATTATTGGTACTCCAAGCCCCCTAGGATACGGTAGGTGAGAAAATAGATGTATAAAACTTTGCAACATAAAAAAAAAAAAAAAGGCAAAAAAGCAAAAAAGCAAAAAGCAAGCAACAAAAAAAAATCTGAAAAGCAAAGCACATGCAGGCATAGGCATTTCTACATTAACTTAAGTAGTCAATTAGTTCACTGAGTGAGTAGAAAGTGGGAAATTTTTAGGTTCTCATTGAAACATGCCCTAAAATCAGTATTTACTTCCAACTGATGGTTAAGTACAACAAAATGAGTTTTATAAACAAAGCTTAATACAAATCTAAAGCAAGTAATCATAACAACAACAAATTACATGCCTAAATTTTATTGCAACAGTGAAGAAGACAGTAGTTGGAGGTGTTAACATCCCCTTTTATCTTCCAAATCACATTTTGAAAGAACTGATGGCCTCAGTTGACTTTTGAAGCTAAACTACCCCCAGTCACAGCAACAACTAGTCTGAGACACACAGCAAACTAAAGGAATATGAATAAACCACTGGACAAAAGAAAAGGAAAACAGCCATGGTAATCAACAAAGCAGCTCATTCCTGAAAGTCTGCCACAAATAAACCATTATAAAACCCCACCACTGATTTTCTTCACCCCAGTGTTTTCATGTTATGCTGTGGTATCACATTTTAACATGTTATTATGTACACGTAATAATATACGTCCACATGGTGTACCTACAAGCTCTTTTTAACTAATTATTATCCTTATTTATGTAGTTCCATCATGGTGAGATATTGTATGACTGTCACTTGAAATAAAGCAAAATGAGAAGAAAATGTTAAGAGAGCCAAGGAAAAAAATGCTGAGGCTCCTCATAGAAAGTAAAACCTGTGGAAGACTTTCTGAAGCACAGAACAAAGACTGTGGGAGACAGATATCATAAATAACTTCACTGCCAATTTACACATTAGATTAATAAAGGACAATACATTTTCCTAATTCTAAATTTGTGAGAGTAGAAAATATTGAATACCAGGATGAGAAGTGGAACTGATGAAAAGTGTAGGTTTACCTTCCCTAGAATGCCATTCAGCAGCATAATCCCAGGGCTGATATGGAATAACCTCATGCATACAAACAATCCCAACTATTCACAACTGCTCACAAGGGCAAGCCCAAACACATTTACACCTTTGAATACTGACATGTACAATAATAATAAGCATCAAGGAAAACGAGATGGCTTTGCAAGATGTGTTGGGTTTTTTTTTTTTCCTTTTCTGAAATGCAATTTCTTCATCAACAATGTGGGGGAAGTAAGTTTCTTTGGAATCAACAACTCCATCCTAACATATATTCATCTTGAACTGTGAAGAGGTATCTTGCTAACAGGTGCACTTCCTGAAAACAGGGCTATCCCTCAAGTGATCTGGCACCCCAAAAAGAAAGCTTGTCAGTGACCTAAAAGCCTAATTATGGATAAAAGTCACAAGGTAAAAACACCAACACTTGGTACAACCCACAGCGTAGACACAGTGCTATTCAGCATAAATCTGCTTCCTGGGAGGTTAGCTCTGCCTGCACAGGAAAAGGAAGATGGACACCATAACACTTAAAAAAATAACAACTTGAGAAGTCTGCCCACACAAGGTGGTAACGGGACACAAAACCTACAAACTGCTTAGTGCCCAGAGCACCTGTGTGCTTGGGATGGCCACCAAAGCCTCCCCTCTGCCAAGGAGCTTCCAAAACCCACTCCAGAAGAGCAGCTCCTGACAGCAGCTGCTCAAGGGTTCCAGTCAGTGTGCTGGAATAAACACCCTGGATTGGAAGGTTTTGCTATCCCAGATTTTTCCTTGACTTCAGATAGATGATCATCACATGATCATCATGCAGACAGTTCAGAAGATCAAGAGGTTCATCACCCTCCAACAGGGGAACAGTGCTGGGCAGAAACCTTCTCACCTTCAGACCTATGTTCACACCCAGGGCACAGGGACAGAACATCTGTGACAAAACAGGGACATCGTGTCAGAAATGGGGGGAAAAAAGGAAATCTCATACACTGGTAGGCAACTACATCAGCAGGTCTGTGGCACAGCAGACTTGCCTTAACTATTCCAGCCATAGTTTTAATATCAAGTACCAGTCAATTTTAGCAGGTAAAATTCAAACTTTCATTGAATTTTAATTAGTTTCCTCATTACTTCTAAATTTCATAATGCATGGTAGGTAACTGTTCTTATAAAATGGCAACACAAAGAAAATCTGTATAGCAACACAAAGAAAATCTATTTATCCAAGAAACAATCTTTACATCAATCTATAAAGGAGGCAACATGCTCACAGTGTCAAAATTCAAGATCTTAAACATTATGAAAATACTTAATCAACAACTAAAATTACCTACTCTTAATTTGGCGGTACAAAATTTTTCTCCTTTTAAGATGATAACTTTTCTAGTGATTAAATATATTCAAAAGATTAAAAAGCCAAAAGAACATGAAATCTGAATATGAAACATTCAGTCTTGCAAAACAAAAAGATTTGTATATGATTCATGAACCATATTGTTAAGAATTAAATTGGAAATTTAATCCAAGTTTTATTGTAGATCAGAAAAATTTGAATTCTTGGTCAGATAAACTTAATTAAAAACACACATTTCCACAATACCACGAGCAAATGAATTACATCAAAGAGGTGCATTAATTACATTTTTGGCTTTTAATTAATGCCTATTACCACACAACACTGAAGAGAAAGTTCTATTCAGTTCATTTACATCAGAACCCCAGCAATAATTATGTACTGTGACAGAAACAGGAAGTCCTAATTGTCCATCATATTCTTGAGTCCTCAAAATTGAACAACACAGCTGCAAGTAAATTATAACAAAAGGAAACCCAGTGTCAGCAAGGGTCAGGAGATCTCACTAAATTACCACTGACTGTGTTTGGCTGCTTAACGCTTTATGAATCCTACTGCAATTGCAAATGCAAAAAGCTGGATTTGCAATTTAATATTTAATGTAATTTTAGGGTTGTGAACAAACTTTAATCACTTGAAAATACAGCTCTCCTCATGAAAAAAACGCCAAAACACCAACCAAGCACCAAGCATAAAAACCGTAACAAAAACTGATCCTTGAAAAAGACTCTTTTTTGATCTCCTTTTTCCCAACATGTACCTTTACAACAACATACTCAGTGATACCATGTAAGTGAAGACAGCAAAAAACCCACACTCTCCAACACAGCACACATCCAAACCCATCACAGTGCTCTGCCTTTTTAAATCTCATTTTAAAAAAATCTCTTAAAACATCAACAGATACTCAGTGTGTTGTGGAACACTGACCACCAACATCTTCATGATGAAAATTAAATACCTCTGAACATGGTATTTCTCAAGGAACACACTCTGGAATAAAACTAAAATAATATTTATGGAATTTACAAAACCAGCAGAAGTTTATTTTTTTTATTCGAAATTATTCTACGGAGTGCTCTCAACTCTTCACCTACCAGTGTTCCAGTGCCAAAATTTGTAATGCCTTCCATTTACTGACTTAATCTTATGCTTTACAGTACACAGTGCCATAGCAAAAATAACTATTTCAAATCTTTTCAATTTGGATATACAGAATAAACACAACACCATTTAACACAGACCTCCACAGAAAATAGTAATTTTCCTTGAGAAGATTCATTTCAAACTGGATCTATCCCAGATTAGTCATTGATAAACTTACATGATAATTTCTACTAAGACTACTCCTTCAGAAAAGAGAAATTTGGAAATGATTAAAGAGAGGTCCTGCCCTTGACATAAATTTGCAATTTATAGAAAAGAGTGAAGCATCTCCATATTCCATGGAGAAGAAATTGGACAGACACAACCCTAAGGACAGCACTGTAAAAACCTGACCATGCTGGCAGCTCAGGGTGAGTATCTTGTGATCTATGAACACTTAAATTTCATGTAAATATACATGTAAATGTATATTGTAAATGTACAATGTAATATTGTATATGTGTATTGTAAATGTATACATTTCACTTAAATATAAATATAAAAATTAATTTGGCTGCACTATGGAGTAGGAGAACAGGAGCAGCAGAAAGTCCATGGAACAAAAGCCAGTGAGATGCTGAGCCTGGCAGGCAGAGGGTCCTCTCACAGGGCAGAATGCACTTTTCCTGTAGCTGAGGATATGGATCACATGCTGAGTATGGATAACAGGCTGTCCCAAAAAAGTGTTTCAGGAGAAGGGCACCTTACTGACAGGAGCTGACACGTTCCCCAAAGTGCAGTAAGCTTGCCCCAGCCAAAGCCAATTCCTACAGCTCCTAACTGTACCTACACTTTGATTTATACACAGCTCCCCTCTTTTGGTCAGAAGCTGGATTTTCTCCTGTTGCTTCTAAGCAAAGTTGGGATGCCTGCAAAAATGCCAGGGGGCAGAGGGATGCTGTCATCAGTGACACTGACTGCAGCCCTGGAAGGGGTTTATGAAGTCTTTTAAAGCAGAATATTGTCCTAATTTTTGAGATGGGTTTTAGTCCTTTCCAAACAGGAGCAATGTGGTGTTGCAGATACATCACTAAAGCAAACTACTAATATCTAACATAGGAAATCACTTCTGATTATGCATAACTTTGTATTCAGTGGCAAACCAGAATAATTATTCAAACATATTTTATTAGCAATTGTATTAATAGACTCTGAAGAAAGGGCTGATAATTTGTCCTACTGTCCAGCACAAGACATTAATTTAATGAAAACAAATCCAAATCAGAAACTATCCTTCCACATGGATTCCCCTGACTCCAGGGAAGGTATCTTATAAAACTGAGGAGAAAGATATCCAGGATCCAGAAAAACTTTTTTTCTTATTCTTCTTTATAGAAAGTTCCATAAACCCATTGCAATGGATATATTATTGCATTTTTAAAACAGGAAAAGGACATTCCAACAAGTAAACTGCACATTAGAAGCTTTAAAATTTCTAGGAGAGAGTGCAGAATATTACCATTTGTGAAATTATGTTGGTTTGTCTTTGGGGTTCACAGAGTGATCAGACTCCATGAAGGAACTATTTTAAACCTGAGCAGTCCTGGACAAGGAACAAGTTCTGCAATGGAAATTCCTTTGCACAACAGAAGAAAGCAGGGGTTAACCCAATGTTAACTTCACCAGGCACTGGAGCCACAACCTCTTTAATCAATAAAACCCACCCATTTTGTGAAGAACTTTCTGCCCTCCCCTCTATGACAGGCAGCCAAGAACTCCTGCAGCTGTCAGGGAACATTTGTATGGCAAAACCTCGCACCCAGCACAAAGCCACACAACAGCAATATCTGCTATTTTATAAGAAAAAGGAAGCAGACCCCAAACTCATAAAATTAACCCACTTTTGAGAAGACAATTGCTCTTCAGTGCCACCCAGAGAAGAATCACACATGACCTACTTTACTCCAAACAGCTACACCTATAACTTTACAGAAGCACCTTTTCCTCCAGTATTGTTTTCTCCATCTTTTACTTGCTGTTAGATCAATGTGATCACCTCCAGGTGAACAACAACTGAAACACTGGTAGGTTAAAATGTTTTGAAAGAAGCTTATGTCTCTTCTTGATCTGTGGAGTTCCAATGGCATGGAAAATATGACGGAACATCACCAAGGAGCACTTTTCTCAGCTGCCAGCACCTGCCCTGTATGATGCTTTCCAAAAAACATTTTGGTTAGAAGCTCCAGAATTCTCCAGAATTGGAGAAAGCATCCATTTTTAAGTGTCTATAGTATTGACACAAAGAAACAACAGATCTTGTTTCTCTGGTTTTATTCCTGGTGAAAAACTGCCTGCTTGCCTTCCAACCTATCCCACAGAATCCCCATGTAACAGGAAACCCAACTGTCTGGATGCAATCCTGTGCCATGTGCTCTGGGATGACCCTGCCTGAGCAGGGAGGTTGGACCAGATGGCCCATTGTGATCCCTTCCAATCTGACCCATTCTGTGATTCTGCTTCTGCTCCTATCCACAACTCTCCATTTGGGAATGTACACATTCTTTTAAAAAATGAATGTTTTCAGGAGAAAGAATAATTTAAAATCCCTGCAAAATAAACCTAAACCTAGTTCTGTCTGCAATCCTAAGTGATTTAAATACATGCCTTCCACATCATGGATTTGTCCAATTACATCTAGCTCAAAAAAAAAAAAAAACAACCCTGCCTGTAACCGGACATTTAAAAATCTCTTTTTTTTCATAGTCTACAGAACAGCATTCAACAGCTTTCAGTCCTTCATTAAAAGCCCAGAGTAGAAATTCAAGAGTACTGAAGAGAAATTTGTTTAGGGCATTAACATATTTTTACAAATATAATATACACACCTGACTGTACAGTGACCCAGGAAAACCTAACTGCAGCACAACAAACACAGATCTCCTAAACTCAGTAGAAACAGCAGAAAAACTTTCCAGAACACTTTCTCATACCTTAGGAAGCAAAAAGTTTGAACTTTTAGGTGACGTGTAAAAACTGAAAGAATTGTGCAATATATAAGAAAAGCTTTGTAACACTAAGTCCAGAAAAGCATGAAATCATCAACCTGGAAGTCCCAAAGACTAAAAATAAACTGTGATGAGAAGATGATACTCTAACTTGCCACACAGACACACTTTTTGTACAGAATTTCACCAACAAGAGATGAATACCCTGGATTGACAAACTATTTTCCCTGGAACACAACACGAATAGAGAGAAAGACGTTGCAAGAAGTGACAGATTTGAGGATTCTTTTCACTTATCAAATTTAATCCTAGTCAAACCACAATGATTTGTACAAGACAGTTCTTGCATGGTATTTCCTAATGTAACAAAACCACAAAATTATTTTCCACACCATTAGAAATGTCCATCAAGAAAATATCTGGCAGAGTAATGGACACAGAGTTGTAGAAGGTTCTTCTCTAAAGCCAGTTTAGGAAGCTTTAACACACTTTGAAAGTACCAGCCAAAATAAATGCATATATGAAAAATATTAAAAGGTAAGTTAAATAGCACAGCATTATGTCTATCTGCATTTGTAGCATAGTATATGAAAAATACAACAAATTTTCTGCTAGTCTGCTTTGACCATGAGCCAAAAGAAACTTAAATTCTCACCAGAGAAGCTTTATGATGGCTGACTTTTTCATTATTTACCAGAACATTAATTCCGTGAAGGCATAAACTACACACTCAGGAGAATAAATGCATTTTATAAGAAATAGGTGAATTTGATGAGTTATACTGAAATTTAATAACCACATAATGAAACAGTGCATGTGCTTACCTGTCTGGATCTGGGTCTTCCAGGAGAAAACTTGCGTTTGGTGATGGCCGGTTTCCCCATGCCAATTTTTGGAGTGACTGATATGTAGGTGGTTGGGAGAGTGCTCCCAGCAGCTGGAGGCAGCACTGGGGGCTGACTGTGCTGCACATCTCGTGCAGAATGCAAGTCTAGAGAAACATCTGGTGAGGAAGACACGTTTGTCTTGTTTAGATGAAGTGATGGGGGAAGTGAGGGGCAAGTCTCAGCTGGTGGTTTTATGGGTTTGTCTCCAACTGGTGAACTATTTGCAACACCTCCATTTGAAGCAGTACTTGCTACTTCTAGAAGAGCTGGTGCTTCTGATTTCTCATGGGTTCCTTCCTTTTCTATATCTTTCTGCACTTTTACTATTTCCAGTTGTTGTTCCACGGGGACAGAAATATCTCCTTTTCTTTCAGTCTCCAGAATTTCTGGTGTCACAGTCATGGTCTCAGGTACTGAAGACAGAGACCGAGAGTCTGCTGTGGACACTTCTGATGCCTCCACACAACCCTGAGGCAGCTGTGTCTCTTCAGCTTGTTTGTCCAACTCCTGCTGTGCTACAGCTTCAACACCTTCTACCACTTCCATCATTTTCTCAATCTGACTGTCACCAGGTGCTGGTGTCTTTTTAGGAGACATTTCCATTTCAGCTGAATTGATTTCAACAGAGACTTCTGCTTCCAGTTGTGTGGTCTTTTCTTCGGGTGATATGCCTGTAATTAAGTACAACCATATTAAAGGCTCACTGTGAAAAACAAAAAAACTTCTGGTATTCTGGTCAACAAGTATACTTGGTACCCATCATGCAGGCCAACACATATCACTTTACTTCAGTGAATTTAATATGTAGCTTAAAATATACTTCATAAATATCTTTCTTTGTATACCTATTTTTACAGTAGTCTATATTTTTAGTTCATTATTTTTCTTCCCTAAAAACACAGCAGAGTAAATTAAAAGAAAATAGACCCAAGATTAATTTTTGAGGAACTGAACACACATTTCCAGGTAGGCAGCCAAAAGTAATTTCTTCTTTTTAATTTCTGTGTATTGAAGATGCATGCTATAATAAATTAATGTATTTTAAGCTACTGTCCCAACAGTTCCAAAAAGCTAAGAAAAACAGGACAAGTACAAATAAGGAACATTTTCCTCCTAAAACTCTTTCAGGCTTTAGGAAATCAACTGAAATTAAAACAGCTGCGGCTGGTTTAACTTAATTTACTAATATATTATGAATTTATTTCAAAAATATTTATCTAGCCCTCCCTTGAACCAAATCAAGCACCTTTCATCCATAACTTTCTTCATCAAGAAGTTCCAAAGTTTTTGTTCCACTCTATAAAGAACCACATTCTTTGCTCTGAATCTGGCTTCTTACACCTTCCTTTGATGGGCCCTGATTCTCTTACAGGCCACTTACTTTCTATTACTCTTGCACTCTTCTTAAACTCGCACTGCTGCAACTTCCTCAGCCACTAAGTTCATAGACAGCATTTTACTCTGAATATTTCTTCACAGTTTAAATCATGGCCCTTTTACCACAGGCTGTGATGCACAACTGAGTCATCACAGCTAATCTGAAAAGTTGGGGTTTTTTGGACTTTGTCTTTAAATACAAGTTTCTTGTCTCCCCTTATAGCAACCATCCTCCAACATCATCTGGGACATACTGGCAAGTTCTTTACCCTTGATACTGGTCACTAACACACCTAGTGGATTTGACCCTTCTTTAGCTGCTCTTCCCTGTGCATTTGGTAAGATGCAGTTTCCTCCAAAACAGAAATGATCAGCTGCTGCAACCCTGCAAAGATTATCTTTTACTTACAAAGGGGGAAAAAAAACCACCCAGAAAATCCTTAACCAAGGATGCCTGTGGAGTTAAAACCATAAAGCACATAAGATGAAGTGTGAGTGACAGTATTTGAATAGCAACAAGTCACTGGGTTTTATGATAAACTTCCAGCACACAAAGCATTCAACTATTTTTCCAGCTTGGAAAAAGCCAGTGCCAACAAAAAAGTAAAACAAACAAATGAAAGTAAAGCAACAGAAATATTCTGAAGACTCTCTTCACCTTCAGTAAAACACTTCTTTCATTAAGCACAGAAGTTAATACTCTTGCTTGAAAGCTCAGATAGAACTGTTGCAACGTGTCTCCTACTGCTTTCTAGGTGCTTTTTTCCTCTTGCATTTATAAAGCACTGCAAACCCTACTGGTTCTGAAGAGTTCTGAACTGGTATTTTCTCAGAGTGCAAAACTCTTTCTTACCTTCTGTAACACACCCAACAGCTGATTCCTGATCAGGGCCATCACCTGTAATGGGTTGTTCCTGAAATGCCATATCCTCTCCACCACTTTCCATTTCCATTTCGTTTGTACAAGCTTAAGGAGAAGCAAAGCAGTTATTAAAATTGCTGGTTTTATTCTACTACTTTGGCATCAGCAACTGCTGTCACTGTTTGACCTTTTGGCTAAAGAGAGACTGACATTTAATGATGACAGGATTTAGGACAAGTCAGGTCAGTGAGAAGGTTAAGGACACTATACAGCACTCCTTAAAAATTAAGAACATTTTACCCATTAACACTGAAGCTGGTTTATACCTTTCGGATGTCTGTAAGGCAATTATATACACATAACAGTGAAAATATGCACAGAGTCACAGACTTCTGCACAGCCTGAGCAATACAAAAAAGAATTTTCTTAAATTCCAAGTCTATAAAATTCAACAGAACTGGCAGCATGAAGGCTTAAAAGTTGTATTCAAATACTACAGTAGATTATGGCATAGATATGAAGTTCTGTCTATTATCAGCACTGGGAACACTGATTTTCTTTCACCTTACGTGTTCAACAACATGAAAACTAAATTTTGCCACTTGAGAACTAAGATATCTTAATCTTTGCACGGAAAAGGCACTACTGAGTGATTTTTTGGCTGACAGGATCATTATAGACCACAGAAGCAGGAAATACTTTTTTTCCTCCTTGTGTAAAAGCCCTTTCAGTTAAGGAAATTCATTAAAATGCACTAGATGAAGTATGGAAAACAAAGTATACAGCAAGCATTAACCTGAAGAGAACTGATCCTCTATGGATGTTAGCACAAAAAAAGTGAAACAAATACAGCCTTCTGCATCAAGAAAGTATTTTTCAAGTTCAAAAAGCCAACAACTATTAGGTGATACTACTTTTAGCACCCTAAAAGCTGCTCTAAGACTCTACCAACTTTAAAGTGGTATTTTAGCTTCGAGGAAATGATCATTTAGATTGGCTCTGAATCTGATTTTAAAGTACAGAAGTGCTCTCCTGGGTATAAAACACTGCATGACTGTACTGATGTAACAGCTCCAGATTGCTCCTAGCAGCTGAGATGAGAGTCCTGTTCTTCCTTGGGGACAAGACCATGCTTGTCAATGTTTCTACTAGCTAGAAATCCTAACAGAAGCATTGCTTAAAACTTCAGCCTTCCAGATAAACCTGCTACTTACTCAAAAAGGGTTTTTGTAGGAGACTGGGAGTTGTGCCAGTGTGTGTTTTGTTTTGGACATCTTCAAAATGCTCTAAGAACACTGCCTGGGAGTCCACAGCCTCTCCTAAGCTTTCAGAAGGGAAATGATCTGCGAAGGCTGAAGTGGCCACGCTTCCTAACCTGGTGGCCATGTTCACTGACAGAGTGAATTCATTTACAGACACTTCCCTCCCATCACTGCCCTTCCTCCAGGAGCACCTTTTCCATCATTCTTTACTGCTCACAAAAGGTAATGTACAGGCTAACATCAACGCGATGACTTATTTATAAAAAACATCAGCCTGAATACAAACATTAGAGTTTTGGTGTAGTCCAACATTTCCCCTTTCCTGCCAAAATTTACCAGGCTTTCAAAACCACAGATACTTATGAGTAACAAAAGATCAGTGCACAAACACTGCTACTTAAGCCCAAAGAATGCACATGGCAGTGGCTGTGCAGGTAATCTGCTCCATTTTACCCTGCTTCTGAATTTAACCACAGCTGTGCTTCTCCAGGGAAATTCAGCCTGGATGAGTGTAGGTGCTGCCCAAAAGAGCACATGGTGTGAAATACACAAAAGCATTTACAGTTTATAACACGACTCTTGTGGATGACCCACTGGGCTCAGATCAGCAGATTCAAGTCCTCCCTGTGCTTCCTTACTGTTACTGACATTTTTTAAAACATACTGCTTTGAAAAAGGACACCTATTAAAAGCTGTCTAGTTAAATAAACACCTGTCCCTTGAACACAGTCCAGCTCCCACTGCTCTGTCCTTCCTGGATAAAGTGAAGGGAACAGGCACTATGAGACTGACCAGCAGCTAGAGAGAATCAGGAGAACTGAATGTCTCCAAAAACATCTACCAGGCAAAAATGAGCAAAACAGCCAGGCTGTCAAATGAGTGCATTTATAAACTGTACCACATCCAAACTAAATTAGTGAAATTTACAGTTACAAGCTGAGAGTCTGGAGCTGGAACGTTGAGGGCCACAATTATGGTGCTCACTAGCCCATGTTTGTATGCAGGATCCTGAAGCCAGAAAGAGAAGCCACCCATGGACTGCTTGAGCAGCTGCTGTTAGACAGAGGAAAGGATGAACCTCAGAGAGTAGAATTTGAGTGGCTGGTGGACAAAAGACTTGGTGAGACTGCAGATATTATATCTGATGTTAGCATTCTGGAACTGTGAAGTTTAGACTTGATTACCTGTTATACTGTCAGGTTCAGGAATGAGTTCAGAAGTGTTCATTACATCACATGACTGAGTCTGATCCCCTTCTCCTTGTCTACAAAGAGTGCAGATGTAGTCTTTCAATTGAGACTCCAATTCACTACCTGGAGATCTGTCACAATCTATGTGAATCCATCTGGGGAGATTAATTTATTGTGATTTAATTTATTGTGACCGTGATGTTAGTAATGAAAATATAAAGCATAATAGTAAAAGTCCATTAAAAAATAGCACTATTTCCCATTCCTATGGGGAAACAGAGATTTTCAACCAATGCTTGATTATGGAGAACTTTAGAGGAATAAGCATGATATGTCAGCATGTCAAACAGTGAATAAACTTAAACATGAAGACCTAAATTGTACCTAAAGCCAATCAGACTCCGTAAGAAGTGGAGCATCATCATGATGTTGCACAGTGAGATACAATATTACTGAACATGAAACATAGCTTACATTCTTAAAATGTTCCAAATACTGTATTTGTAATTTTTTTAATTACTAAAATAGTAAAAGACATAAAATTAAACAGAAAACATAAACTTGAAAATAAAAAAAAAAAACACAAACCCCAGATCACTGCAAACAACAGTCTTTAAAGTTTAAGACAATGACTTCTTCAGCCTGCTTCCCCACAAAATGGATGAAATGCAAGAGGCAGCAGCAGCTTGCAGCAAGTTAACTGCCAGGTACCCTCGGGTAACTGCCAATTAATACTTATTTGGTAAGATTAAAATAGAGCTACCCGCTATTGTTCATTGTATTTAGGGATGAAGGATCAAGGAGCTGCACAAGATCCTGTGGCACTGTACATTAAACACAGTGTATATCCTTCCCAGAAACCCATCAGTGTCACATAGCTCATCATAAGCTTTATGCATTTTAACAATTAACAAATTAACAAAAGCTGGATACTTACCTTTTGCACATGTGACAATGCAACATATCTTTCTGGAAGTCTTGGAGGCACAGTTTTTCACAGAAAGGACAAGATAAGTTGTCTTGCTGTTGGTAACAACTGTCACATACCAAACAATTATGGTGCCACTGACAACTTGTTCGTGTGCCACACTCAGCACATACTCTACAGTTCTAGAGATCACAAGAATTTAGTAGTTAATTATATTTCACAATGTGGTAGAACTGCCATTAACTGACATTTTCCTGTTTTGAATTAAATTTAATAGCTTTTGTCCTTGGTAACATAAAAAGTTATCCAAGATCTGATAGCCGAGCAAAAATAACCTGCACAACAGCAAGAAGTTTCCTGACACTACTCCCTGACTTGAAAGGAGTATTTCTTATGAGATCAAACTTTTTTATTGCTACTCTCAGTTATCTTATGACTGCCACAAACTGATGTAACATTACATACATCTCATATACAAGGATTTCCCACTGCAATTACTTACAAAGTTACTGATAAAACAAAAAATTCATCCTGCCTTCCTCAAATGCAAAGGAACCCACAAGCTGCAGAACTGTTTTGGTAAGCAAGGAGGAATTGAATATAAAGAGACTTCAAGTATAAATTACATATACTACTATACACCTTTGAGTTTACATTTTTGTTCCCATTGTATCACAAGAGCAGCTGTTATTAACTGCAGGTTATCCACTGCACCTGGATCCTACACTTCTCTTTTCCCTCTGGAGGCTGATTTACTGTCCTACATAGGCTGCTTCAGCCCCAGCACTGACAGCTCCCCCCACGGAGCAGCTGTAGAGCCACAGGATTTACATCCAAGTGGGATTCCTTCAGAAATTAAAAATTACATTACACAGCATCAGCAATCCACAATACACCTGGAACAGCATGATGTGGATAACAAAGTTTGGGCTCTTATAAATGACCAAGAGTTACTTTGAAACCTTTCCACTTACTTTACATTTCCAACCATTTGTTGGTACGGCATCCATAACTGGTTGTAGACAGAAAGTGTGGTAGCCTTTGTCGCATGTATCGCACACCAGCATCTTGTTGTCTTCCCCAGAGTGTCTAAGGAAAGTAGCAAGTGATCAAAAATTACTTCAATAAGCAGCAACAAAATATCTGTTTCAAGAAAAGTCTAAACAGGAAGACACAGGTGTGCACACAAAAATATACCAACACTACTTACAAATATCTCCAGAGATAATGCCTTCAAATTAATTTTGAAATATGAGTGTAGACCACTATGTTTATTCACCAACAGCTGAGCCTGTGCAACCATTCTGAATACTAGGTATTGGCCCACTTTCACTTACATACACACAGACATATTTAATGGCCTTTCTGTACTGAAATCAGCTCAAAATCTGCAATATACTTTTCATTTCTTTTTCAAGAGAACATCCAATTGTACTTGTTTCTGCAATCTGACTGTCATTTTTCCAAAGGAAAAAAGGAGCCATCGAGTCTGATTATCGGAGTTCCTACAATGTCAGACAATATGACTGCAAGAGCAAAACAAACATTAAAGGAAGAGATTTCAATTTTTCTACAATGATGTATTACAGAGCTTCACCAGATTCCAGTGATAAAATAAATTTGCTGAGAACAAGACAAATAGTTTGGTAATATCTAAAGGCATTGTGTTCTGCCTTAGTTTAAATAAATTAATTCAGTAAGCAAACATGCAACAAGATTTGCCTAGATAAAGCCTTGCAGTATATGGCATTATACATGCTAGATACCACCTCATTACCTGGGAGACCTGGTATTTTAAAAACCCCTCTCTTTGCATGAAGATATGCTTAAAATGCTGTTCTTCCAATAATGGTGAAAAACTGCTCTACCACATTAAGTAATTATAGAATCAAAGAATGGTTTGGGTTGGAAGGGACCTTGAAGACCATCCAGTTCCATGGCAGTGACACCTCCCACTAGACCAGGCTGCTCAAAGCCCATCCAGCCTGGTCTTAAACACTTCCAGGGTGAGGCATCCATGGCTTCTCCAGGCAACCTGTTCTGAGTGCCCATCTGCCCAGCCTGTACTCGTGCTTGGGACGCCCCAATCCAGCTGCAGAACATTGCACTTGGCTGTGTTGAAGTTCATGAGGTTCACACAGCCCCACCTCTCCAGCCTGCCCAGGTCCCTCTGGATGGTGTCCCTTCTCTTCAGCTTCAACTGTCCCACACAGCCAGGTGTCACTGGCAACCTTGCTGAGGGTGCCCTCAACCCCACTGCCCACGTCAGAACAAAGATGTTTGTAACAACACCAGCCCCAATTCCAACCCCTAGAGAACAACACTCATCACTGGTCTCCACTTCAGTCCTTGACCCCAACTCTTGAATCCACAGTGTTCCATCTGTCAAATCCATTTCTCTCCGGTTTAGAGGCAAGGATTCTGTGTTGGACACTGCTGAACACTTTGTACAAGTCCAGGTAGGTGTCATCAGTTGCTCTTCCTCCACAAACTCTGTAACCCTATCAGAGCAGGCACCAGGTTTTTCAGGCCCTCAGTGAAGTCATGGTGTCTGTCACCATCACGTCGTTATGTCCCACGTGTCTCAGCACAGTTTCCAGGAGGATCTGCTCCATGACCCTGGCAGGCAGGGAAGTGAGACTGACTGGCCTGTGGTTCCCCAGGTCTTCCTTATTTCCACTTGTAAAAATGGGGTCTATGTTTGTCCTTTTCCAGTCAGTGGCAACTTCACCAGACTGCCAAAACTTCTCAAATATGATGGATAGTGGCTTAGCCACTTCATCCACCAGTTCCCTCAGAACCCATGGATGTATCTCAAGTGGTCCCATGGACTGGGTGTGAAGGCATCACATTTTCTCTACTTTTCCAGTAAAGAGAAGATTTGTTAGCAGATGCTGTAATTACCCAGTACGACATTTTCAGGGATACTTTTGAGAACGTGCTTCTCTATTCTAGCTTCATTGCTGAGATCTGCTATCTGCTGTGTGTGATCAGGGAAAACCGTTTTTTTGAAGTGCGTTGAGTGAATGCTAGCAAATACCAAGTGTTCTGCTTGGAAAACAGGAAAGCACTGACTGATGAGCACTGACTGATCAGATACATGAGGCAGTAGTAGAATGGGTATTTTTCCTTCATACTGTCCCAGCTGATCTGACTAAAGCTGAACAAAACTCTTATTTCTTTTTCAGTAAGTCCTTTAAAAAAACCAAGCAAGCAAAAGAATCCTGCCGTGCCCATCAGATTAAGTTATAAGAGAACAAGTCCACAGCACTCAGAATTTTCTAAGTGAACCCTTACAGTGTCACAGCAATTAAGTTTCATTGTCTCTGTCTTTGGTGCAACTACTCAATCAGGGCCATTCATGTCACTTTGTTTCTTTGCTCAACTAAGCCATGGTTTTGTTTTCATGACTCTTTATCTGCCTCTGATTATTATATGAGAGGGCCTAATGCAGGAGACCTGCCCAGTGTGTAGGTACAGGCACAACTGAACTGTCAGCTGAGTAAAAGCACAGGTTGTCAGACTGTGAAGGCACTACACTGAAATTATTTATCTGGTAAATCTGAGAAAAAATCCTCCTGTACAGAAGGAGGAAAAAATCAAAATGTTTTGCTGCTTTCCAGAACCTGCAGAGATAATGGTAACTCTAGGGGTAAAACACACAGGACTTTCAGCTCAGCTCTTTCAGAACAAATCTTCCAATACAAGGGTTTACTCAGCTACTTAATACAGCATCATAACAGATAAGATGGGCAAATAATCTACACTTTTTGGAATAAAACCCCAAACACTCAATGAAACGTGCGTTTCAAAATCACAGCACATAAATCTCACACCATCCTACTCCATGTCCTGTAAGTCTCACTTACTTGCAGTTCTGGCACACTTTGCAATCAGGACACTGCCAACCTGCTCTTTTTAAAGGTGTGACTTGAATGTCCAGACACATCCCATGGTAGTGCTGGCCACAGGTAGTACAAAAAAGTTGATCTAAGAGGTCTCCAGGGCTGTCGCACACTGCACAATTTGCTTCTTCTTTTGCTAAAAAGAAACAGCTTTTTCAATTATTTTGTTCAAAATTATGAGCAATTCAATGAACCCAAAAAATTACTTACTAGTTCTTATGCATAAAAAACTTGATCATTCTTATGAAATTCAAATTTAATTAATATATTTAATAGCTACTACTTTAATTCAGTTTTCTCAACTAATCTTCTCATAAAAAAATACATTCATTTTAAACCTTAATGAAGTCTTACAAAAGGAACAGTTTTATTCTCCTTGAGATAAAGCTGAGAGCTTCAGAACCAACTCCTCTGTGGAACAAGTACAAAATACAGCTCCTAACAGACCTAAATCTATTATTCACCTGAAGTGTTTGCAAGAAGGTTGCTCTAACTTGAGTTAGGACAAGGAAGTATATCAATTTCAACTAAAATCTGACAGAAGACAAGTTCCTTACCAGTAAGCCTCCTCCTTGTTCTGTCATGAAAAGAAAAATACTTTGCTGTGCAGCACTGCTGGTCTTTAAAAAGAGAAGAGTTTGAACTCACATCTTTTCTATCCCTGAACACACATGAATTCTTGGATACATGAACTGTGACAGTGCATCTAAACAAATGCATTCTTAAGCTGATCCTATGACAGTGCAGTTCTCATAAAACCTGGTACTAATTGTGTCATTTGTACACTGTGTACTTACATCTTTCAGGAGCCTGATCAATGTGGTCTGGACAAAGGAGGGACAAGTTACTGAAATCCTGAAATGTGCCTGCTCCAGCAGCACAGGGGTAATGGTACATCTGGGTACATTTCTCTTCACAGCATTTGATAGTGGCTCCAAGGTGCTTACAAAATGCACATCGCTGAAAAACAAACAGAACAAGTCATTAAAATATTCCTTTTTCTTGTAATTTTTTTGCCAGATCTGTTCCCCTCCTTCATTTAGCAGATGAACACCTTGGCCAGTAGGTTGAATGATTTTCATTCTATGTTATCTAAGTTGAGCTATGCCTTCAGTAATGGGGCTTGGAGACTTATTCTGAAAATAAAGGCAGATGACACCATGCTGTCAATAGGTTATGACTAAAAACCACATGGCTCTGTAAGCTGTAATGTAAAACCACAGACACTGTAATCAGAAATGCAAATGGAAATCAAGTATGATGTTCTCCCAAAAATCTTACTGGCATTACACAATTCTCTCTGGGACGATAATGCATTACATAATCTTGCACTTTCTTCTCATCTTGCCTTTCAAGGCTACACGAATATCACCACCAAACTTTGAGAAGTCATAAATAAGCACGATTGTTATTAGACACCAGAGAAATAATTTCTCAGAAAGAACTATGCAATGATCCTCCAGCTCTCTAGGCAAGAGAGAGCAGAGTCTATCAGTCTGCTTGTAAAAAATCACCCACACCTTTCTGATCCAGTCAATCAGTCTTTTTTCTTTCTCAGATTCATTACAGTCCCCAAACCACTGTAACATCCTTTTGCACTTTTTCACCAAGGCAACAATACTTTTTAAGGCACAGCACCGTAAGATTCTGAATAAACTTAAGAAAAAACAGGTAAGTGGCTCACAGGAAGGCATGCATAATATACAGCAACAACTGAGCTCAGGGACTCTCATTTTTCACAATAAAAATACAACACTAACACTGGTATGTTTGATTACTAGCTGAAGTGTCAAGTAACATCCAAATATGAACATAAACTAAATCAAAGAAAAGTTATGTACTGCATCTGCTTAATTCTTAGAATACAGACAATATTTATTACCATAATTCTTCTCTGTCTCAAAGCCTGGCATGAAATTAGGCATGAAATAGTGCTACTACAAGTCCACAGGTATCAAAACCAGCCCATATGAAAATACAAATCACAAAGCTGCCTGTGTCAACAGCTACCTTGATGTTCTTTAAAACCAGATGAAATGAACATATTCAGAAACATATCTGCCTGCACCACAACTCATGGACAAGAGACAGAAAAAATATTAGTGTATGCTAAACAGAACTGCTGTGTAAAGAGAGAAAATGTTCTGGCACAGAAATTAAAGGGGATCACCAAGGAGAGCTACTGCCAAGTTTGTGGGCTATGATGCTTAGTCTGTCCTGTGATCTGCAGGACATCTCACCTCTACCCATGTCTAACACCTGGTGACAGCATGGGAAAGGTGCATCCTGTTACTTTACCAGGTGAAATGATGGAGGGAGGAAGGGGAACAAGATAAGCAAATAGTAACATGGAGCTCCAGAAGGACAGCAAGGCAGCAGCAATGGTAATTACATTTATGGACTGCCAACAAAACCAAAGTCCTGCAAGCAAGAAGCTCCTTTTAGGAAATGGTATCTTCAGTGAGCACTTGCTGAGGATGCTGCACAAGGTAAATCCTGAACTTAGATGTAAAACCATGAAAATACAGCCCAAAGCCTCCAACTTCAAGGACTGCAGCTCCACACTGAGCCATGCACAACCACTGCCCTATTTTACCCTTGATGTTCTGAAAACCTATGGAGATGGACCAGGTTTAGCTAAGACACTACTCTTACAGGCCACACATTTTTCAAAGATTTTACTTGGTACAGAAAAAAATAGAAAGGGGAACTTGGGAGGAGCTAAGGTCCAAAGTGTATCCCTCAAAAAAGTATTCAACAGGACTTTGCTGGATCCCATCATTGACCTTTATTAACTATTTAATCAGGAAAAGAAAATTATGAAAGACCTGTAAGCACTTAAATAATCCAACATTTATTAAAAGCTGGGAATAATGGAATAAAATAGCAATATAAATGGCATTTTTAAATACATCTGTTTTTCAAAACCACCAATCAACCATGGCATGTAGAAACTACAAAATCAGAATGTAACTTTTCCCAAACGCTCTATGACTAAATGAAGAAATTATTGAAAACGAGCAAACTACAGGATTACTAAAAAACCTTGAAAAATGTTGATGTTGGTTTAAGGAACCACATAAAGATGCTGGAAAAAAAATGGAAGCCCAAGTTACATGTAATTGAACCCTTCAAACCCATCTGCTAAACTGCACTGGCAATGAAAAGCATTTGGCAGCTAAGTGAAACACACTTTGAAAACAATGTGGTATGTATCATCTGAAGCAAATAAAAAGCACAGAATATCAACATTTGCTGAATTTGTATGAGAGATAAAGCGGTCTGAAGAAACTAATGCCCAAAGGGATTTTTTTGGCAGCAGATGTTGGTGAGAAGAGTTACTTTTCCAGCACTAGAAGCCAACAGTCCTCTGAAGCCAGGCCCCATGCTACGACCCCAAAAGAACAGCAGAAATGTATTAAATCAAACAAAAATACTAAAAGCTCTGCTAAATAAAATCAGTAACAAATACTACTTTACTACTGCTAAAATATGGCATCGCGACAGCAGAAGATGGAATGAAGCAATAAATCAAATTGCCCATGAGATGCATGCCCATATGAGGACAGTACCAGAGCCAGGGACAGTCTGGAGTCTCCAGTTTCATTAGTATGAGCACAAAATAAGGTGTTATGTGAACGGGGTAGAAGCTGAATCCAAATATTCGAAGGGCAGGTATTGAAAAATGGTAATCTGTCAAGGCAAGGCAAACACTGTTTTGTTTATGGATCAAATAATTTTACATTCCTGTTCTACAGGAAAAAAACTCCAACTTTACAAGGTGTCAGAAAACTGGAGAGAGAGTTTATTACTTACTCATAGTACACTCAAGGAAATAAACTAAAGCAGAGCCAGCAGACTATTTTCCTACTCAGGAAGTCCTTCAGTGGTTACCAACTGCTCCCTTCAGCAAGTGCCTTGTGCACTTGTCCATTGCAAGAAAGCTCTGAGTCCATCCCTACGTGTGTTACTTCTTATTATTGTGATTTCCATCATTTAAAACTATCCACTCCTCTTTCTACTTGGCAATTTTAACTTTTTTTTTTTACATCTGCTTTTTCAGACAGAAAAGGAACTGATTTTTAAAAATAAAAAGTATGCCATCTTCAAAATTTAATTTTAAGTTTCCCTTTATTTACTAATCCCATTGGCTCAAATATGACATTGTTGTACAAATACAGTGGAAGAGGAAGAACTAAGTAAACTAACAGAAAAAAAAACCTGATCAATCACCTTCTCTGTGTTCTAGCTCTATGGGAGAACATCCTCCATGAAAAAAAAGTGGCAGAAACCACAGAGAAGATTTCCAGGAAGACAAAAACTCTCACCTCCTTGCCACAACTGTAATTGCACCAAAACCAGCTAAACAAAAACGTTAATTCTGCCTTGTTCAGCTCAGCTGATGTCACAAATCCTACTGGCTTTACTGGAAGCAGATGGCCAAAGTGGAAATGGTGACAAGAGCAGCAGTTTTTTGTTTATGTATTTCTAATCTTCCTGCTGCTCCATACTTTAGAGTACTCAAACATCCCATGCAAGCTCAAATTATAAGAAGATGCCTGTAAGACAATGTAAGAGTTTATCCAGATAGTACCAAGAACTAATCAGAGGTCATGTTTTATCATTATTTTATTGCCCTAAGAATTATTTTATAGTATTACTGTCTCAGCAACAGGACAAGTAACAACCCTTAGAAGGCAAGTATTAAAGAAAGACTAAAATACAGTCTTTGAGTAAGTACTTTGCAACTTTGTTAGTGTCCTAAACCTAAATGTTAGTACTGTGAATTGCAAAATGTTCTTAAGCAACATAATAAGTTTTTCACTGATTATGAACTTTTTCTTTAAAAAAGATCAGGTGATATAATCCATGAGAACAATAAGAAATTTTAGTTTTTTGACAGTGTACCAAAAATACACACATGCCATCTGTCCTTGGTTAAACAATTTAATGTATTACCTGTAAGAGTAAATTTCAAACAGTTTAGCTATAGGGACTGAAGAGAACTGGACCTTAACAACCTGTCATTATTGAGAGCATGAAGAAATTTTTATATATAAGTTCAGGGATTTTATATAAAAATAACAGAGATTAATGAAGCATGTTCTCTGGTGGTTCTGATTATCTTCATTGGTTACTCCATCATCTAGAAAAAGCTTTATATTGCTTGCAGACACTAATGACCATTAGCACCTCTCATGTCAAATACACTGGTTTAAGTACCCTAAAGCACTAAAGAGCACAATGCAGTAAGATGGCAACATAAAAACAATTAATGGTTTTCGACTGAACTACTGATTAGAAGTACTAAACAGAACACCTTCCCAGGAGTACTGGAAATCACCTTCTAGCTTTTTAATTTTCTATGACTCATGTCACAAATTTGGAAATTACTTCAATTTATAACAAGCAAGTCAATCAGAGATAAGTTATTCTTCTTCCTGAAACCTTAACACAGTGACTCAACACATGCAATCAAGGTAGAAAGCAGAAGTCCCTTAAAGTGTGGAAATTTCAGGCTCTCTAGAAGTCTTTACTTTGTTTCTCATTAGTACCAGCTGCCTGTCTTTTTCAGTTTCATTAAAAAAGTACTTTAAATAAATTGTGTTGATATTAAGGCATTTAAGAATTCAGAGAAAAAAGCATTCACATTTTGGAGGGGTGTTTTTTGTAATAGTGGTGAATAGGTTAAAAACTTGCAAGAATCAAGTTTGCTAAGTAAGATACTATTCTTTATTTGAAACCTGAAATAGGTAGAGGAAAACATACAAACTTTATAGCACACAAATTCTTCCTCATATAACCTGAAATGTTCCCAAGCCCTGTTTATTCAGAAGCTCCACAGAAGGGTTTGGGTGCCTTAGAGAGGTGTTCTCCTCATCATTACATAAGCTAGTGGAATAACTGCATGTATATGATTTCCCTCACAGACTGCCTTTGCTGCTTTTTTCACACTTTCATGAGGAAAAAGGGTTTTTTCCTAATCACCTCCTCGCTTTCTGCAAGAGTTAGGATAATGTGAATGTTTTGAGTGAGGCTAAGCTTTTCCACAGCTAACAACCAGCTACTCCCTTAATTCCCTTCTAATACCCACCGAGGCAGAAGAGCACACATGAGCCTGTTGTTTAGCTAGACTGTCAACAACAAGGAGGTCAATAATGTTTAATGTAATTTAAACTGTGGTTATTAGGCTTCAGCATCAGCAACTCCAGGACAAACAAGGCAAGAACAAAAATCATCAGCTTTGGTTTGAGGCTGCTTTTTGGCAGGCTCAGAAAACAGACTATTGTGCCAGTTCCATTTGATTCATGCTCAGAAGGTCTTAAGAAGTGTGTGTAGACATTTCTTTGTGTTGGCAGAGCACGGGCTAAGCCACAAATTGTTGGAGGCTTGAGAAAAAATAATTGAGGGAAACATTGCTACATGCTTGTTGTTTAATTATCATCTCTAGGCATCTGTTACTGGTCATTGCAGAACATACTGAGATGAAGTCAACTTTCTGTCGAATCCAGCACAGCTCCTAAACTCCTAAATCATGTACAGGGATTCTGAAGTAGCTCAAGCATTCTGTAGGTTATGTCATAAGTGCATTTATAAAGGCATTTAAAGTAAAAGGAGAATTTACTGCTCATACAATCACATCGTGCTTCCAAATGACACAAGGCTTGATGAGGCCATCCAAACTTCATTATACTTAATAAGACTTAGTCATTTTATGGAATTTACTTTATGGCAATTCAGTTGGCCAAACAGTGGGTTATCATTTTCAGGCTCCACTGACAATACTGGCCAGATCTCCACTGCCTGCGGCTGGAATTGGAACACAGCTCACAGGTAGGCAGGGAGGTCAAAATTCAGATGACAGTCTTGATCTGTCCTGTGTTGACACAAGTTCTCTGCTGGTACCACAACCAAGGCCACATTCAAGTTTTTGTCTGCACAGCACTACAAAAGAAGGGGTGTAAATGGAGACTGTTTAAAAATACTTTCATATAAATCCTCTTCTATTTTTGCAAGTTTTCTGAACAATAAAAAGTTGGGCCAAACTTCTCCTAACACATCTCTAAATTCTCCGACACATTTTTGGAACACTTAAGACAAAACTTTTCTGACAACAGAAAAGTCATTAACAAAAACATTTTGCTCATCTTAAAACAACCTCAATCATGGGACCTGCAATTTGTCATGAGTTTTAGAGTGAAGGAAGCAACTTCTGCCCTTTCCCTGAAGATCTATCCAGATGTGACCAAGCTTGAGAAAATTATCTCCTTTTTTTTTAATGTAGAACACTTCCACAAGTTTGTCAGTGAAAAATCACAGAAAAACCTACTCATTGAGATGGCAGGTGCAGAAAAACATACTCACTGAGATCATGACTGAGAACCACGACTGACCCTCTCCAATTTCTAGCACTGACTGGACATCACGTACCTCCTGCAAAGCTTCCTTCAGTCTGACAAGAATTAGAGGGAGGAAGTCTGTAATAAATACTCTAAGCCTAAGCACAAAAAGCCACTGGAATGGAAAGGAGACATCCCTAAGGATCTAGGATCTACTATTGTCACTTAATCATCTGGGGAATAGGAGTATCCAGAACAGAGGCAGATGGACAAATAAGGAGCAAAGACACAATAGGGATTCACTGTGTGAATGAATCTGATCAGACTGGGAGGAGAAACCATGGACAGAGATGGAAGCTGAGGAGAGGCAGAGGTAACACCTGAAGGGACAAATTAATCAAACCTGGGCACTCAAATTGGATAAAGACCTTAAGGGAACTCAGGTGCTTAGACTCAGGAAATGGTGACGGGACAAATCTCAGAAAGAACCTAGGCAAAATGGATGAGAAATGTTAAAGAGAGATGAAGAGTGGAAGTGGATAAAATCATCAACTTGAACAAAAAGAAAGAAGTCTGAAGCAATTGAAACTGGATGAAGACTACAAGGAGGAAAAGTACACTGTTCTCTGACACCTTGTGCAGTATCACTATCACCCAGCCAGCTCAAATAGCAGTGCTCTTATGCAGCCACAAAGGCTTTAAACCTGCAGTTTGGGAGGTCTGCCTTTTCCTTTTTCTCCCTGACAAAAGGAAGTGATACAGGCAGACAAATACAAGGCAACACAGAGACACAGATAAAGAAATGGCCAGACATGTACACACGTACATATGTGTGTGCATTAAAACACAAGGTAGATTACAGATTAAACGTGGATTTTGTGCATAAAACAGATCTTTTAAGAGGAGTCACTGCATTAAAGAAACCTGTTACCTGTGAGACTGTGCTTAATTTAAAGAGGGGAAAAAAAGGAAATATTGGAAAAGGTTGTGGATAGTTTGTGGGAGAAGAAAAACACTTAGTTATGGCAACTGAGCAATGGCCTGGAATAAAGCTGTAGTTTCATTTCTTCCACAAAGGTCCTACTGGGCAGGGCACTAAGTAAATGTTCTTAATTTTTTTTTTAGTTCTTAATCTGACTGTTAAAGGCCTGGAGTTTTCTTTGCCCTGTAAAAATGCAGCCTTAATTTCTACATAGATTGTGCACTCACAACTGCAACAGAGTGAAGGAAGAACTGCAATATCAGTGCAACCTTTTTAACTAAGTCTGTGTATTTTTGAAACTCTTTCAATTTGCCATCCAAATTAGCAGATATAAATAAATTCAACTTCTCTGGGGGAAAATGTATGTAAGATACATAACAAGGCCATATAAATCTGCTGTTTAAAAAAATTTACAGACAAGTTATTCACATGTTCATTATAGTAAAAACATTAGAGAAAAACTCATGCAGAAATGAGGAATTCTTTCTTTTCAGCAGTATCTGCATAGTCTATACACCTACACACTAAACAATAATGAAAAAATGGAATATTGAAGAGGTTTATACTAAGACAGCAATGTCCATCCTATGGACTGAACTAGGCACAAACTGTTCAGCATGTGACCATACAATTAAAGATGCATAATCAGGCCTAGGCACGAAAGACATTAATTGTGTGCAAAGGACACTAACTGTGTGCAAAGGATGTTAACTGTGTGCAGACAACCTGTCTTCTGACATGGCCTTACTTTGTGTTTTCATTTTGTTGTCTTAATAATGCATTCTTTTAAGAAAGATTTTGTAGATACATTACCCTGATTTAACAGAAGTTAATGTCAGCCAAAGTCACTATATACACCCAATGACACATATAATTTACAAGGTAATATAAGGGATGGAGTGACAAGAAACTCTGGATTATGTAGAGACATAAAAAATGCAAGAATTTCCTGCCTTTAATACCTTCCTCATTAGTGAGCACCTCCTTAGTATTCCTTCCCTACTGACTGCAATCAGTACCTTATTGTTCATAATTCCTATTTCCTTGGCTGTTCCTAAATTGCACGCTCCAAATGGCACAAAGTCATCGTAAACAAAATCCTACATCTTCAGTTCACTAATTTCTGTAAATTGAGCTCAAACAAAGCAATTAGGTGGCATACTCTGAAAGTACCAGCTTGAACATTAATATCATTTCTTTCCTAATAAAAACTTGACATGTTTTATCTGGCTGGGGGCTTTTTGCCTTTTTTTTTTTCCTATTTGACTAAATTAGTCACTTGCATGTATTTGTCCCATTGCTTCTCCCAAGACATGGTATTCCCAAACATTATATAATTCTTTAACTCACTAGCCACTGAAATAAATAAATAAGCCCCATGTCTTTCCATCCTGTTCCTTCACTGGTATTCCTCAGGTAAGCACAGTGAAGTGCAACATCTTGACCTAGAATTTAAAACTCTAAAACTACTGGTCAAACGTTGAAGTGGGTTATTCAACTGTTGTTCTGGGCTTCAGGGAGATGAGGGTAAGAAGGGGCTGTTTGTTTCAGTTTTGCAGAATGCTGCCTCAGTAGCTTGTGAAGAAAAAAGCTGCCAAATTTTGTAATGAATTCCACAGAACATTAAGTCTGATGCTTAGCAGAAGCCATAACTGTTAAGTAAATTATATCCTTTTGATGAATACCCTTATTTGAAAACAACATTGATTCTTCTAACCCTCTAGCAGTGTCCCAAAACAGATGTGCACAACTGCAAATTCTGTTTGCTTTCAGGTTTACGAAGTGTGATGACATTTTTACAATCCTGCATGAGCCCTTTTACCCAGGAGTAAAATAAAGCACAGTAATTCTTCACCATCTGTTTGTTAATTTTGCATTCATTTAACTTTGCATTTTAAACTAATAATCATTTTCTTATAATATAGTTTGCTCCATTGGTAGAAATTACAGCTGTTCAATTAAAAAAAGAATGGTTTATAACACAGTTTTCCTCTAAATAATTCCATTTCTCTTAATTATAGAAATGTTAGTGCCATCAAATGGAAAAGAACTGCCAGAGATTAGTGTTATGCTTTATATGTCACAGATTCCCTTAGTAAATGTACGTATTTTCTTCTCTTCCAGCACCAATTCCTACTTGGTCTCTAACATTAAACCCATTTTTCTCCACTACAAGATTCTGTTTGTTTTTTAACATTGTTATGTGTAAAGGTACAAACAATTAAATGAAGCTTCTGTTTCATTGTGGCACGAAGTCAAACCAAGCACAGTCCTACTTCATAATGCTTTACCTTAATCTCTAATGACAGGACAAGGAGGTTTTGATATTTATATTTCAGCTGGTTACAGCTAAACTAGGGCTGGAATAATGTCCTAAAAGCTTTCTCTCACCATGTTTACAGTCAAATGGGGAAATCCCATTTCTTTTATCAAAAGTAAAACCACATTGAAATAACATGAATAATACATCAGAGCCAGTGAAGAGGAAACAATTCCCAGTTCTTTGGGTCAACAAAAGATGTGGTGCCTGTAGAGAGAGCAGGAGCCAGTCTGACATTCTGCGAGTTCTACTGTGGACTCTGTGTTATGCTCTGGACAGGGCATTTTCCACACAGACCAGGCTGTAAGGTCACAAGCCCTAAACACAGACTGTCCCCACGCTGACACAGTGTAGAGTCCACTTCACTGAGGTTCCTGGGCTTACATCATCATCATCATCATCTACAAATAAACTCCTCAAGAGACACAGGCTGCTCAGCTAATTCATGTGAGCAGTCCAGTAGTATTAGAGAGCTGTTCAGATGGTTAAAACAATCAAGATGATTGCACTGTTTTCTAAAACCAATTTTATCTGATGGCATAGAAATCTCAGCATCAGATGACATCCTAATGCCATGACAGTGTTAAGATAACAATTCTGTCACAGTACTAGGGTGAGTATTTTACTTAAAACACCCATAAGGCAAGAGATGGTTTACCACAGAATTGATTTATTTCAACTAAAGGAGTTCAGAAAAGGCTGAAAAACAACTGGTGCCTAAGACTGTAACAGAGCACTCACATACAGAAATGAACTTCCAGAAGCAGCACACACAACAAGCTCACATAAAATTAGATGTGAAAGTACAACCACATCTAAGTGAGATGCTCAGCTCCCAGTCCCACCAGAATCCTGGGCATCCTGACCTTTCAGTTTCCCAGATGAGTGAGCATTGCTGCCAGGGCTGACCTTTACTGGAGGATTTATCCATCACAGTATTTTATGTCTGACAGGAAGCAAACATTCTGGAGGTGCCCAAGGCACACTCTGGTGTGATGGATGCGTAATGGTAACAATCTTCCCAATGATTCGCCATCTATTTCAAGTTACTCTCATTAAAAAAACTCACCTGGTGTGACATTTGAGAAAACTGAAACTCCTACTTATTGAACGTATCAAATCCATTTACATTTTGGAAAATGAGCATTTCCCTCACAAAGCTCAAAGAATAATAACAGCAACTGAACTGTCTTCCTGTGTCATTTCTCTAGAAGTTCTCTATTTGCTTTTAAAGGTTTATTATTTGTCAACACATCTCCCTGGAAACTCCACACAAAAACCACCTAATATTCTGTAAGAACCTGCAGTAATTGAAACAAAAAAAGCCCTCAGTATTTGCTTGGATATTTGGTTGGATTGGGTATTTAGATTCAGATTTACTATTTATTCTGCAGATTCTGTCATTCTTCCCAGTTCTTTGCAAAGCAATTTCATACTGAAGCCGTGCGGGCAAAAATTTTTGAACAGAAAGGAAATATTGAAGTATAAATTAAGAAGTGCAAAGGGAAAGGCTAGATGTGGAAGCACTTGCAGTTTTATAAAAAAAGTTTCTAGACCGCAGCTTGAATACATGTACCTGAAGTGAGACCATGACACTGCAATATAGTATACCAAGTCATTTTGCCCATGTTAGATGCTTCAGGAAATAAATATTTATTTATTTCATAACAGCTACTTTCCCTCCCTGATGCACTGAAGGGGAAAGTGACATCTTTGAGGGAAACCATTAGTATCGCTGAAAACACACTGGTAAAAAAAAACTTATGTGAAGTGCTGCTTTGGGAACATGTCACTTCATCAGTTCTTCAATTAATATTATTTAATAGGATTCTTATAATTAATCATGACTATGACTCATGGAACACCTACACAGTCATTACTGGCAGCAGACCTACTATGGTCTGCCTACTTTTTATTCTCAGGTCAGATCTGCAGAATGGGGAGGACAACTATATACATGAAAATAAACAATATTAATTCTTTCATATAAATAAATGAGTATCAACAGTGACCTATTAGGAAAAATAGCTTTAATGCAAATAATGTCTGTATTTCCCACTGAGGTGATGCACTTGCACAGGATGGGCAGTTGCTCCACATTTGTCAAGATTCCTAAGATGCCTCTCTCATGCCTGATTTGCTCCATGTTATTAAAAAAACACTCAACGACACCTGCATTAATGGCACTACTTCATACTGATGTCTGCAATATTTATGTTCAATCTGCAACTCTGGGACAGAACTTACACTAATGGAAGTCAATAACAAAATCTCCAGGGAGTTCAAAACTATTTTTTGCTAATGGTTTGATTTTGTGAGCTGCTGAGTACACCAATCTCAGAAGTAGTTTTTAGGCTACTGCTTAAAAGCAAACTGGTGCCAACAGACTAATATGAGTACTCCTGAGTTTTAAAGCATGTTTGTAAGATATTTTTGAGGATGGGTGAAAACCCAAATGAAAACCCACAATATAATCTATAGTAATCAGGAAAAAGCCTCAGACTCTTTTGACTGGAATAATCAGAACCCCTTTATAATTTTAATTTCATTAAAGAGTCTGGACTGTAAAGCTCTCATTCAGAAAAACCATGTGACTCACATTCATGATAAATTTAACAGACATGTTTAAATAAAATACTATATAAAATGGAAACTGCTGTGAAACCTAGATTAGAGTCAGTTGTGTAACACTAAGCAAACAATGCTACAGCTGAGCAAATACACCTACCAGTCCCATTGAGGTATTTTTTCCTTTTATTCCTGTGCTATATATTAAGGAGAAAGCTGCTGAAGAGGCCTTTTTATTTCTATAATGTTCAAAGCATAATGAGGGCCTGTCCTTGACTGAAACTAACCAATATTAACTCCAAAAGACTGATTAGTCTTTTTTCATAAATATAACCATCACACAAAAGGCAAAATTAGACCCTTGAACACCAACAATAAAAAACCCCAGATGAGCTATGGAAAAGACTTAATATAAAATATTTAAATCAGAAAAAACCATGAGTGAGGCGGTAATAAGGTTGGAAAAGGAGGGCTGCATTAAACACCTACAAAGGTGAGGAGATTGGTGGTACTGCCACACTTCCTTGTATAAATTTTTATAAACTTACTGCTGGCATGCTGGTTAAGAGATGGGTATGGTTTCCTGACTTTTTAAATATATACAGAACTCCAGTTTTTTTTATTTGCTGAAAATACTAATGGCATAATAATTTAAATAAATTTGTTAATATTTTCCATACATTTTAAAATGAAATTTTATTTCCTTGTTCCACATTCAGAGTTTGGGGGCATTCCACTGACATTTTCTCTCTTTTGTAGACATTGAAGGATTGTGCCATTGTTGCTGAACACCGAAAGACAGGAGAAAGGGAGAGCTCAAGTATCTGCATTTTCGTTTTCTACAGCAAAGCCCCAAAATGGGTCAGTCCCACCAGCAAAATGACACATTACCAAGGAAAAAGATACATTCTTGATTGGAGAGACAGTGTGATTTTCCTTTAGTGGGTTTTCTTGCTCTTCAGAGATCAGGTTCTCTCTGGTTTTAACACATAACGCTCCCCCCAGATTATAAAATCTTGCAATGGAATGTTAGTGAACTACTATGTCATTGCCTTCATGCTTAGAGTAACATTTATGAAATACACCAAGGGAAGTGGGGGGAGAGGGAAAAAAAAAAAGAGGATTTCTTTTGACGCATTATGAAGAAAGTGTTTTCTACTCAAGTCATGCAAAAGGAAGAAAAGGTCTTTGTGAAACACACTTCAGCAGTTTGGAACACACACTGAACAATTTCACTTCAGAGCTTCCAGTAAATTATTTCAGTGAATGTTAGTGAATAAAGGAAACCTGCACTGGAAATTCCTCAAGGAACACAGGCTCCTTTCATGTTCCTCAGCAAGGCTCTTCGGCTTTCACTCCAGGGCTGTTGCTGTTTCTCAGTCTCTTTCTGTGCTCCCAGTCCATTTTGTCTAGTTCCTACACCTCAGCCTGCCCTCAGTGCCTATCACCTATTCAGCATCAAAACCCTCTGAGAAACGTTTCTGTAGCCACAATCTCTCTCCCAATTCTGGTACCCACCTATCTGACATCTGGAGTTCAAAAGAAGTGCATTTTTCAAAGCATTCAGCTTGAAAAATCCACACTGAAAACTCTAAGGCTGACTCTGCTTTCCTACTTGAGTGTCATGGTGAGCTCCCTGGAACCTCCTCCTGGCTCCAGGAACCCAGCAGCACCACTGCTCTGGGAGAGAAAAACAGTGGATCAGGCTGAAAATCAAACACTTCCCCCTTCAGATGAAGCCACACAAACCATCTTAAGGAAAGCCACTTAGTGCTGCCTAAGTAACCCAAGTATTTTCCTCTCTCGTGTGCTGCTGTATTCCACAAATGCAAGGAAAAAGGGAAAGATCCTTTAGGTAGATTCACCTGCCAGAAATTACACCATGCTTCTGTTCAGATATGCAAAACTGTAGGGGACACAGACCAAAACTGAAATTTTTTAAAATTTCAATTGAAAAAAAATTGCACAATTGAACAAAAAAAAATTGTACAATTGAACAAAAAATTGCATGAGAAATTGTATTTGTGCACCGGAAAGAAGTGAGAGTTTATGAAAAGTCCTGTCTCACTGTGAAAAAAAGTTTGTTACTTAAACCTAAAACATATATATTAGAATCCATGCACTGGTCATTGTCCCTGCAAGGGTAAGCTCTAGAACTTGGTTCTTACAGCCCAAATAAGGAACACTGTTTTACTCTAAGCAGTGAGTTCCAATGTGCACTGACAGTACCACTTGATCTGCACACAAATTCACAGTATTGTTTTCATATACTTCCAAACAAATAGGTAGGGATACAAACATAGGTGTTATTTCACAGAAGGTTCGTGACAAAGCGCATCAAAAGAAAAGTCTCCAAAAAATTTGTTTAAATATGTACATCTTTTGTTCAGTTAAAGCCCGCCTTCCTCTTGTAAATACAATAAACATGATGAAGATAATACAAAAAAATAACAATAGCTAAGTAAGTTTCACATGACCATGTGCTCCTTATTTCAGGCAGTAAGTCAGAATCACACTGATAACAGGTTATCAAACAAGGAACTACTACAGAGACTGGAACGTGGCATTAAAGTATCTACACTTGATAAGAATCAAACTCCCTAAACAAGTACCCAGAAAAAGCTTGAAATCAAACACTTTGCTGATATTTGATATATTGATACTCTACTATACATTAGCACATAAACAGATCAGTGTTTTGCGTCTCTAAAGAAAGGAACACCTTTCCTTTCTTGAGATGCTGATTTTAAAAAGTGCTAAATTGGACATGTGTCATATAGTCTTGAAATAAGTATTTCTTCATATTCCTATTAAACTTTTCCACTTGTAAAAATCCCAGAGACCTTAACAGGCTGAAGCATAGTACCAGCTTTACTGGAATGCTAATAATAAAAATGTTTAATTATGGGAAAATTGCTTAAAAATTCTGTATTTATTTTAAATTAAATTTTGGTTAGGGAAAAAGCCTAATATTCCTCAGACTATTTTAGAAACAAGTTTTAAATTAAATATTTTCAGTTAAATACTGTAGCTTTGTATGCCTTCATTTTTTTTCACTGGCTGGCTGACTTGGAAAGTTACTTAATGATAACAGAGTATCTCACACCACATCGTACAAATCTGAAGTATCAATCCATCTCACAAATGGTGAGGGGAAAGAAAAAACAGACCAGCTTTTCACCCAATAAACTTCAATTACATTGCAACAATTAACCCTACTAACAACCTCTCCCCTTAGCCATGTACCCAGACCTACCCAAGTATCAAAGTATTCAGAGGTGAACAACAACGTCAGAAAGACAAAGGAAATAAATGAAGGGGTTTTTTCCTCAATAAATGGAAAATTCAAAATTAAAATCATTACCAGACCGCTTCAATCATCAGATGTGCTTAGCCTTTACTTTAGCCACATATTTCCCATATGTTACTGCCTCTAACTTTATGACCATAACTATTCAGACAGACCAATCTAGTTTATAGTAATCCTTACAGACTTCTAAATACACCACTGAAGATTCACATACAAGTGTGGAGTCTAATTATATCTCAAGGTATCCATAATTTAGGTGCCAAAATAATTACAAAAATGTACTAGAAGAAGAGAATCTCAAAGCTCTTAATTCACATTTACTCAGTTTTAACTAATACTTCGTTGTCTTAAATACCAGCAGGGATTTAGAAAAATGTATTTTATTTTGTTTTAGAAACTGTGGTCAATCAGACAACTGGAGAAATGGAAACTGTGTTTTGAAAGCTGAGTCCTTAAGTCTGTAGCTTCAAAGGTGCTGTGTTTTGATAGGTAACAAAACTCTTCGGTCAGAACTGTAATTTACATTTTTCTGTCCTATGTTTCACTGCAGAAGGAAAAACAGAATCACAGAGTCAAAGAATGGTTTGGGTTAGAAGGGACATTACAGATCATCCAGTTCCAACCCCTGCCATGTGCAGGGACACCTTCCATCAGACCAGGCTGTCCAAAGCTCCATCCGACCCTGCCTCGAACACTTCCAGGGATGGGGCAGCCACAGCTTCTCTGGGCAACCTGTTCCAATCCTCACTCCCCTCGCAGGAAAGAACTGCTTCCACTCTAAATCCAGCCTAAACCTACTCTCCTTCTGTTTGAAGCCACAGAGCTTTGAGCAACCTGGCTGAAGGCGTCCCTGCCCATGGCAGGGGAGTTGGAACTGGGTGATCTTCAGTGTCCCTCCCAAGCCAAGTCGTTCTGTGACTCTGTGACCTCAAATGAGCAAAGCTCTTGTTATGGTAAAGCTTAAAAGAATACTTTAATCACTGTTCACTTGACAGTGCTAACGAGAATTGAGTTGTAGATGTTACTAAGCACCAAGTATCTGTTCTCAAACTGCTGGACCTGCAAAAAATCTGAACACGCAGAGGTCCCATGGCAGCTCTGTAACCTGAACAGATTTACCAAAGCTGTACTGACATCCTTTATGGTGTACAGAGGTGTTCCCAGAAGAATTTCACAGCTAAATTGGAGCCAACTATGATAATTTCAAAATACCAGAGCTGCTTTCCAGAACTTGGGAAATACAGCTATAAAACAATTAACACAGGCTTTCTGATGTCATTTGCAAGTTCTAAGAACAATTCACATTCTTCAAGACAACAAGGATCTGGCTTTAAGTGACCAAAATCCAAACCACTATGGAACAGAATAAATCATGGAAGATTTACAGTATTAAACTATCCCTAAAGTTGTACTCTCAAGTCAGTAAGGTCCTTTAGACACAATGCTTATCCTCATCAGCAGGGAAATGGCTACAGATCTCTAGAGAAACTCCAAATAACAACAGGGAAATTCACGGAAAACTTGGATAGCCCACGGCCCACATTGCTGAACTGTTACAGTATGTCTAAAACATGCCAGGAACTGAATGAACTACTAAACTGACCAAAAGCACATGCAAGCCTCTTCTTGGTGACACGTATGTCACTATTTCGTGACATATATATTCGTGACATAGTCTTTCTTTCTCTAGCACTTTCTGTACTGGAGTTCTGTAAGAGAGAGCAACCCATAAAAAAAGTAGTTGTTTTGGAAGAAAACTTCCTGCAGTACTTCCTCAGTTGCAGGACAAAAGCAACTACAGGAAAAAAAACTCCATAAGATAAAATCAGAAGCCACTCCCAAGAGCAGCCAGGTAGTCCCTCCCAAGCTGTAGTGAAGGGAGATGAGGAGAAGCCAAGTGCCTGCTGTGTGCAAAAGCACCATAAAAAACTCAAGGGTTGAGAAAGGAACTTCTGAATACCAGAGGTGCTCATTTAGTTTCATGTTATAAAACTCATCCTTGAAAAATGGGCAAATGCAGAGGACGCTGCCTAGAAATGGTATAAATTATGACGTATTACATTCTCGTCATACATTTGTCTCTGGATTTAAAAATTAGTAGTTCTTCCAATAAAGAAAAAGGAAGAAGGGAGCTTTAAAAGCATGAAAGAACTGCAAATCCTGCACTCTGTCTAAAAAACCCCCACATCACTCCATGCTCTGTTCAGCTTGGTTGCAACATACACAAAGCCAACACCATCCCTGCATTCAGGATTCTGTCATCTAGGCCATTTCTAACAGTTTTTCTCAACAAAAAGTAAAACCAAATGAAAAATTGCTGCTGTTAAATGGGCACAATCCTTCCCAGTGTATGAAGTTAACAGCACATTAGGATGTTGATGCTCACTTTTATATACAAGGAGCAACAAAAGGAAGTATCATTTTAGCCAAACTGGTTTTCAACTTGAAGCAGCACAAGTAAAACACACACACCAAGAAAAACAAGAACAATTTTCAACAAGATGAGAAGAGCACTGAGATTAAGGGGTGAAAATACATTCCAAATATGGACAGTTTTAAAAGATGTGTAAACATGTTCCCCATCTTTCCCCTCAACTTATTTCTTTCTGCTCTAGCTTGGTAGGCATCAAGCATGAAGTCTTCAGCAAACAATTTAAAATAGACTTTTCATTACATGAAAACATGATAATGTTTTCTCTATTCAGCCTTCAAGCAGATAGGAACCTCCTCCTTGGTTTCCACCAGCACTGTTTTCTTTGACTTTCATGTCCTTGACAAACTCTCCCAAACTTGGAAACTGCTTCCCACATCTTATCAGAAGAGAAAGCTGGCTGGGAAAGTTACCCTTGCATTCCTCTCTTGTGCCCAGTTTGTTCAAAAGTAGTTTAAACACATTATCTATTTAAACTCACTTTCTGAATTGAGTTATTTACATACTGGGGGACAAAAAGCAGTCCACCTTTTTTGGGACTCTGTAGCATACCGAGTAGCTATGCCTAGAGAATGTAAGGCAGGTAATTGGCCAATTTTATTTTTCCTCAGCTGACTGCATAAAAACAAACAGCAACCTTCTCAATACATGCAAAATAAACATCAAAATTATAAAGTATTATTTAAAAATACCTGAAAATATTTTGAGAACCCCTATTTCAGGAACCAGCCTTGTTAAACTGAACAAATGCAAGCCTTGAAGGCCTCTACATTTTACATGACAATGTCAGTTCACATTTCCAAATATCAGAAAAGGCAGGAGAGTTATAAAAGTGTAAGACTGACACCAAAAATACAAGAAAAATCTGTAAACTCCACTTGTCCACATCTATTACATGTTTTCCAGGGAAAAACCTCTAATTCTGCTCAGATTCTTTTTGCTTAGTTTATCTTATTAAGTCTACAATTCACATTGTTTTTGCATCTTACACTAAGTATCTGTAGAAACACCAATAAAAGTCTGTCTTCCTGAAGCTGACAACATGACAGCTTCTTTACCATGGTAAATCTTATATACTGAGCAAAACAGTATATTCTTATGAATGATAAGAAAATTGAGTTAAGTTTTGGATCAAACAAATCATTGGAACTTTTCTCTCCCCCATTTATATTTTGAAGAGTTGTTTTCTTTCAAACCTTGAAACAAAATTACTCCCAAACCCCATGAAATCTTACTAAAGTAGTGGGGGAAGGCACTGCCACACTGGGGTGTTGAAGCTCTACTTTACACACTGTACCAGGATAATGAGGTGAAATCTTAGGAGTCATCCTGAGAAAAACTCTGGCACTAGGGCTGTCAAGACCACCAGTTCTTCCTTATGATCTCTTAAACTTAGACAGCAATTCTGAGAAAAGCCATGACTCTCATGTCACCCTGATTTTTCAACCTTCTGATGTTTTCATTTCTGTACTAGAGTTTCTCACACTGCTTTCATGTAAACATAGCACATGTTTTACTAACTGTCCTTTTGTTTTTCATTCCTTTCTCCTAGGAGGAGAAAGTTTGATAGACCTTCTTACTAATCAGTGTGGTTAGAAAAGTTGTAACCTCATTCTCTAATCCACAGTTGTTCCCACAACTCTACATAATACAAAAATCTAAATAAAGTTTTTCTTCTTCACCTTTTCCTGAGTTGAAGCTGCACTGTATCTCTGTTGACTTGTGTCACACTCTAGTGTAACACCCTCCCTTGCTGAGATAAGCAAAACAAGCAATGAGAGGAACTGAGGCACCTCCACCACAGATCTGACCATATATTCCAGCTTTTCCTTGTCCCTTGTCACAAACCAATGCGATACACAGGATTTCAAACACCTGACAGATGCAGGTTTGTGCACTCATGAACAGTCAAGAACGGCAAACCCCAGATTTTGAAAGAAAGACAAAGAATCCACTGCTGTCTAGACACAAATACATGAAACAAGCTGGTCAGGTGCCTCTGCCAGGCCTTCACAATGAGCAAATCAAAAGAACTGAAGAAGAAAGACACGCTAAGCAGGGTATTTTTTGAGACATTCACAGGTTCTGAGATCTCTTTAGTGCTGTGTTTTAAATCTTCAGCAAACAATGGCCCAGAAGAAAACTAAAATACGTATTTTGGAACAGGTCAGTGAAGTCCACACAAGCTTTACTAATGCGATCACAAATTCAGTGAAGCCAAATGGACATCTTAACTGGTAAACAGAGTAATAAGAAACACTGTCGTATCCAGTTAAAGCAGATTTGCAAACAATAGGCAGCCTAACTAATGAGAAACATGAATGTAGCTTACAAATTCAAGTGTCCCTCAAGTTAAGAACAGGCCCAAAATGCTTTCCAAAAACTAAGAGACCTAAACCAATGGACCGTATTATCAAAAGCTGGTTACACTTTGAATATGCATTTTTACATGAACAGAAGGAAAAGAAAATGTACTTTCCCAGTAAAGGAAAGATGTCAGTGCTGCAGACCACATCACAAACCAGTTCCTCATGCCAAAAGGACTTCCAAGAAGACAGAAATCCCCTACCAAGCAAACAACAACAAACCCAAAGCAAATTTGGTGGCAAGCAGAGGAAACAGCATACAGCTTGGTTTTATTTAAACTATTTTTCTGTATGCCCTGAGCACACAGTTGCATTTGCATGGCCAACATATTTCAGAACATCTGAAGAGAACTTTTTTTTTTTAATGCAGGAACACCCCATTAGAAAGAAGCCCAAATGAAAAGAAGCACAAGATGCTGCAAACACAAACACATTATTTTGAATTAATTAATTTACCTTTCATTCTAAACTTTTTAAAAATAACTCACACAAAGACGAGCTTTTCCACTACCACACAGGACAACCAGGAACTTAGACTTTTTTCTGCCTTCTTAATCTTACTAACAAGTTAAAAAGTATTGGAAAAATTATTACCAAGCACTACAGCCTGGACACAAGCAAACATAGGATTACTTGGGGTCCAAGCCAGTTCCACACAAACTCCTTGAGCAATCACTACACTCCTCCGTAGTCAGGAACTGAGAACTACAGAAGAGTTTGGTCCTTATCTTTTGAAAAAATAAAATGAAATAAAAAGCAAACAAGTCTCTGGTGTGATAGTGGGATAAAGAAGTCCAATCCCATCTCTCTATTCTTCTAGAATCACAGTTATGCCTTTACTCAACTCTCCCTGGGGATATCACAAGAAGGATAAAAAAGAATAACCAAACCAGCATCATTCTTCGCTGGCTGACTGCTGGACTACACAAAGGAAGTTTCTCAATGGCTTCAGCAAATACTGAATAGAAAATACACAGAATGGCACTCGATTCAAACTCCTCTCCTCTCTCTGCATTGCCATGAAACACGTGCAACAGGGGGATCGAAACATTACTTGCAGAATTTGAAAAGATCAGCAGGGAAGATTCAGTGCAGCACATGAAAAGACAGCTGAAATGGAAACTGCAGCACCAGAGATGTTCATTCTTCAAAAACTTTGTAGTTAAGTAATTCCATTGTAAACATCTATGGAAAACTTGAAAAGGTAGTGATGACATAAAGGTGAGGCACCATCACCCTGAGCACAGGGAAGGAGCAAGGTACTGGACAGAAAGAAATGAAACTGAAATAACGAAAACAGGATGAACTTCAGCACAGGAAAACACAAACTTGAACAGCCCAACCATGATTTCTGTTAGAAGAAATGACTATAGACAGGAATGAGCTGATCACAAAATGACTGCAAGCCAAAAACAAGGGGGCAAAAACTTTTCAGCAGCAAGATTAAAAAAAAAAAGACTCAATTTTGAATATTTTTTCAATTCTTACTGTTGTTTTTTTATACATACACACACATACACACAAATGTTTCAACATTTTCAAGCTCATCTAGAACTTAATACTCTCAGGTTCACTCATTTTGAAAGCAGAAACATAAATAATTATTCAAAATAAAGCATTTACTTAATATGAAGGTGCAAAGAAGAAGGTGCAAAGAAAGGTGTGTTCTATGGCTTGTATTCAAAGACTGCTATAAAGCATCTTTTGAGTTCAAACAAAGGAGAACATCTACTGGTATCTCATGCCAAATTTTTTTGTTCTACTATAATGTATGAAAAGCAAGAACACTCAAGTGAAAAAAGGCCTAAGGATAACCATGGGAAAACCACCAAAAATTACAAAGATTTGTTGATAGCATGGCTGATTTAATATAAAAAATAATAAAATGACTAAGAACCTTCTTGGGCATTATTAAATATGACCAAAAATATAGCCACATGTGGCAAAACCAATGTGAAATACATCTCCAAGGTTTCAAAATGGTACCAGAATATGACACCAGAACAAGTTCATCCTTTTCAAAGGTACTTACTTTTCCAAAGACATTGCCACTTCAATTTAAAAGATTAAATATTTATTTGTGCATTTCTACAAGTATTTAGAGTATCAACCTAAGTTTCATGCCAAACACTGGGTTTTTTATACTAACCTGCTTTTTGAAACTGTCATGGAAGTAATTGAGATTTTTTTTTACTATATTTGCATCATATAATTTCAGGATATAAACTGGTACAATAAATATTTCCTCTACCCATCAGAGAATTTGCTAATTGAACTCAACTTTTCTTTTGTCTCTGATTTGTTTTGGTCAGTCGGGTTCTTCCTACATTCTAGTTATGTCAAAACTAATTAATGATCTATTCCATGCAACTCCATAAAACTTTTTAATAAATTGCAACGGAAGTTTTTAGCACGAGGATCTGGCCAAGAAAACCTTATTATAAACTGGAGCTCAGGGATCTGTATGTGGATACTTTTAGTCACACTTTGTATCGCATTTGTCTTTTTACCAACCCTACCACCCACCCTGTATTCTTACAGACTTGAGCATTCAAGTGTTTTTACTCACTTCTGTGCTCCCTGAGACAACAGCTTTGTCCACGTTCAGCGGCAGCTGCTCTTCAGTCTGGCAGACTCCCACAGACCACTCCGCACAGCGGTGATGAGCCCAGCAGTGACCTGGTGTGTGCACAGAGACAAGGGCCAGGGTTGGACAGCTCTGTCAAACACTTCCTCCAAGTATGCAACTCTGTTCTGGCAGTAAATGCTTGCCAGAAAAAACAGAGCAGTCTTCTCCCCCTTTTTTTTTTCTTGTTGCAACATTGAAAACCCATCTTACCATACAGTGAATATACTGCAGTTACTATCAGACACTAAAAACACTGCAATTTTCTTCTCTATACAACACGCTTTTTTTATCTGTTTATAATTTTCAAGTGCCTGAACAGGTAATCATAGCACTGGGGTGGACAGCATTCTCTGACTTGATTCTACAGTCAATGCTTGTGTAACACACCCACGGAGTTCCATTTCACCTTATATTTGACTGTAGATAACATTTCCCTAGGCTTGTACTCTCAATTTATGATTCCCAAGGACTGGGTATCTGTATGTTCATGTAGAATATGCTAGTATGATGCTTTAGGAGTCTACACAAAGTGTTTAAAAGCTCAAAATATAACATGAACAGAAACTCACGTAAAAGACTGAGAAAACGGTGTCAAAACAACAAACACAGTATAGACATACACCTACCTAACAAAAAAAAAAAATCAGAATTTGTAGAATTCAACAGGTAACTCTTACAAGAAGTTTCTAATTGAATTCTGGGAAAAGCAATGCAAATGATACATATTTCCAAAGGAACTCTCTGACTGCTTTATACAGGAATTAGAAATGATGGTTTACACTAGCTGTTGAAATTAGGTATCGGCCAACTTAATAATTCAAGCTACAAAAAAAAAATCCCAAAAATCTGTGTGGGTTTGGGAAGAGTCATTTACAAATAACAGCAACTTTAAAAATGTAGATTGCTAAATCTACACCCACTCATCTACACACTATAGTAAAACTATTTAAACAAAACCATTGGATTTTTTCTTTTAATTGGACCTTCAAAATAAGTTTCCACACTCATGAAAGAGTGACATTTTTATTATTACGCAGATGTATTTCCATTTTTTGGAGCAAAATATGTGAATGGACTACTGGCATCGAAGTATTTGGACACAGATGCCGTCTGAAAAAGTAATTAATAACTTAATTACTAGAAAAGTTCAACTGAAATGAAAGAGCAGATGATAAACCAGACATTTTTCTGACAGAAAACCTGCAGATTCTGGAAGCATGCATGTGCATGATGCCTCTACTGCTCTAATGATGCTGCTCTTTTAAATCTATTCCATTGTTTCCAACAACATTTGCAGCAGGAGACCAGGTAACATCACATGACTAAGATTTTTGAGAATTATATTAAGCTGTGCCTCATTCCTTTTCTCCCCAAAACAGAATCATGGTACTGAAGGTATTACTACCTGAACACCAGCTCAGCAGCAGATTACAAGTATTCCCCCACACAAAGCTGAGGATTCTCTTTTCTGGAGAGGAGACTACAAAAACACAACCTGACACGGGCAAAAGCTACCAAAGCACAATCAAAGACTGGACAAACACCACAGCACAAAAAACCAACAGCTGCAAAACTTCACTCGTGTCACTGTGGCTCCTGTACTGCTACTGGACAGGGAGAAAAAGGAGGATAATAATGGATCTTACCTGTTGGCTCAAATAAGGCTTGAAGATCAATGTCATCTGGTAAGCCAACTAAACTGAGCTCATCCCAGAATTTGACAACCTGATCGTCAGAAGCAGTTTGGGTGCTCACACTTGTACATGATGCTATACCCAATCGAGATCTGTGTCAGGAAGCAGAAAAACAAACTTAGAAGTGACCACATTCTTTGCTCAATTAGCCAGATACTCACAAGTGATCCAAAACTCGCAGCAAGTGACTACAATTTTCTCTTAATATGATAAAATATAAATCAACATGAACAGAAGTCTTCCTTGTATTTTATCCCAACACTTTCCCCAATAACAGTTTCCAGTTAAAATTGCTATTCAGTAAACAAGCCTGCTCTCTTCCAGTTCTTCAGGACACACATGCTTCTTTAAGTTCTTTAATTTTAATTGATATTAAAATTTGCCCAACCCTTGGAGCTGAGAATGAGGTAACAACATTTAGAGGAGAGGTGCCTATAGAAAATACTACAGCTATGGGGGGAAGGTAGAAAAAAGACCAGGACTTCAGAATCTGTTTGGAAATAAACATCTTTATACAATGCCATCAGATGTTAAAAAAAAAAAGGTGGGGCTGAGCTGGAGGAAAGGAGGGGGGGAGATTAAAAAATGCAGTGATATAAAGACTACTACATTGTACTAGTTGATAACCTTATTCATTTGTTCCCCAAATTCTAACCTCGACAGAAAACAATTCACACAACTCAGATTACTGCATTAAAAAAAAAACTAGAAGCAACAATTCTGCCTTTATTTCCTGCAGGCTAAAGAATATCTTGGACATCTAAGGGTGTGCATTTAGGCCTACTGATAAGAGACCTGATCACTGATGCCTCAACTATTAGTAGGAAAGGTGGTGCTGTATTTTCCATTAAGGTTCTTTGAACTTGATTACTCTCTGCTATTAACAACTAAATTTTATGCATCTGTCAAAAGATACAATAACCACTGGAATTTTAACCTGTGGTAACTCTGCTTTCCTGAAAACTGTGCTTTACTTCAGCCATTACATTCATAAATGCATTTTAAAATCTCTTAGTTTATGGAGAAAAGAGTAACATCTCTCTTGCACCACCCAAGAAATCTTAAAAGTTTTCTATTATTACATGGTATCTTCATGACCTGCATAATTAAACAAAATATCTACCCCAAAACCTGCTAAGTCTGACACTATCAACATTTAAAACCTCCCCAAGAAAGCACTATGTTCTGTTTGATAAAACTGGTTCCTGAACACCATTCACGTCCAGTGGAATTACAGAATGGTTTGGCTTGGAAAGAATCTCATTCCAACCCTTCTACAATGGGCAGGGACATCTTCCACTATCCCAGGTTGCTCTAAGCCCTGTCCAACCTGCCCCTGAACACTTCCAGGGACGGAGCATCCACAACTGCTCTGGGCAGCCTGTGCCAGTGCTTCACCCCCATGACAGTGAAGCCTCATCTAACACCAAACTGCTACTCTTAACACCAAAGTTTAAAGGATCTTTAAGAAAAGGATCCTTAAGACAAACTAAATCCCAACTGACAAGGCATTTTTCTGCATAAAAAAGCTTTCTCACAAGATCAAACCAATCCCTTCACAGAACTTCTCAATTTACTCTGCAATCTTGCCCTGCACAGAAACACCTTCCACAGACTTCTCTGAAAATAATTTCACATACCTACAGAATACAGCCTGAGGCGAGGGTGTTAATTTTATTAGCTTTAAGAAAAGTCACTTCTGCGTATCAGCATTACACAATGTGCACTTTTCCACCACCAACACGATGACAAAAACGTACAACGTGCATCCAGCGCAACCTCAGCGAGTGTGGGACACTCTGAGCAGCTTCTGCAGCAGCAGCACAGCCACGGACAGGTCCGACTCGGGGAGTTTGGCACAGCCGGCAGCCGCCTCCCGCATTGTTTCCCCCCTTCCCCGGCTGGGCCGCGCCCGGAGCCAATCTCCCAATGCCCGGTCTGTGCCCCGCACCGCCCACAGCTCGGCATCGTCACCCTGCCCTCAACCCGGCATCCCTGTCCCACATAACCACCGCCCCGGATCACAGCCCCCCATCATCACCCCGCCCTCGACCCCACATCACCACCGCCCCGCACCGCCCGCGGTCCCCAATCACCAATCCCACCCTCCACCCCTCATCGTCGCCCCACCCGCAGCCCCACATCAGCACCCTGCATCACTGTATCCCGTCACCGCCCTGCCCTCTGCCCCACNACCATCCTCAACCACGCATCACTGTCCCCCATCACCCATACCACCCTTGACCCTGCACCGCCCTCAGCTCCACACGGGTCGGCAGCTCCACACCATCACGGTGCCCTCAACCCCGCAGCACCCACAGCCCCTCACTGCCCTCAACCCCGCAGCACCCACAGCCCCTCACCGCCCTCAATCCCACACAGCCCACACCGTAGCCTTGGCCTGTAGCCCTGCATCACCACTGGCTCCCTTCATGTTTCTCAAGGGCTGCGGCCCCTCTGTCACGCAGACAGCACTGAGTGATCCCACATTCACCATCAACCATGAATGAACCCAACTCAACACAAGGCCCCAGAGACAGGACCCCCATGCCCACAAAGACGTGGCTCTGATCATCCCAGTGGCTCTGATCAGTCCCATCCCAGTGGCCTCACCAGGCACACCATGTACGGAGCATCCTCCACTGCGGGGCCAGGTATGCCCCTGCCATCTCTGACAATCACTGAGAGGCCGGGGCACCATGACCAAACGCCCTGCCTGGCAGAGGTGCCACAAGCCCCACTCCTGCAGGGCAGGAACCACTGCTGGGTGCCCTCAAAAGCACTGGTACCAGGGCGAGAGCCAGCTCTGGGCAGCAAGAGGAGAGGCTCTAAGCAGGTGGGCAGAGGCTACCCATTACTCCAGGCTACACAACACATAAAGTGTCAGAAGTCCATCCTCTTCCACCCTTTGTGTGTAGTTTTACTTCAGCATCACAAGTACATCTGTGCTTTACAGCAGCTATGTCTCTTATCTGTGTTCTTCCAGAGTGAAGATTCTCACTTGGGGAAGAAACAAACTCATTTTTAAAAAGCAGAAGAGACAGCCACTGCTATACCACTCGTGTTGGTTGCTCTGTGGTTCCATTTTTAGTTAGGTTTTTGTACATGTTGATTTCCCTTACAAACATATTTTAATATTAAAAACCTATATTTACAGAAATATGAGTTAGTTGCCTATTGTGGTACAGAACCAGTAATGATCCTGAATTTCACACAAAATAAAAAAATCTACATATTTATTGTAGGACAGACTTACTTCTTCTGGCCTCTCTGTTTGCGCGGCACTGAGTTTTGCCTTGGAGTTCTCTCACAAGCTCCATCGGTGCTGTCGCTGGCTTCACTCTTATTTAAAGGCTGGTTTTTCCATGGGATAACATACCCAGGAGTGGGACCGAATTGTTTTAAATCTCCTTGTCCTAATGAGCTCCGTTCTCCACAGTAACAAAAGGCGCAGAGTTGTTCGCTGTAAAAGGGAAGATCATTACTTCTTTATTAGGGGGAGAACCAGCAGAGGATACCCCATCAAAGAGCAAATTTCATGCTAATTTAACCCTTTATAACAAGACAATAAAAGCTCCCATGTGCTGTCAGGTATCAGAATTCAGCATTCAGAAACACTATTTCCAGCTAATTAACAGTTACATTAAAAGAACTTTTTTTCTGTTCACAAAATTGCCTGATTAATGAAGGAAACAAAAAAAAGTCCGTGTTATATTCAAATGATTAGAATTTCCAAAATTCTGTGTGTCTAGACACACCCTTGCTAAAAGGCATCAAACTGTTACACAACACAAAGAACACTACAACACATACACCTTTCTGGAAGCACATACAGCTTATGTGTAACACGATGTGTAAATACTATACACTAAAAGGTTTACTAACATGGAGAAAAATGGAATAATGAGAAAACCACAGCAATGGCTACAGTCACACATGCCAGAGCACACCACATACACAAATACAACCATCCTCATTTACTTCAATATTTAAAACCAAAATGATGTCTAAAAGCTTTACTGGAGGAATTTTGTATTTACAGAACCGTGACCGCTGCAATACCCTGTACCATTTGCAATTATGTTTTAACATGCACAACATAGCGACAGGATGGAAATGACAGCTCTGACAGCACTCCTTGTGTCACATCATATGGAAGCGACTGAAAAATATTTCTATAATAAACATACCCACAAACTTAAAATGTGAACTTCTGCAACTAATGCAGTTTGCATTAAAGGAAGGCCATTTAACACTTTTTTTTTTTAATGCTTAAATGAGCAATTCTGTTTTCTTCGTATTTATGCCCCAAAGACCCCAAAAAGATGCCTCAGGGAATCAGGCACTTGGATAGAGGCTTGGTTATGCCTGGATTCCATTTAAATAGATTTCAGTGCATCTCCAAGGTGGCACATTTGGATTTGGGACAGTCTGCTGTGTGAGTGAGAGGAGGGAAGTGAAGTGGGAGGAAGAGAAAACCTTAAGGCTAAACTGCTGTAAAATATTTACTAAATTCTGGGGGAAAAAATAAAGCCTCCTGTGCTTTTCAGCCTGGAGAGACAAGAACATCAACAGAAAAAAGTGGCAGCGGAAAAGGAAAGTTCCAGAACAGAACAAAAAACCCTGAGAATCCAGCAAAGCCTCTGAGATTTGGTTTGTCATGCTCTGGGATGGCTCCTTCTGCTCTCATCATAGAGTAACAATAGGAAGAAAGAAAAAGAAGAAAGTAACCTGAACTGGTCTACTACTACTGGTAATACCAGACAGTCAGATGCTAAGGAAGGGAGAAGCATTTCATGAGCCCAAAATGAAGCTCAGAAGGAAGCCAAATGCTTTCATTTATGGTTGATAGGTAGGACTGCACTTTCATTAAGGCAGATGGACCAATGGGAACATGCAGCTTGGTGGGCAGATAAACTAAGTCCCATTCATGGTACTGAAATTACACCTTCCCATGGTACTGTTAGGAAACATTTGTCCTCATCTCGTGGCCTTGGTTGCACATCCCTCAGTGATCTGCCTCAACACACAACCAGCATGAGCCAGCACAACCCCCGGAGCTGATGGCAAACGTCTGACACGTTCCAGAAATCTTTAGAAAAAGATATCCAAAGACAAAAAAATCCAAAGAAAATACAGATAAAGGTAGTGTGAGAGCAGTGAAAAATGAAAAGTTACACTGAACAGTACATATGTCTATTTTATGGCTAGCTTTCAGTGTGATAGGGCAACAAATACACTGTATTTGTCAGTGACTGTAACCGCTGAACTGCCAGTGAAACCTGATATGGCCTCACAGGCAGAGTTCCTAAGCAGGGAAAGCAAAGCTATTTATGCTGGTTGAGACTAGAGAGACTTGTGAGGAGACTTAAGAGATTTAAACAGGCAACAAACACCATGGTATATAAATTACACTAGTTACAAGCACAAGATTATCCACAGTGGAATAAATAATTATTAATACATCCTGTTAGGACAGACTATCACTGCTCATTAAAAGTATTGAGGATAATTACAAACAAATAAACAAAGTTCTTTAAAGTGGAGTCATAGCAGATATGCAATAATGTTAAGATCTATAAAAGAGAAATACGAAACAGTAATTAAGAAAAAAAAATAAACTAACTTTTCAAGTGGCATTCGAAAAGGCATAGAGGAGTAAAGCTGGTATTTCTGGAGCCTGTGAGGCAGCTCCAGCATCACAACTTCCAGCAGTAGCTTTCTGCAGGCAGAGTGGAGTGAAACAACAGGAGCAGTGAGTTTCACAGCTACTTTGCAGCGTGGTGCGGACAGCTGTGAAGCTGTCAAGAATCATATGGTTTGTGCTACTGCTCCTGCTTCAGAAGAGCTGGGGAATGCAGCAGAACTGAGTGCTTGCCACGGGGAGGGGGCTGGGGGAGCCTTCACTGAAGGCTGTGAGCACATGGATGCAGAAGTTAAAGACAGGAGCAGCAGAATGTGCCCAGAGCACTGCCAGGACACTGTGGGGCTGAGATACACGGGAGAGATTATACAAAGGGGGAAAAAGGGTTTCACACTTTCCAGGGCGGTAAGCAGAGGAGCTCCAACTGCACCCACAGCCAGACAGCCGCAAACACTCAGTGGCAGTCAACTCCCAGGCTCTGCTGGGATGCTGGAGAGACCTTCTGGAGGAAAGCCATGTTCCTCTGCCTCCTGACATGCCACAGCTGCTGGCTTGTCATGCCGTACAAAGTGGCCAGTTCCACCACGTTAGCCTTTTAGCTTTAAGTGCTCAGTAAATATTTTAAGTTATGTCTGTATGGGCAGAAGGTAGAGATTTTTTCCTATCATCTGAGGACTGCAGAAAGTACTTACAAATCTACTTTCCATATGTCAATATGCAATTAGAGGATCTAAATCTGTGATGCAAGAAGAGCTCTCGTATTGAAGGTAACGAAATAGAGATACTGGCAAATCTTAAGATCAAACCCTAGATCTGTTATCATAATTAACATATTTTAAGAACAGGATAATTCAAAATGGGATAAAAAGCAAGAGACGATGTGTCACACATCTTTTTATAAGCTACTAAGAGAAAAAAGGAGCTCAACAGTACTCCATTTAAAATATATCTTAGGTGCTCCAACCTGAAATGTAAGTTCACCATTATCTGTAACTTCAACTTAAATTACGTATTTTCCCATGATAAATGCTACTTTCTTATAAGGGTTTAAAGATCCAGAGGTGATTTATTACAAGGAGGTGCTCCTATACCTCATCTCATCCCAGAGGATTTCACAGATTTGAATGCACAGAAATTTTAATATGTAACACTGAGGAAAAACTGTGTTCAGAATGACCCAGACATACTGGGTTTCTGGGATGCAGTAAGAGGCAGAAAAGCTAGTGATGTCTGAAGCTGATGTCTATTCCCATCGATCCATGGGAGGAGATCCAGACTTGGATCCTGCTTGAAGGATGCCCTTTCTAACAAGAAACATGTTGATCCCATCACAATTTCACAGCCATTCTCTTCTACAGGTTCATCGGGTCAGTGTCTCTTCGTCACACAGAATTTACTCAACCCTCTGACAAGAATCTGTAGTGCTATAATCCTCCCCTGTCCACATCCTGATAAAGGATAATAAAATACCCTGCAGCCACTTAATCCTGAAGGAAGGGAGACCAGTCACTATTTCCTCTACTTGACTGATGAGAGTCATCAGGACTCATCCTAAAACACAGACTTTCCCATTGAAACAACTTCATTTCAACACGTGCAGTATTGGGCAACTAATTGCACAATATTAAATCACAACAAGAGTAGAAGCAACTGGGTTGCTTACAAATATTCAGGCAGAGAATTAAGGTAAAACTGAGAGTCCCTCAAACTTACTTTTTAACAGAATTAAACCTTAGCATCAGGATTACCAACACCTGTAGCTGTACTTCCATGAGCAAGCAGAAGCCCCTCCTGGATCCTTCTGAGCTGGGAAATGGCACTGGGTACTCCTGTGTCAGCCAAGGCTCCTTGATAGCAAGCAGATGTGCAGACTGGCTCATGCAAACACGTTTTGTTTATGCTGTGGCCTGTATCTCACAGATGTGCACTTGTGCCCACGTGAGCACTGTGCAGCTTCTGGAAATCTTCACTTGTGTCCAGGGGAGGCTGTGTGACCCTCAACAGTATCTCACTCTCACTCTCCTGCCTGTTTTTTGTACGTGGGTAGAAAGCAGCACAAGCTGCAGTGATATTGGGCACTGCCATGCCCCCACACCTCCACAGATACAGCTGGGGGAATAAATCTTCCTTCCTCATTCTCAGAGGAACAACTTTCACAGAATTCACAGAATGACTAGGCTGGACGAGACCTTCAAGATCATCAAGTCCAACCCATGCCCTAACACCTCAACTAAACCATGGCACCAAGGGCCATATCCAGTCTTTTTTTAAACACATCCCAGGGTGGTGACTCCACCGCCTCCCCAGGCAGGCCATTCCAGTGTGTCTCCTTCCATGTCTCCAGGGCCCCCATACAGCTGAATTCCAAGCAAGACATGCTGAGCATGTCTGTCAGTGAGATGCTTGAAGTTATCCAACCCTTTCAGTACTCCATGGTGAGGGTGGCAAGCTAAAGGAAATCCTGCAGCTGCCTGTTCTGCAGAGAGGTGTTAAAGGTGCCCTTCTTTCAGGAGAGCCTGCACAGGGGAATCCAAGCATCACCCAGAGATAAAGGGGAGGATGTCAACAGCAGGAGAAATTCAAACTCTTGGATTCAGCTTGAGGGATGCTCACCTTGTAACTTTCCTGAAATCCCTCCCAGCCTACTGTGGGACTGGTATTACCAAAGGAGTTTTGCTGTGCATTCACCTTTTCCAATTAATCACACTAAAACCGGGTTTAAACAGGAAAAAACAATGGATTATATTTGAGAAAATGCAAGGCATGGCAATTCTAGTAAGATCCACTAGCTAAACACTAAGTTGCAGATGACCACTACTGCCATTTGCCATGATAACAACTGCACTAAAGTTAAAAATAAACCCAACTCAGAAAGCATAAACATTTCTTTCATTCATGGTTTGGGTTGAAAAAGAAAGTGAAGAGGGTTATGTGACTTTTGCTATGGATTTGATTTTAAAGGAAATATGCAATATTTCTCCTCAAGGCCTGGAAATGTCTTCAGGATGTCTTTTTCACATACTACTTGTTACAGAAATTTACAGTGTTTTTATAATCTATTTTACACAATTAAAATTAAGCTCAACACAGTGAAATGGAGTATTTGGGAGCAAAGCAAAACTTCAGAGCATCGTTTGTACTAATTACCAAAGCAGAACTGGCCTTGAGAATTCTTCTTCCACCTAACCCTGTTAGCAGTTTTAACATATGCTAAAAGGCTGAATTAAATGCTACAGGGGACCTATTATTTATTTAGCTCTGCCAAGATGTGCTAATGCACAAAATACCTTTGGTCTCATTTTATGTTGTGTTATTTAAAGAGTAAAGTGTTTTTCTCCTTAATGAAGATCCACCATTGTATCATTTATGTAAACTCAAATCAATACCTGCAAGCTGCATTTTAAGTGAAGGAAAAAACCCCATTTCTGACTTGAAACAATACAGAGCATCTGCGTGAGTGTGAGTTCAAATATATGTGAGATATTCACAGAGGTAAAGTTACTTTAAGACTCAGATTCAGATGAAGCTTTTCAGCATCACCTAAATGTTCTGTAAATATCTGGACCTCAATAATACCAAAGCTTGAAAGGTAACTACTGAAGAAACCTCATTAGGTGAGTCATAACAGCTTCAGATTGATACAAGATTAACAACCCTTCTGAATGAAGGATACTAAGGACAGACAAAGATGGAAAGGGCAAATGGAGATACCATGAAGAGAAAGAAGCAAAAAATCTCTGCTAAAAGCTGTATTTAAGCATTTAACACACAATCTCCTTCCAACAGGTAACTGAATCACAGAACAACTTGAAATTGGAAAGTGGTTTGACACTATTATACTATTATAGAGATTTGGGGTTGAAGTAAGTATTTAACTTATGCAGCATAATTCCTTTAAAAAAAAAGGAGGCAGGACAGAGTTCATATGAATTTCAGGTGAAGAATTTTGGAAGTTTATACAAAGCAATTAAATTGCATTAGACAATAACTGCTTTCCAATTTCTTCAAACCAGCACAGTTGGAGTTCTACAGCCATATAATCAACTTAATGATACTCTTCTCATTTGAAAGAAAGAAAACATTACCCTCCAAACACAACCAAAACAACACATCTTACTGACATTTTGAAATTTAGAAAATACATTCTTATTCACCATGAATTTAATTTAAACAAGTCTTAATTTAAACAAGTATTTAAAGCTCAGTTAGGGTTCAACATACCCTAGATGCAAGAGGAGTTACCAGAATGCCAATGCTGAAAAAAGTGAATTTAGAGATCTAATCCAAGGCCCTCTAGATAATTGCTTAAGGTCCATGTGAACTGACTTGTACTCTCAAATAACAATCCCCAAAAGAAAGCAATTGATTGTACCTGACAAGTGGCAATTCATGCAATTCTGAGAGTTATCTCCACCTCTGAGGGATAAAAGTCAAAGAATAAGAACTCCTGTAGCTTCAACCTTCGGTATGCATCTGTGCCCAGAAAGTATTGTCAATGTAAGCCAAATTATCTCTCTTGGTAATTAAAACATAATACACAGAATGGTTTGGGATGGAGGGACCTTAAATATCATCCAGTTCCAACCCTCCTGCCAGGGCAGGGACACTTTCCACTGCAACAGGCTGCTCAAAGCTCCATCCAGCCTGGCCTTGAACACTTCCAGGGATGGGGCAGCCAGAGTCACACCCAACTCACACAGAGGTGCCAGCCTCTCTTGGAGGCAACTTCATACAAATACTAAGTGGGGTCTTACTATCTGAAAATTACTGAGATTTACCATTTAGCAAGCTGGCTTTAAACAGGAGTTTTTCAAGAAAGCTTCATCTCAGCAGGATAAGCAGGGGCACAGGGATATTAAAGCAGAGGCAGACATGGTACTATCCATGCCCCCCAGCATGTTCAGTTCAGGGCCTCCCAGTGTCAACTGTGATTCCTGTACACTCATTCTCAGTTTCTCTTTCATGAACTTGCCCAGTCTGCTCTTGACCACACCTAAAGTTTCAGCAAACCACATCCTTTGGCAAGGATGTCACTCTAGACAACTCTCTGCTGTACAAAGAATCACCTCCTATTATTTTGCATCTAATCCTTAAAAATTTTGCTTGATGACCCTCAGTTTCTTGCATTAAAAGAAACTAAACAGTCAGGATACACCCACCTTCCCCATTCCATCTATGATTCTGAAGATTCTTATCTTCCTTCTCCAAAATCTTTCACAGACTTAAGGGTCCTGAATTGTTTAACTGGAATCTATTTCAGATCTCTGATCAAGCCTTCTGTTGTTCTGTGAAACGTTTTAAGTTTCGCTACATTAATTTCTGAAGTTACAGATAGACTTTCTGTAACCCTATAAAAATTAGTCCAAAGTAGTTTCTCTAAATGCTTCTATCCTGACCAAGCAGAGCCCTTGTGCCTCAGAAGAGCTGTAGCACACGGAAGCTATGAGCACAAAGATTCTCTCCTCACTAAGCACACTCCAATCTCTCAGTCCCTAGGCGAAAGCAGACTCCGTATGCACCATCCACTCCCTGTGAATGAACATCCTTCTGGCAAAGGTCAGAGACACTCACAGGGATCATCTCTGCAACTACAGCTCTGGGCTGCTCTGAGTCCAGATTTTACCATTTAAATTGCTTGTAATTTCCATCAGCTTCAGTATGGAAGCAAGGAAGGAATGCAGGGCACAACACGGAGTTTGCAGTGTGAGGGAAATGGAAGGTGCTGGAGAAACGGGACTGTTGACTATGGGAAATAACACAGATCACACAGATGTCCAAGGGAACAAGAAGAAAACAGTCAGAGCTGACAAGGACATGAACAAAAAAATGGACAAAAGGATGAGAAGAAATACTGTGTAACAAACACCTGTCTAGAAGCCACTAGAAATGGATGGAAGGAAACTCTACATCAGGCAAACAGACAAGAGTAAACCTCAACTAAGTGAACCCTGAAACAATGATTAGAACTGATGAGTAGTTTAGAATTCGTTAAGAGAATGGGAATATGAGCATTCAACAACATAAAAAAACCCAAGAGGCTGACAAAGAAAGCTGGAGGCAAAAAAAACAAATGGAAGAGGTGATATTTGGAAGAAATGAGAGAAAATGCTGTTTTCACTCAACACTGAAACAGAAGATCCCAGACTATCACCACTGTCTGTGAGTATCCTGTATCTGTGCCATCCCTGACAAAGCAGGCATCCCATGCTGCAGTGAGTACTGCCCTCAGCCCTTCAGCATGGCCTGACAGACTGCCAGCCATGGGGTGCTTCTGTCTGTCTGTCTGCCATCTCCCAGAGGACAGGAAACTTGTCCAGGCATCAGACCTGACCTGCCAGCGCTCAGCTCGCTGCTCACCAGTGCAGGACTTGTGTAAGCAGCAGGGCAGACCCAGGTGGAGCCATGCAGCCTTAGGATGGGGATGAGACAGAAAAACTGCCTAAGAACATCTGTGAGAGGCTGAGAGTGGAACTCCAGAAACCTGGAGCACCTGTGAGCACCTCCTCATGCTGGGCAGGAGACAATTCATGGTTTCTGTGCTTGGATCTTCCTCCAGAACAGATTAAATCATGGAGCAAAGGTCTGTGCAACTTAAAGGCCCAGCCATGAATGTCACTGATTATGGTGTCAAATCCCACAAGGCACAAGTTCTACATGAGAGCATTAAACACATTATGGCCACAATGGCAATTGTTCAGCCTAAGCAAAAGGCAGGATTTTGGCTGCCTGTGAAACCCTTCTTTGGCCCCATTTGTGCGACACGCCTTCTGTGCTCTGAGAAGGACACAGACCATCTGCAGGAAACTCAAACCAGCAAGAAAGATCTGAGCTCAAGAAAACACCATCTACAAAGAAAGTAGGAACAAATTTGGGATTTCTGTTACGAGGTAAAGCATGCTGGGGAAATAAATGAGAGACTTTTGCACAGAGCTGTCCTCCATTATCCTTGGCAGATGGTACAAGTAGTAATGGAATAAACCCAGGATGAGGTGAGTATGGGTTAGATGTGAGGAAAGTGCTGCCAACAGTAAAAACAAGGAAGAGACTGGAAGGGACTGTTTAGGGAAGATATGGAGCTTTTATTACTGGAAGATTTAGGAGCAGTTTATGTAAGCTTGTGTCAGGAATGACAGCTGTAGATAACTGCCTTGGAAAAGGAGGTGAACTAGATGAGTTCCAAAGGTCCCTTCCTGCCCTATAAATCCAAGGCAAAGTTGCTTTAACAATGATTGGTCACAGAATTCTTCTTGAGACCATCTCCCTAATAGTGCATGAACAACCAGGATGGAAAACCAGTAAATATTTAACTTTTTTCTCATCTTTCAGTGTGTGGTCTTAGTCTTTAGTTGTGCCCTGCTAGCCAAATCAGTCATGTCACTCTGGGTTAGATTGGTCATTAATATAATGCTGTAAGTAGTACTTCAGTTTGGAAGACAAAGGAATGCTATGTCCTCTTTCCAGATGTAAATCACTGGCTTCAGAGGAAGATCCCATAAATGCTTTTATGGACCTAGAGCTGGAAATGTAAAGGCAAAACTCTCCAATTACTTCAAATGCCCCGTGTCGTGCACAGAAACAATTCCTGGAGAAAAACATTCTCATAGAACTACAAACTGCACATGTTCATGAAAAGAAATAACCAGTTTCAAAATTAGTCTTAATACTGGTATCTCCTCAAAACATGTGCTTGACTTTACAACTTTAACAAAATTTTGAACGTATTTTAATATTTAATCTTTTATCTAACTTCATCCTGCCTGGAGACGTAGCTTTTCCTTCCATCATTGTAGTATTATTCTGTCCAGACTGTGTACTCTTTGCCACTCCACAATTTCTTTGTACACTGAGCATTGCTCTGAGTGTTAAAAATTTTGTAATGTGCTTTAAGATTATTTAAAAAAAAGGAACAAAGATAAAGAAGTTCACTGCTATTTTTTCACTATTTTCTTTGTTCACGCAACCTACAGATGTTCACCAATCGCTTCTTTTTGATGGAATAAAGCACCCAAGCCCTCCATCTCCACACTCCAGATTTCATCTCAGCAGCAGCAACAAAACAACAGGGAATGGTGCAATTGGTCTGGAATGAAAATTACGTGCTTTGTCCAATTACAAGCGAAGCAAGAAAGCAGGAAGGTGTTTTGCCAGTTCTCTGGGTTTTTTTGTAGTTTTAGCAACAATCTCACAAGAGCAGATATTTAAGCAGGCCAAAGCACCAAAATCAAAAAGAGCTGTGTGAAAACCTCAGCTTCTACTTACTTAAGAATGTTCTGTCTTCATGATTATGGCAAAAAGACCGAAAACACGCAATTAATGCGATTCAGTCTCCGAGAGCAGACAGAAAGTAAAATGAATCAAAAGGTGTTTTGTTCTTCTATGAAATTGTGTTTCTAGGCCATTCTCGTTAGCTTTTAATGCCCGGGGTTGCCAATGTGGGAAACAGAGGAGGAAGGTGGAAGTGGGCTCTGCTCTGAGTCGCAGCTGGCTCCTGGCTCCCTGCCTTCCCCAAGGGCTGCACTTCCCCTGCTCTCTGCAGGCAGCACAAACCAAGGCAGCAGATTCCTTTAGAAGGAGCTGGATTCCACTCAGCCATAAGTCCCGGGCTGACAGAAGCTTCTCACAAGGCTTATAAAAAGAAAAAAGGGAACAACCAAAGGAAAAGGCTCCAAAACCCATGACGCTCGTGATATATAGGAGCTGGCAGCGTTACTCCTGCCACTGCCAGGCTTGGGAGTTTATCTTTGCTTGATGTTACTGCCCCTCCCCACATGTGGTCAATAATTCACTCACTCCTTTCAAGCACACGCCTCACCCCTTTCAGCCTCCCTGCCCCAGTATGGCTCAGACTCTCTTTATTTTAATGGGGTTTTAACACATTGCTTTCTGAGCACTAATCCTGAATCTGTTATTTAATTCCCTGCCCCAGTCCCACTCGCTGTCAGTAGTTCTCTTGATTTCCCATATCCCACCTCAGGAAGGTTCTAAAATTTACCAGCTCTCTCGCCTTTCTCTTGGATGTTTTTATTTAGCTGCAGTCTCAGGAAGAATCCAGAGAGAAATACCACAAAAGCCAAGTTCTGGCTAATCTCTCAGCTACTGAAATCCCCATCCTAGTTTTGACATGTCCTAGTATGTTAAAATCACTGTTTTTCAATAGCAAATTATTTAATTTTTTAATGGAAAAGACTTTACACCCTGTGTCCTGTGCTTCTCTAATTCCTTTGTCTTCACTACCAAAGACAGAAACACAGAATTGTCTTATACTCAACTCTGAAAAAAGCAATGCAAAAGTAGCTCCACCTACACCTATATCTACTTCTCGTGGAGGCTTGGATTCTTTTCTGTCTTCTAGGTGATTTCTGCTCTGTTATGATATACTCTCATAATGCTCCTATGTCTCACATACCTAAAGCTATTTTTAAATACATAAACCCTTCCATTTTAATAGAAAGTGGAAGTTACTCATGTTATAAAACAGAAAAGCTTACCAAGAAAGACATGAAGCTGATGAGTATGAATTATTTGGAAATCAGCTTTAAAATACTTCCCCAAGTAACTGTTTTAAGGCACTGTGGAGTCACACTTTATCCTAAATATTATATATTTCCTTCAACCATTACACAAGCATTAGCAGGGTCTGTTATTTCCCACACTGTATTTTCTCCTAAGGAAACAGCCAAGCCCCCAGAATTCAGTCCTCCAACCCCTGCATGACACAATGTCAGTGGCAGCACTACACAGACAATGACACAAACGACTGATCAAAAGTCACAGAACAGAAGAGGCCTTTTTCAAGACTCACTTCTACAGAAACCCTGACATTTGGGGTTTTTCCACTGTTATGAGGATATCAATGACTTCTGCAACTAACCCCCATTCTACATCTAAGTCTGAAATCAAAATTACCTGGGGTCAAAGAAACCCTCTGACTCCCAATTAACAGTTTCATATCTCCTCAATACATTTCTTTCCAAAATGTCAGAGCCTGATCACTATTATTTTAATTAAAAATTAATAGTACTCAGCTTTTTAATGCTTTGATCAGCCAAAGCAATGAGCACATAATAGCCATTCCATCCTGACTGATCAAAGTCAACAATTTCAGTTGGAAGGAGAATAAGTTGAGGGCAAATAAGGGCTGGCTCAGAACCAGGCCAAAGTTTTTCCAGGAGACTGTCGTCCAGCTTTTAAGAAACAAGTCTATGGCTATGGAAAGTGCTGTAACCAAATATTCACGATAACAGCAAAAAAGTAACCTTGAGAAGAACAGAGAGCGGATGAAACAGCACTAAAACCTTTGCAAATTATCCAAAACAGGGTCAAATTATGAAGCAAAACAGCTGTTCACTTCAAGTGGCTCTACATATTTAGTCCAATTTAATCTCAGCCTTGGAAAATTCCATCAAGAACAGAAATTTTTACGTATTTCACTCAGGTATACGCACAAGAACTATTTAACTGAACTCACTATAAGAAGGAAAGTAGCTCTTGGAATCTAAGAAGTTTGTGAGCATGTAAAACATGAAAATTATATATGCATCAAGTAGATTAAGTAATTTTTTGTGCATGGAAAATATGCTCCATGTTGGATTAGGAGGAAGAAAAATGATGACGACAGTTCTCTCCAAGTCTGTCAAAATATAATTACACCTGTAACTGTCTGGTAGCTGGTAACAGCACCTTCTGCAGCAGGAGAGACCTGCTACTGGGTTAGAAGCTGTTATCAGAGCTTCACCAGAGAAGCTCTTCTAGAACTGTGTGACACCATTTCAACAACGATTCACAAACAGAATGTTCTGGATTCCCTTATAAAACATAATTAATGCTTTCACTGCTTTTAGGCTAATTTGTAGTAATAAAAAGTTAAAAAAATACAAACGTTATTTTCTCTGTTATAAATTCCATTAAAAAAAAGGAAGAACACAGTAGATACGACAAGAGATTTGGTTTACTTTGTTCCTGAAAATACACTCATACAAGCAGAAACATCAATAATAACTTTATATAAATTTTCTAATACACCATTTCCTACACAGCAGGAAAGCTTCAGTAATCACATTTCATCTCCTATCACTTATGCCTCCTTTCATTTACCCAGCTAGTATGCTGTAACTCAAGGGTTTCCCAGAGCACTGTGAGGACAGCACTCACGGAACGTGCTTTTCACCTTCATCTCCCCGTACGCCAACTCAGGCACCAGTCCCAGGCACTTCAAAGCAGCAGCAGCAAGTCCCAGCCCTGTGCCCCGAGCACTCTGCAGCCCAGAGCCCCAGCCCCAGCCCTGCCCCTGACTCAGCAGCCACCTCCTCCTCCTCCTCTCTCACTCACCTGGTTTTGGCTTCCACACCCACGGAGGCGGTGGAGCTGGTGGACTCCTCGGACACGGAGTGCTGAAGGACTGGTGTTAGCTGCTTGGTGCTCTCCACTTCTGTCTGGGCATCCTCTTCTGCAGACTGCTCTTTGACTTCTGGGTAAAAAAATATGAGAAAAAAATTATTTAATATTTTATCTGCATCTGGGAGCTTTACCTTGCGCAGAAAACATCCATTTTATTTAAAGACAGGTTAACCCATGTAAGTATCTTCTGCCACACAACAAAGCTAAAAGAATAGGAAATTACCACATCCAGCTAAAATGTCAAACTGGATGATTACAGCATTATTTCCATAACACAAAGTACCACTGTGAACTAAAGCTATTCAATAGCAACAAGGAATGGAGCGAGGGGAGAGCTGTTCAGTGACAAACTTCATACAAGGTTGGAGTTTTAGACATTTCCATTCTCCTCACATCTCTCATGCACCTGCTGTGTCAGCCCTGAACAAACATCACAGTGAGCACGCTAAGCTGGGGTATATTAAACCCTTTTTCCTCCCCTATTACCTTTAACTTTGTTCAATTCCCTGCAAATTCATTCCTGGTTATACTAACTATGCTGGCACAGGGTTGAGGAGGTGAAGGAATGAAGAACATGGTTTATGCCAGCTTAAACATCATTCTGAACTGAAGGAACATAACCGATTTTTTAGCATGCTTTTACATTTCCTTAGTTGTTAGACAGAGAAATATATACATCTACAGCTGACCATGCTAGATTTGACTAGAAATTTGGTTTTGCTCTGCAATATGAAACCTGAAGTTGCCACTGTCTGTGCAAATTTAAATCCTCTTCCCAATCATTTCCCCCTGTGCTTGGAGTGAGTCAGGGATTTAGAAGAAGGACACGGCAAAGTGCTGCTCCAAGTGCACCAGAATGCACAGGAACAAGGTTCAAGGCTGTACAGCAACAGAATTTGGTGTTTTTGCATTCCTCTGTACTTTGATTTTGAAACCTAAGCAGCATAAAAATCACAGGACTCTGACAGATGTGCTTTGACATATTCAGCTTAAGATACACGTGCCTCATCCTGCCTGTGTCCATGGCTTCTAGATCTGTCTCACAGCAGTGCCAGAGGAAGGCCCCCTTCAAAATTCCCAGTGAACATGGGTTTGAATACATACAGCTCTTGCAAAAAGTCCAGTTAGAGTAAAGCAGCAGATTACTTAGATGACTTCAGCAGAAGATGCATTCACATTTTTTAAAAAATTAAGGTACAACATGTCAAAATATAATTAAATATTGCAAAGGATAAATGACAAGTGGAGAAATGAAAGGGTAGAAGAATCTGCCACATGGGTGGGCACGCATAAAAACCTGCTACAAGCTTTAATCTTATAAATAAAATCAAGAAAAGAGAAGAAAATTCTCAGAACATAAAACTGTACAGCTTGGTCTGAAATACTGAAATCATATGCCGGCTACAGCACATGGAAAATGGGAAATCTGTCTTGTTTCATGCACAGAGATTTGAAGTAAGATTTTTCTTTAACCTAAAGTGAACTCATTTAGGAAGACAATGTATAACATTTAAAACCCTCAGTGAACACCTCAAACCATATTGAAGAGAAACACAACATTAAGGAGAAAAAAAAAAAATCCTGGTTATGACAGGGGTTCAAGTATTTATGTGAGCTGGTGTAAATTGAAAACTGCTTCTCCTGTTTCAGTTAAACCACTTAGTAACATACATCTGAAATGTTTTTTGGACACCTGAAACATCCAAAAGTGACTACTTGTCCAAAACCCAAATGGCTTGTGTTAAACCCGTTTCACCGACCTATTCTGATAAAACATGCTGGATCATGATTTGACACTAAATAAACATCCTCTTGGGAATACACCCCTTGCAATAGCAAATGTCTCTGTATGGAAAACAAAACAAACTAAACCCAAACCCCACACCCTCAGTTTTTGGCACATCTGAACAAACATCCCTGGATGTTTCCTGGATGAAGATTCCCAACACAGGCAGCAGTGTCCAGCGGAGCCATTCATAACAGTCTGCAGTGCATTTCCAAGTATGTTGGATCCAAAGGACAATCTTGTGCCAGTAAACCCCAAATTTCTAAATGCAACCTCAATGAAGACAGCAAAACATAAACACCTAGAAGACAGGCAGACGCCAGAGCACTCGGAACAAAACCCACAACACAGCCCGGGACAGCCACGCCTGAAGCGCTCCAGGAAGACCACCGGAAACCCCGGCCTCGCTCTGATCCATCTTGGAGACTTTCTTTAACCCAGTTAACTGTGCAAAAGGAACTCTGTCTTTATTGTGTGCCTGCTGAAACTTTCAATCAAGTAAAGGAAAAAAGCCATTTACTCTCTGCCAGCTTTCATCTCATTACCATTACTGGGCACCCAGCACACTGGGTAGGCAAAGTTCAGGGGCACTCTTGCTCCCAGAACTCCGGACTGTGTGAGAAGACACAGATTGTTTCACTACACATGACAACTACATAAGCTTACATCCTTATGGTGCATTTCCCCTGCTGTTTGCTTCTCCAGAGAAGGAGGGACCCAAATTATACCAAATGAGACAAACAACATCTCAGTTGCTGTCTCTGCAATAAAGCAAACTGTGCCTCAATATGCCGTTGGATGACTGAAAACACGGTGCTCACTAAACAGCATGAAAGCAGTGTGTGTGACTTGTGAAAAAAACTCTGTGGAAGTTTTCCTGCAGAAGATTAAGGAAGAACAGGAGCACTGCACTTTATGAGTCAAATTCCTAGGAGATGGATCCCAGCACTGGCCTGGCAAGGGGACATCTCAGACATACCTTCAGAGATGTTCTTGGAAGCACCCAGCACAGTATGTTCAATGAACATCATCAGATTTGGCTATGGCATTCTACTTTGAAGCTACTGGGAATGAAGGATCCATGGATGATTAATAAATGGGAAGCTCATTTGTAGATTCATATGTAATGCTTTATTTTGCATCCTCTTTTCATGATTGTTTCTGGCACAACGAAGGTCTTGCCTATGTATAGTGAGTTAGTGGGGAGACTGAGATTTAAAAAAACCTAACTGTACAATTCCCCAGTGTCTCTAGGTTATTTTTTAATGTCATTATCCTTTACCAGAACTTTAGGAAAATACTAGGAAACACTGCACTTAAATTTTTTTTATTAATTGAATACAATTATATTCACAGTTCTTTCTCACCTGGCTGCTGAGGACAGAAAAGCTCACTTTTCTTATTAAAAGAAATCCCCCAAAAGTACAAGGACTAAAGTTTCTGTCCATATGGGGCATCAAAAGGCTTGAGACTTCCACACGCTTTACAACTTGAGTAACTCACAGAATTACATCTGGTTGAGGCTGGAAGGCAGCCCAGAGCCACCTTGTCCAAACCCCTGCTCAAGCAGGGCCACCAAAGCCAGCTGCCCAGATGGTTTTTGAGCATCTCCAAGGATGGAGATATGAAATATAAGGGAAAAAAAATCAAATTGCGTAACATTGACAGGGGACAGATATGCAGGGAAGTCACTCGGACTGGTAAGATTTACAGCACATATATTAAATTTCTCTTTTAATTAACACTTCCATCACATTTGCTTCAGTAATACATATACAGTGGTGAAAAGACAATCCTTAGCTTTTACACTATTCAAGCCATAATTTGGGTTTTTTTCAAATGAGAAGAAGAACACTTTACAGAGGTTCAAAGATTTCTTCCCTTATTATTTTTATTCCCCTTTATAAAGCAGAATGCAGAGAACACTCAAAGAAAATAACCAACAGCACACAGCACCCCCAGCTGATTATGTAGACTACCCATCTTCCTAATAGTAGCTGGTCTCCTTATTTACATGTCTTATGTAGAGATTGACAACACTCTGAGTAATAATTGTGTTGATAATTTCCTGTTTTCCTGCTCTATCTTCAGACCCCTTGGAAACCTTTCCCCATGTGAGAGACACCTGGGACATAGCTCAGGAGGGAAGCCCTGGTTTTGGTAAGCCTGCCCTGTGGCAGGGCTTGTGGAAAGCAGGAAACTGGGGATGGCTGGGATTTTATTACATGATCACAGCTTTCTTAGGGGATGTGACGAAGCAACATCAATTTGGTATCTAAAATGTTGTTTTGTTACAAACAATCCTTTTCCGTTTTCTCGCAATCACAAGCTACTTGGGTAAACATAAAGCAAAGTAAGGAGATGTATGTGTGGGCTCTGCTGTGGCAATCAGGCAAAGGACAGACATCAGCATATCCAAAAGGTTTTCTTTTAAATGCTCAGAAACTACCAGTCGAGTCAAAACCTAAAAATACTCTAAGAGTTCTACTAGAAAAAAATCTTTAAAATATAATATTATGAAGTGACACTTAGAAAAAAACTAAACAAAACCCAAATAGCTGTCATAAACATAAAATTAATATTCTACTACTAAACTAATATTTAGATGCAGCAGGTTGACTATTTAACCACTTGACTTTATTGTCAGACCTACTGATTAGGCAGATAGTGAAGCACATGTCACGAGCTTCCAAAACTTTCACTAAGAACAGAAAGTATTGCAGGCTGGAAAATACCAAGATCACCAAACACAGCAGGGACATCCCATGGGTCTCAACTGTTGCCTATCAAGATGTTCTGTGAGAGGGAATAATGAGCTTTTGAAGGCAGACACAGCTATTTTTGCACAAGGAAGGGGTAGTGCTGTGTCATGAAACAACCAATTGTTGCAGGTGCTTTACACAAGCCCCATAGAGGTCTGCAGAACTACAAACAACACCAAAATGATCCAGGAGTTTTGACAGATAAAAGCCAGGTCAGTGTAGCAACAACATGAAAAGAAACCTTAACAAGGGAACACAAACTATGAATTTAAAACGCCTACCTGTCCTGGTTTTGGCTAGCATAGTTAATTTTCTTTTTAGTATTGGGTTTGGTGCTGTGTTCAGGATTTTGAAGGAAATTTAATTTTGGTAACACACTGATGTTTTAGTTGTTGCTAAACAGTGCTTACTCTAAAGCAAGGACTGTTCAGTTTCCCATGCTCTGCCAGCTAAGAGGTGCAAAAAGGAGCAGGGAGAGAGCATGGCCAGGACAGCTGACCCCAACTGGCCTGGGGGATACTCCACGCTATAGAACACCATGCCCAGTGGATCACAGAATGGTCTGAGTTGAAAGAGACCTTAAAGATCAAGCAGTTCCAACCTCCTGCCATGGACAGGGTCACCTTTCACTAGACCAGGATGCTCAGAGCCCCATCCAACCCATCCTTGAACACTTAGGGGGATGGGGCAGCCACAGCTTCTCTGGGCAACCTGTGCCAGGGGCTCACCACTGCTCTAACCTCAACCCTGGGGCTTTACCTTTTTCCAGTTCTCCTCCCTGTCTCAGTGGGGCAGGGAGTGAGGGGGCCCCTGGGTGGTACTCAGCAGAGAGGTGAGATAAACCATAACACTATCCAGTACTATAATTACCAAGTTTCACACACAGTCCCAGTTTAGGAACAAAACAAGTTTCCACTACTCAGAGTTCATAATTCTGTTACTGCTCTGGACACAGGCTGATAGCAGCATCACCTCTCCTGCCAGTGGCTGAGGAAGTCACATGCACAGATCTCTTAGGCACAGAAACCTTTTACAATAATCTGAAAGAGAGCAGTTTTCTATTACTATTAGAAAAGAATTCTTCCTATAAGGGTGGTGAGACCCTGGCACAGGCTGCCCAGAGAACATGTGGATGCCCATCCCTGGAAATGCTCAAGGCCAGGCTGGATGGGGCTTTGAGAAATGTGGTCTAGGGGTCCCTGTCCATGGCAAGGGGGTTGGAACTGGATGATCTTTAAGGTCCTCTCCAATCCAAACTACTCTGCAATTCTCCGATTTACTTACTGCAACAGGTGTTAGATGGAGATGAGAAGAAAACCTGCAGTTATTCTTGTTCTGTATATTCCACTGTATATTTTGATAATTTTCATTCAAATGAACTCTTAACTGCTCTTTACTGTTCAATCCATTTAGTACAGAAAAATAACTGCGAATTTTGTATTAGTTATAAAATAAAAACAAGATTCTCTGTGTAGGACCATTTAAACTGTAATTTTGGTCACTTGAAAACATGAAACCATATTATGGATAACCATAACATGGAACCTCCATGACTGAAGAACTTCCTAAGCCAGGAGTGGTATTCAACAGCAGTCATCTGATTATTTTCCCACTAATTTGTTTAGGTCTTTTTGAAACCCATGTCAAGCTGTTCATGCCCAAAGCATCCAGGAACAATGAATTCTGTAATTGCAGTAGATGATGAGTGCAAATGCACCTGGCCCTTGTACTCTCTGAACATGACCTGATGTCCCCTAATTTTTGTGTTGCACAACAAAATGAATCACCGTGCCCTGTCCATTTTCTCCATACCACTCCTCATTTTGTGGACCCTATTACACTCCTCCTCAGTGAAATCACTTCAGATTGAAGCCTTTTACCTTAACTGATCCCCACACAGAAGCTATTACTTACTTCTTGTCATACTTGTTGGCCTTCCCTGTACTTTCCCAATTACAGCTCATCCTTTTGGAGAAGGGAAAGCAGAACTGCAGGTGGCATTTAACATGCCAAGGATTTATAGACCAACAGCAAAAAGAGAAAAAAAACCCTCGCTGACGCTTTATTCTGCTTATCCCTTTGCCAGTAATTCCTAGAATTTCTTTCTCTCTTTGACTTACAAAAGCTTCTGCAGTTCTCAGAACTGAAGCACCACTTGCTCAGGTAGCAAAGCCTATTTGAGAGTGATTTTTGTTTATATAAAAGCAGGATGGTAATTTTGCCTTGCATGTTCTTTTACATGAACTACTACTGAACTAAGAGTAATTTAATTTTCTATGGTCACTCTTCAATGCCTTGCAAATGGGTATCTCTTTTATTATCCTAAATAAGTTCATTTTACCCACTACGTTCTTCCCCTTTGAACCTGACCCAGAAAAGGGCTACCAGGGTGGGTGTTTGTGGGACTCCAACACCAGTCTGGTTTATCCTGTGATTTTAATTCATCAACAGTGAATTTCTCTCCTATTTCTTTTACCAAACTCAAGAGTCAGCCTCAACACAGCATTACTGTAATAAAAATTAGGACAGGTCTACAGAATTAGCAAGTGATTCCTGCTCATGGCAGAAGGGATGGAATAAGATGATCCTTGAGGTCCCTTCCAACCCAGACCATTCTGTGATTCTATAAACTAGAACATACACAGAGCAGCCCCCTTTTCCAGGGAGAAGAGCATATAGCACACATGCAACTATTTCAATGTATTTGACTGGTAATGGCCATGCAGATCTTCCATCACATCACTAATGACACAGCAGCAGAGTTACACATCAAGGTAATAATGGAGAAGTAGAAAATTCTAGGTCTTGGAAAACTTTCAAAACCTGTTGGATTGTGTTTAACAAAGCATAGTTTAATACCAAAACTGCAAAACCACTATTGAATAAATAAGCAAAACCAAACAGAAGTTGCATTTCAGAAATAATCTCCAGAATGAAAAACTCAGTGAGGTCAAAATTGATTTGGAAGTAACAGATTCCACCAGCTCTCAGAACACCTGAGCCAGAGATATTGGTCAGGAGGCAAAAAAAAAATCTGATTTTTCTAAATGGCCCATTTTAGGCGTGCATGGTGATAAATGGTATTATTAAGTAAGCCTGTAATGGTTTAAATGCAAATATCAAGTAACCTTCTCTTTTGTTTGCTTTCCTCATTACAAACAAATTACCAGAACATAAAGGAAAAATAATCAGATGCTTACAATAATTACAACAACATGCTCAAGTTCTGCTAATTTTTCCAGTGCCTGAACAGGTAGGAGTCAGCAGCATAAGAAAGAAGAAATTACTCCTTTTCTAATGAGTACATAGAATACTAGTTGCCTTAAAAATGTTTAAGTGCATTTCTAAGCACGTATTTGCCACAAATTGTATGGCCAAGTTTAATCTAAAAGCAAGCCCCCAGTGGTGTTAATTTTTCCTTTCATTGATTTGAGAAGGGATGGGTGGTAATGATGAGGCCAAAGTATCTGCCTGGATTTTAAGACTGGATTTTGGTATTAAAACATTGCCAAGAGCCTTTGCCATCAATTCACCAAGACCAGGACTTGCTCTCAGGTGTGTTTTACCTTGCTTCAATGAGAGGCTCTACTGAGTATGGTTCATACAGCTGCAAAAGAATACCTATATTTCCTTTAATAAGCAGGATATTACAGATTTTTTTTTCTCCAGAGAAGTGCTTTTCAGGCTGCTTCAAGGCTGATGAGATTCTGAATTAGTCCAAAAATCCCTGGCAACCTTTGCATGAATAACTTTCCTCCACTGAGAAGTGTTTGTTTCTGGTTCTTCAGTGCTTTGCCCAGAGACAAATGAGGCTGGTCAGAGGAAGCTTCATCTTCAGGAAGTTAATGTGAAGTCCAACAAGAAATGAACTGTCCAGGCAACGTCACTGGGTCTGATAAAAATGTTACTAATAACAATAATGTAGATAAGGAACTACTGCTTGATAAAATCATGCAGGTTCTTTAATCTATTATCAGAGGCCTCTGAAGCCTCCGAACACCACGGGGAGGTAAGGGTCTGGTAGAAAGCACTGCTGTAAGAGCTGGTTGACATAGTATAGACAATTAACAGAATAAATACCTGACCCAAGAGACTCAGCAGTTCAGATAAACTCATTTTATTGCATTTCTCCCAGATCTGAATCTCAACATTTTTATGGGACACAGACAGGAAGAATTACAGACTCTAGAATGAGTTGGGATATTTCACAAGTGTTCTCAAAAAAAAAAAAAAAAAGGAGTAATAAGATAATTAACACACAGAATTCAGTTTCAACTTAAATTCAGAGCCAAGAAAATATCAAGTACAGAAACTTGCTGAAACTAACAGAAGATGGGGAAAAGAAGCAGAAGCCAAGTCTTCATTAGTAGCAAAAGGGCTAACAAACCTACAGAATGCATATCAGGAGCTACTTGGTGTATTATTTCTTTCTTTGGATTAGCAGTTTTATATTTGCATATATCCCTATGCACAAAGCCACATGCTTTCCAGAATTTTCTGGTTTGTATATTTTTGGCCATTAGAAACTCGCTCATCAGAAGAAAACTGCTCTTACAGAGAGGAGCAGCACAAGAGGATCCAGAGGGGAACACAGTATTCTGCAGCAAACAGGATTTTACTGATAACCAGAAAGGTGGAAGGTGCTGACAGCTGGAAGGTCTTGACAGGACCAGAGGCACTAGGCACGAACAAAAACACAGGAGGCTCCCTCTGAGCATCAGGAAACCTTTTTTTACAGTGAGCATGCCTAAACACTGGCACAGGTTGTCCAGGGCAGGTTGTAGAGCCTCAACCCTTGGAGATGAAATCTGTCTGGACATGGTCCTGGACAGCCCTAGGTGTCCCTGGACAGCTCTAGGTGTCCCTGCTGGAGCAGGGGTGTGGAGCAGATGACACCCAGGTCCCAGCCATCCTTAACCATGCTACGATGCTGTGGTGCCAAAATGATGGAAAGAATGGGTGACCACGAGATCAGCTGGATAGAGAAACATCACCACAACATGACTGGGGGAACCAACAGTGAAGAAAAATGAAGGAGCAGACAGCTGGAAAGACCAATACAAAGCTGAAGAGCAGAACAGACATTAAGTGAGGAGCCAAAGGATCAGCAAGAGAGACAGGGCAGGCTGGTGGGTAACTAAAAGGAGTCTGTCCTGAGGTTTACAAGAAGCTGAAAATCTATTGATTCAATAGAAGCAGTTGTCAACACCCCTTTTTCAGGAAAAAAGTTTACTTAGCTCCAAACAGATCTTTTTTTTCCCGAATTCCAGAATGTCCTTTCTCCAATTCCAAATCCCTCCTCCTCTCTTTCCGTCCTGAAGAATTCATCTACACCAAAGGGAACTCAGTACTTGGCAGAAGAGGGACAGGGCTCAGGAACTGCTGCAGTTGGCAGGAGAAGCAGCCATACTGAACTGATCAGAGCAGCACACGGCTTACCCTGCTCTGCTTCCAACTCTGCCTCGCCTCACATGTGAGATTACTGAATTTTGGGAAGGGCAGTAACTTCTTTCCCGAACTGCAATTAAAATGACTGTGCCTCAGCATTGCAAAAGAGCCCCTTTGGGAAGAATTTTTGCCTTTTTTTTATTTAAACAAACATTTGTGTCAACATTACAAATGGAAATAATGTTTGCTTTCTCCTTGCTTTTTCTCCCCATAAAGATTTGACAGCTACCAAACATTTCTTTGTCTTAGGTGGGATTATATTGGGCATATCCTTTTTCTCTCCCTGTGAGGGGAATTCTTATGCCTCCTGCATTGCTCCTTTACCTAAAAGCAGAGCTCATCATACTTAATACAACATTAGTTATATGAACTTCTCTCATTTTATGAAACTTAATTAAATAAAACAAAACAGAAACAACCTCAAAAACCCAAACTCACACAGTAAAAGAATTCCTGATTATTCTCAACATACAAATCAAACAATGGAAAAGAAGCTAGGAACACAGAGACTCAAAATAATGTCACAAATCACATGTCAAGATCTTTAGACATTTCATTTCAAGTTTTGTAGTATTACTATATTGTGTTTTGGTTTGCCAACTACTGCAGAAAATTGCTGGCAAAACCCCTCTTTGCAAGCAAAGAAAACAAAATTAAAAAAAACCTGTAATTTCTGCTTTTAGTTGAAGCAGAAATTAATAAACTAGTATAGAAATACCCTTCAATTTCATTAATACAGTTTTAAGCAGAGCAACAAACTGAGATTCTTCCTTCTCCCACACTTTTGTACTAAGTCAGGTAAGTGCTTAGAATAAGTTTTAGAGGCAGCAGCCTTTTCAGATAATATGATTAAACCTCTAGCAAGTCACACGGTGCCCAGCTTTTAAGATACCATAATTGTGATTCTGTCTCTATCAAACTGCTCAAGATGATAATGCTCTTTCAAGTCTATTTTGGTTCCCCTGCAAAAATGGGATTTCAGACATATGTATTTTTACTAGGCATCTTTTCAGTGAGGAGCACCGTCTGTAAATCCATCCTGGGCTCAGCACTGAAGTGATGGTGCCTCATTTCCAGCAGCAGACCCAGTGGAGCCTTGGTCCATTAGGATTTCCAGCACAGTGCTCCCTACTGCTCACACCTTTAGAAATGGGCATCAGCCACCTGTGACACTCAGGATTATTCTGATGAAAGACAATGGAGAGACTTATCTACATGCACTCTCAGAGCCTTAAAAATAATTATGTGTTCCTCTCTTTTCTGAATCAAAAACTGCTCTCAGGCTTCTGTTGAGGAACTTTGTTAAAAATGACAAAAGCAAAAACAAATACAGCTATCACTGAATTCCCTACATAGTAGTGTACCAGTTGTTAGGTTTGAATATTTTTTTCTTTTCTTAAACATACTTAAAATTTATAAAACTTACACTTTTAAGGGGACACTTTCTGTCCCTTTCACTGACTTTCGTAAGAATGCTTCTACCACAAAGGATAGGAAGGGTAATCATCATCACCACAACATAATAATAATGATGTAATAATAAAATTAGAGCTAGTCTTCCTTTACTCTACTCTGGTTTTCTACACACAAATTTGTGCTCCAACTTTTTCACTTAATTATTAATTTATCCGTTTATTAACTAGTAATTACCTACTTGTAGAAGCTGCAAAAGATCTCCCAAGTTCACTACCACCAGCAGTTTTATTTGCAGGGGCAGAAAAACAACGGGCAGAATAAAACAATGCAACATCATTGTATTAAGCTTTAATCTAGGCTCCCTCCACATGACATTAACACTTAAATTCAACACAAGTTGTGACTACCACTCCTGACACTCCCCACAGCCTCCAGCCACTAGCACAAAGTCTTCTCAGCACCATTCCACATCTAGCAAGTAGGAAGCAAGCAACCAGCACACCCAAAAAGCCCATCCTCAGGAGAATTTCAGCCTCCTCCTCCTCTGTGGCTTTCACCACAGCAGCCACACTCCTGCATGGCCCATGAAAAATGCTGCTGCAAAAATGGCTCTTTTCAGGTCCTCTACTTGCTGTCCCTATAAATCTACACTAAATACAGGTCCTTGTCTTCATCTTTAAGGACTTCCACTACTTTACCCCCTCCACTCAGCAGCTTTGAGAGAACTGGACAACTCCCTTAACTCAGCTGGCACTTCCATGCCATTTCTGCCCAGACCACCAGCTTCTGCTGTTCCTGTCTCTGCACTTCCTTCCACTTCTCTCATTACACATACATGGCCATCTAATTAAACTTATAAATCCTTAGGTCTCAATGCATTTTCAAGGCTTATTTCTGTCAAATCAAGAAACTTCTGCCAAGTAGCCAGAGCATCATCTTTCCTGGTGGGTTTCATCCTTCTACACTCAGTCCCTGGTTAAAAACAGGCAAATGGCTACAGACACGTGCCTGGCAAGGAGATGACAGTTCTTCACCATGGCCTTTATCTCATGTGTTGGCTCATCTGTTTGTCTCTTTAGGCTCCTGAACTGCCAGAACAGAAATCACAAACTGTTTCAGCAGCACTTGGTCCAGAACAATGAGCTCCCTCTGGTAACTGAAGCATTTGGGTACCACCACAACAAATATTTACCAAAGCAAGAACAGAGATTTATCCTGTTTCCTAACCAGCAGCAGGAAGCATTAGCATTTGGTTATCCTGGTTATCCCCTTGGTATATAATCTACTGTAGTTAGCTGAAGATACAGGTCAATAAGTAGTAGTGTATTTTGGCAGGTACTCCAAAAACAGCAGCTGCCACTTCAGAGCATTTATTTTTGTTAGATACAGCCTTGCAAAAGTAGGAAAAGAACCTCTACATATCTACACTACAAAGAGATTCCCATTATACTATTTAAAAATAAGAGCTTCAATAGCTTTAAATTAATATAGGTTTATATACAGAGGTTTTTTCCTTTTAAATCTGTCCAAATGCACATCTCGTACTACAAAATGGAAGAACTATTTCTTGTCTACCGAAGTCCTGCATAACTAAATGCATTTCTGAGAGAGAAGCAATACCCAGAGAGCATCAGTGCTATATTCTCAGTACCTGTTTCCACAGTGTTTTCTGCTTCTGCTGCCTCCAAACCATCCATACTGTCTTCATCCTCCACTGCAGTTTTTCCTCTACTCCGAGGCCTGCAAACATAAGAAGGAAAAACTCTTTTTAGACTGAAAGCATTTGTAAAATTAGGATTTAAATCACTTCATTTTGAGGGATGAACGTCAGCCCTTAATTATGTAACATTCAAGCTAACCCATTATTTCAGTCTTGTGCAAACTGAAGTCCTCCCCTTTTTCCCCGTTCTAGTTTTATATTCCCAGCAAGGTACACTTGAATCAGCAGTTGGCCCCTTTAAGTTTCTCTGATTCTTCTTACAAGAAAAATACAATAATGAACTTTTACTGATCAAACAACAGACTAACTCAGCCAGATTTTGATACAAGCATCCTGTCTCTTCCATGTAACACAACTATAGAGAGATAAGAGAGAACACTATCCAAAATCTGGGCAGTAGCTGCTATAAAATAGAGACTGATCCACACAGAGCACCCTTAGAAGAAATTTCCATAGAATAATAATGATACTAAAGCAATGAAACTGAAATACATTATTTTCAGTGCAACAATATTTTGACACATGAAGTAAAATGTTATGAGAGATGACTACATGTCATCACATTAAAGAAGTCATCACGTGAGGACAGCCTGTGAAAACTAAAATACCTGGCACATTTGTTTCAATTTCAACCAAGGTCTGATGGAAAGCAGACAGGTTTGTGCCACAAATTCCAGCCTTTTTTCCCTGCCTGGCTCTTCAGTAACTATCATGGTGGGCTGTTGAGAAGCCCAGGCATCCAGATTCCCAGCTGTTCAGCAGCCCATTTGAAAGGGAGCCAAGAGCTTGGCAACTCGCCTCCCAAATTTTCAGGCTACTTGGCAACCTGCCTGGCATGCTGACGGAAAGCCTGGGAGACCCTGGGAGCTTCTGATTCCAAGTACACAAATTTTGAGCAGTTTGGGGCATCTCAGCAGTTCCAACATCCCAGAGCTCCCAGGCAACCATTCACCCAACCAACATGCCTTGAACTGGGATGCCACGCGGGCCAGCACACGGGCACCCCGCCTGCCCCCCCAGACAAAACCCCTCTAGTTCCTCTTTCACAGAGGATTCTGAAAGGTTTGGGTTTAGTTCTGCATTGGAGAGAAAAGGTTTTGGGTTTTTTTTGAAGCTATTAAATCATTCCAAAACCAGCATTTCCTTTTTTTGTACAGTCTGTTATAGCACTTTGGTCCATCCAAACTATTTCCGCAGGACTGGATCTGCTGAATCAGCTACAGAAGAAATGCTATCATGCAATGCCTTTGGTTCTCTTGGATCAAGAGATCAAGATCAAGAAGTGGGCAGAACTGGAACCATCTCTGGAGTCTCTGCAGGTTGCTCTCCTGCTAGAAGAGGATTGACTCTCTTGGACTACTTAGTAAGACAACCCCTTCAGACTGTGTTGGGACCATTTTACTCTCAGTGAAGAAGGAAAAGAAGAATTAAAACAAGGCTCAAACCAAAGTCTGAAAACCTCCCACTCAATTTACAAGGGGCTGGGGGAAAGAGAAAAGCAAGAAGAGATTAAGGACAGGAGGACTTTTCTTGGCATCCCTATAAAATTTCTTCAGGATAATGCTGAAAAACATGAGCAAGTGGGAACCCTAGGGATTACAAGGTTATCGCTCCCCTTGCCTGCTTATCCATAAGCAGTGACAGCACACCCAGAACACACAAAATAAGTAACAGCCTTCTTACAAGAGACAGAAGCATTTCCTTCACTTATTTTCCACTTTACAAGCTCCCAGTGTAGTCCCTTAAAACCCACGTTTCACAAAAATTCAAAGCAGAATAAACTGCACAGTGACCAGAAGAAACTGTCGTGCACTCGTCACTGCAGCCACTGCATCAGCTCATCCAGGAGCACAGTGACCAGTGAGCTGGCCAGAATGGGGACACATGTTTTGGAAGTGGGAAGGACACAAACACTGCTGGCAGCAGCATCTGAGATGGTCACACAGATGGATTCCCATTCGTAACAAAAAGTAGGGAGTAGAACAAATGGAATATCCCAGTGACTGGATAGCACAGGCTCTTCCAGCAAGACTGAGATAACAGCAAGAAAGGTAACACTCCTCTAACACCTACAAAAACAAAGCAGCAGGTAAAAAAGCCAAAAGCATTTAAGTATTAAATTTCTTGCAGTTCTTCACAACATCCCAGCACATCATCCAGCACCCAGTGAAAGGACAGGAATGCAAGTGAGTGAAAGCACTTCCCTTGGTGCAGGAATGTTCAAAAGCTTTACAGAACACAATCAGCTGAGGACAGGGATTATTTCTAAATCCTATCCCAATTATTCTTCTACCAACTACCTGTCTCCAATGCAAAGTTACAAGTCCGTACTGAACATGGATTACTGTGAAATCATCACAAACACAAATGATAATTCCGCTTTATCACAGGTACCCCTTTTCAGTATTCCCCAACACAACCCTGGAGGAAAAACTTGCTGGATAGTGGAAGACAATGATTGTTTATGTTTATTTAATAATTTAGAGATGAGTTTAGATTTTCTATTGTACTACAGTTCATGTATTAAACACCAAAGTACCTCACAAAGCCTTTTTAAACATTTTGTTTAAACAGGAGCAGTATTCATGCCTTGAACTCCCTATCGTATTTTAGCAACCTATTTAACACCAAGGAAAAGCAGAGGTTTCAATTAATTAAGCATAACTGCTTCTTTCAGCAGAAGATATAACCATGTCTGGTGTTTTCTTGCCATTCCCCTCCCCCAAATATTCTACAAAAAGCCTTCTTAATGTTGTGCAGGTTTTAAATAAAACTGAAGAAACAGTGGAAAACATGGTAGATTATACCATTAACTTATTTTTGCTGGTTACATTCATTTCCCAATCATCAGAAGAGATTTTATAGCCTACAAATTTATGCTTGTCTTAGAGCAAAAAAATAATTCAAGTCACAAAACAGTGAAATATACACTGTACTGACAACTATAATTTAATGTTTCCACAGCAAATGCCATTTGAGAAGGCCATATAGCACACCTAATCTCTGCAATCAGCATTTGTAATAAGAATGGATTGTTTCATGTTATTTGCATTAAGTTTACATATTTTATTTAATAGTTTTATACATAAAGCTTTTGGCTGGTTTGCATAACACTGCATTTTTCCACTGACAAACCCTGTTAATTTTTTTTTTTCTACACTTATTTCCACTTGCCCTTAAATACAGTGGGAAAATCAGCCTGTGCTGTGTTCTTTGCCTGGGACTTGGATTCTTCTCAAGTTCATCCTTCTGCAGGAGGATGTGAGAAGGCAACAGGAGAAAGATGGTGCTGGGGCCAGTTTTTGCTGCCTTAAAGCAACTATGAAACAGCCTGGGACTATTGTCCTGCACTCCCACAAAGCCAGGCAGTCCTGAAACATAACTGCTGTATTGACCACCACAACCTCAGTTCTGCTCTAGATCTTGAAGCCCAACCCCAAACTCTCCTACCAGGAGGAGTAACTACATCACCCTGCCCCATAACACCGCAGAACCCCCAGAATGGCACAAGTATTGAACCCAGATGAGCCACGGCTCCTACAGCTCACAAGAGAACCAGAACAAAATGTACAGGCAGAGCCTGACCAGCGCACACTCTGCCAGAAAACAATAAATATTAGTCAGTGGGCAGGCAGGGAGCTTGGTACGCGGGCTGAAGTGCTGCCAAGGTCCCTGCCACGGCTTCCTCGCCCGCCTTTTTCCTACAACAGAGGTCAATTTAGAAGAAAAAAAAAAGAAACAAGAGCATGTCTATTTCTGCTCAAAAGAACAGATCCGCTGAGAGGAATATAAGTTCTTGAAGTGTTTAAAGCACATTCAGCGTTTTATGGAATAAAGTCAACAACAAAGACAAAACTATACTTTTTTATTAATATAGGACTCCAGTTGAATATAATTACTGTCTACGATAATTTTACTCTTACTTCCATAAAATAGAGTCATTTATCAAAATCCTTTGTGACCTACTCCTAAATTTTTTATCAATTAGCTTTTTTAGCTAATGCCTTTCATTAATTTCCATGTTTAAATATACCATGGTAAACAAAAATCTTGTAATTCTTCTCTGGGTAAGCAACTAATTAAATTTAGCCCTGAGGGGGAAGAAAAGCCCAGAAAAACCTTTCATAGGACTCAGCAGAGCATTAGGTACTCCCTCTGCACAGGGGGAAAGCCCTGCTGAGGCTGTCTCAAAGCCCTGAGGACTTGGATAACACCGGGAGATCACCAGGCACCTGAGCAGCTCCTGCTCAATGCACAGAGAGCAGCATGTGTTTTGTTGTTTTTGTCTCTTATTCACCTGACAGTAATGAGATACTGTTTCTTTTCTTCCCTTTTCTGCGCGATTGGTTTTTTTTTTTTTTTTGGTGTTTTGTTGTTTTTGAAAGGTGACAGCAATAGCACTGTAAATGGACAAGTACAATGTAGGTCAAAAGTACATCTTGGATCTTACTCATTCTTTGCACAAAGTGGTCAGGAATAAGGCCATGGGCCAACATTTTTCCTGGAACGACATGAAATAACTGACAAAGCTACTATCCTCAGATGCCTGTCACTTCCAGACCTAGTTTATGATTAGCCAGAAGTTATTGCCAGACACCAGATTCTCTAAGTCTTCTCTTCCCTAAGTTGCTACCAACAAAATCCCGTGACAGCTCATTCAAGACCATCTACCAAAACTATCATACTCACCCCGTGCATTTTGTTCCAGGCTTACGAAAACAGGTACACATGATTCACTCAAGAGTTTACCCCTTCTTCCAAAATGCTGAAACCTCTACATCATTCAGAAAATAAACCACCTTCCCCCGTATGCTTTGCAAACCATGGAGCGAACTGATGGTACTAAATATATAAAACAGGGCCAATAACCTTAAAAAGCAGTGCAACATCTGGGATACAGTAACATCCTAAACCAGCACAGATGTCTTGTTAAATGAACATCTGTCCACAGCCTTGTGCTGGAAGATGGTACAGGAATGATTTATAAAAAGGTTCAATTAGTGCTGCCATCAGCACGGCTAGTCATGAATTAATGTTCACAGGCACTTTCACAAGTGAAAGCTGTTACCCTCTTTTCAAGAATCTTTTTAACAGGTGTGCAAAAGCCACATGCTCCCACTACACTACTACTGAACCGTGGAGTCCTAAATACAGCTGTAAAAGTTTAACTGTGCTTAAGTAGAGGCTAAAATACTCAAGGTTCAGCTGGTAGCCTCAAGCCAAGAGAACCACAGCAAAAAGAATCAGTTCATGGAAATACCTATGAGGAAAAGGATTTTTTTTCCCCTCTCTGAACACTACTTTACTCTTTATTACTTCTAAGAGTTGAGAAAATTCTACATCCAAGTCTGGATAAAATGAAGAGCACAGTTCTGGAAGCAAGGAAGATGCTACCTAGCTAGAACTAACTTCAGTAGCCCCGAACATTAACAAGCCTAAAATAGGAAACTCACTCTTACATTGACTCCAGCTTCAAACTGATTCTGATTTAAAGATTCTTCACAGGATTTTTTAATTGAGCAATCAGTAACAGGTGAAAATGTTTTATGCATTTGCCCTCACTTGCCACTGTGGGGTTTTTTTTGTACATGGTAAAAAAAAAAAAGAATGCAACATGTAGTTTCTTCCTATTTACTTCTAATGTTATATATGTGTATACTATAGGGATCCTGATGCATGGGAAAGATGTGCAACAGAAACATGACAAGTGAAAGGTGACAAAAAGTTGACCATTTACTAACAGAGAGAAGCGAAAACTTTCTTGTTTAACATCTGCTGAATCAGACTTTAATTAAGATCTCACAGAATTTGCACAACCTTCAGTTTCATTATTAAAACATCTCAAAAATACACTTGATATTGCCTATTAGTCTCCTGGTACAATCGAAGGCAAGCATGTTTCTGACTACTTTTAATTTATAAAGCATAATAATCTTTACATAAAACACTACATCAAAGAGAAGTGACCCAGCTTACATTTAAAACCAAAACATTGCAACTTCCCATCTTACACCTCCTCTAACCAGTAACGATCTAAAAAACATTATTCTGTCACTCAATATTATTCCTTTACTCAGGCTGAAATGTCTTCAGAGCTGAAACTTTTTTACATCTATATTTTATGCAGTTACTACTGAAAGCAATAAACACCTAAAAAAAATATTATAGCCTTTGAATGTCTGGGAAAAAGGGTAAAAAGAACCTACCTCAACTGGACAATTCTCAGCTTAACTTTTCCAGTACTCCCCTGTGACAGAGAGATTTGTCAAAAATTTCCTACACTGCCCAAAGAAATGCAAATAGAATTCTTCTGAAGATTATTTGTACTGAATATCATAGATGCATCTTTGCCTTCATTCTAGAGTACAGTCACTGTTGACATAAATTAAGCAAATGCAAAGGAACCCACTGGTAAATGCAGAGCTCTTGAGGAAACAAGGCTGTCCTGAGAGGCTAGGAGTGAAGTATCAAAATGAATCTGCATTGCATAGTTCTAACGATTTAAAAGCCAAATAAATTAGTACTTTTGAGCAAACGTGAAGTTTGGTTTATCCGTATTTTTGACTTCAATTGTCCTCACACAGTTACCTGTACTATGGAGGTTCTCAGGCTCAGATTGGTGCAAAATTACTTTCCATGGGAGACTGACAAAAGGCAAATAAGATGTGCTGCCTGCAGGCACTCGTCAGAGGACAGTCTACCCAAATCAAAGAGCATTAAGAATATCATCCCACTGATGAAAAATCTTAACTCAGTTTTGTGGAAGGCCACCAGATCCAGGAGGCTGAAGCTGCACTCTGTTGAGTGATGAGGCTGATCTGGACAAAGCCATCATATTCAGTATTTTCTCTGTTCATCCCTGATGCTATTTACAGTTTGAGTCTGGAACTGCTCTTTTCACAGATGAAGCTGATGAAGGCTATCACAGCTGAAACAGAGCTTTACTAGTAATATCAAGACTATGAAGTCTTCTTCCCAACTTGTTACCCATTTAATAACATCCTCAGTGGGTTGGCAAGAGAGACAGAGGGTCACACCAGCCAAAGATCAAACCAGGAAGATTCAGTATCACTGATTACCAGTTCATTAACAGTTGCAGATACATAAAATAATACATTTTTCACGTGAGCCCATAAAGTACCTATGAAATTATAGCTCTACTACAGCCAGTTATGGCCTGAGACATTGACAATAAGCCTAATACATTGCAAGGGCTTTTGCACACCTTTTTGTGATACTATTATATGAGAAAAATCTGAGTTGGATGTTCAAAGTACGAAGCCAGGCTGCCTGATCTACATGTATGGACTTCAGATTTGGAGACAGTTCCAATAACAGAGTGAAAAATCATATAAAAGGCTTTCAGATCTTTTAGCTTTCTTTTTTACTTTTAGCTTTACTTTTTTACTTTTCAAACTGACTGCTTAGACATCTATAAATTCTCTAAGTGAAAATTGCTTTCAGTCAACTATCTGTCACATTAACCCAGCAATGCACAGCACCAGAAACTGCTACAGGTTCTCCTTTCTCAAGAACCACATTCCCACTAATATGTAGCCTCGTTTATAGTTTTAGTTCCGTAACACAAAACATTTTACGTGCAGACATGAGTAATTCTACACTTTTCAGAAAAAATGGCAAAAAAATTTCAGATGCAACTACAACACATTATATATTTGCAGTTTTGCACGAACTACATCCTTTCTATATTTGTTACCAATGCACTTGGCCACATTTACCAACATAACGATGCTAAACAGCATACTAGAATTGCAGCATTTGCAATATTTTTTAAAACCTTTTCTAGAATCAAATTAAGACAATTTTTTTGGGAGCTACCAAGTAGAGGCACCTGAAGTTTCCAATCCCAGCAAGTTCTATTTATCTACCTGGCTCCAGACGTGATAATGGCTCTGCCTTTGTAACTCTCCCCCAGAAAACAGTTAAGTGTGAAGTTCTTTGGTAAATTTGCTAAATAATGTTTAGCAAGTCCACTGACTGTTTTCACATGTCCTCTTTTGACAGACAAAGAGAATGAAATGGCAACATGAACAGCTGAGAGACCACTGGCACTGTCAAGAGCACGGATTTCTAACCTCTGCAAGACTTTCATGTGTGACAAATTCAACCTGCACCATTCAACACCACTCTTGTCCACACTCCTCTAAGTAAACAAAACTGCATCAAAATTTGCTACTGCACCCAACACTGCATTTTCCTGACGGGAAGTGTAAGCATCCACTTGGATCCGAACACAAGATTTGTTTCTCCATGACGACGGGCTATGCCAAGTTCTAACTCCTCCAATCTTGTGAACAGCCATGGTGCCCAGAATTTTTTACCCACAGCAGCACCAAGCTCATGTCTTTTTTAAGAATTATCCAGCTCCTTGTTCTTTCACATGCTGCAGGGTTTGCCTGCTAGTCTCTTTTGAATAAAGGTGGCAGCACAATGGTAAGGGCTGTAATTCTCATGTCTGGTGATTTCAAGATCCTGTACATAAAATTCAGCGGATCTGAGTCATCACACATGAGAAACAGCTGCCAAGTACTTGGAACTTGGTAGAAGTTTTGGTCTCTGTGAACAGATTTTTGTAATTTTAGCACCATTAATTAGAAGTCATTTTCAAAGATCTCCTTTTGGAACTTTGCAGTCTGACAGAGTCTTACCACAGGAACATCTTGAAGATTCTTGCAAAGTGCATTTGTCTCCTTAAGTTAAATATCTTCACTGGATATATTTAGGTGTCAGGTGAAGGCTGTGCTCTCTGTCACTCAGCCACACACAGTGCAGGTATACAAACAATCCAACAGTCTAATACTAAATAGAAATGTTTTTACTCAGAAAATTGTTTTTATACCCAGCAAGTGCAGTATGCATACACTGATTAAACAGTGTTGTAACCACTGCTTTTATTCACCATTAATTCAGCTCAGACACTCAAAAAAGGATGCAAATATTCAACTATCTTGTATTTTAGATAAACTAACCGCATTCACATGACATAATTTTGAGAGGTTTCCAGATCTTATATCTATCAAAATGCATCAGTCAGCTAAGAACATCTCATGCTTTCTCATCAAATAAAGCTCAGAATCTTTTGTCTCAAGTCACTTTTGCTAATGTCTTCAGACTTCATAGCAAACACAAGTCTTCCTGTAGATTACATGGACAATAACTCCATTCCTTCTTATGTTTTTAAAATGTTTCTGATGCCACTAATACAGCAAAAAAACCCAACACCTTTCTCTCTCTCCCTCAGGTATGTGTTACAGGATTTCCTGAGAAAGGCATCTTTCCAGGTCCACCAGTCTCACCTGAAATTATGTTTATGAAACGCAAAGAAGAACCTATGGGCAAAAATTTCAGTGTATTTACTCCTGAACAAGCATTTAAGCTTCAACTAGAAGGATCAGGACATGAAAGGAAGGGCAGTACCCAAAGAGCTATAAATAACCTGTTTTTATACAAGATGCTGCCCTAGAATACATTAGATAGAATTTTCTTTATAATACTCAAATTAATTGATAGCATGTAAGAAAAGCAGTTCTTGCATGTCAACCAGTTTGTCATTACCCATCTAAAATGGATTTAGACAGGAAAAAAAACACAACAGAAATGAATGTCATATCACCACGTATCTTTTCCATCTGTTAGCACCCTTAGTGCTCCTTATAAAGAAATGCATTTTTATTTCAGATAATGTCAACAAGTATTATGAAATATTTCTCTTTCAATAAAACTGCTGAACCTAGGAAAGCCAAAGGGAAAAAACACAAGATCTGCTCACTAATTAAAAATCCATTAAAACTTAGTCAGAAGGCTTGGAAAACCTCAGAAGAATAAAAATAGATCTAAGAAGAAAATGGGCAATGGAATCAGATGGGTGTCAGTGTATATTTATAATTCACATGAATTGTTTTTCTTTTAACAAAATTGTTTTCAAACTAGATGTAAATCCTAAAAGCCAGATCATGGAAACTATTTTTATATCAGAGTAAATAAAAGTCTGGAAATACTATTGTGAAATATAAACAACAATATAAGTAGCATAATAAGCAACACTCCATAGAACAGGTACAAGTAATACAGATCTTCAAACACATCTAAAAGCTTCTGTATAAACAGGCATATCAATCTCTAGGGGTGTTGATGAGGTAGAAATTCGAAGGTTCTTGTTAGAAATTCTGCTAGCAATAATGTGCCTAAATTTTTTTTCATCCCTGAAGAAGAGTCTTCTAATCTGGAGACAAAAATTTGCCTTCTGACAAATTACAGATAGCTTACAAATAATTCCAAGTAATTATAATACAGAACTTTTAAACTTCTGTTCAAAGGACTATTAAATTATCATTATTATTTGGGACAATGATCATTGCTGTTCACCAACATTCTCAAAATTTTACATGTTTTTATTCGAGACCACTGCCAACTATACCAAGCTGCTTTATATATTTTTTCTCCATGCCAGACTTCAGTGTTTTAATATTAAATATACTAATTAATGCTATTTCTTTAACTATTGGGCGGGTTAATTATTTTTTCAAGTCTTAGTTCCTCATTTCTTTAGTATGCTCTTAAAGAAAATCTTTGAAAAAGTGAAGTTAATAAAAAGATGGGCTTCCCAGGACTTGATGCTAGAGGAGTTCTTGTACCTGATGATCACCCTCACACTCTGAGAAGGGATCAGGCTGTGTCAGAACTGCCAGCACAGGAGTGATCTACTGCTCAGCCTACGTCATATGATACAGGGCAGAGTTATAAACAAAATTGTCTCTGTGTCACATGAGAGGGGCAGGTCCCCAGCGAACTCTGCTCCAGCAGCTACTACAATGGAAGTCATCCAAGAGGACCAACTGATACCTCCAGGTCAAGTTCCTTTGAGGCCACCAATCCAAGGACACAAGGCTGCAAGCTCATTCCATTTATTGCCCTGCAACTTGCACAGGGTCCTCAGGTTCTGCAACTTCTCTCCAGTTCCACAAATATACTCAGTTTAAACATTAAAATGTGTTTTTTGTAATGTAATAGGAAACCGATTCTCAAAAATCTGTGTTCACTGTGGAGAAAAACACGAAAATGTTCAAGATTCAAACATGCAGACCCGGCAACTTACAAATTATACTAAGTTGAATTAACATTGATTGAATTTATACCTAAATTCAAAAGAGACAGTTTTCATGCACATCAGTTTACTTCATTCATTAGAGGTTCACAAACCTCTGTGCAGGAAGCAGCCAGGCAGAGAGCAGTGACAGGAAAGGGTTACTGGAGAAGGAGGAGAGAGAATAAAGCCAGTGGAGCTTCTTTTAGTGACAGTGCAAGTAACGCTGTCTAAAAGGATTTGGAAATCATAATCTGAATCCCTTTGCTGCCTTCTTTTTTTTTACTTTTTTTTTTTGCAAAACACCAGGAAAAAAGCAATGAAGATAATCAGAAATGATACCACAGCTGATTTATAATGGGACTATTTGTGTATTTACCTAATCTTTTCTGAGCACAGACCTTCTGGAATGACAGCTTCTTAGATATTTATACTTTTATTTCAGCTTGCTTTTTACATATACACATATGCTTCTAATTAACATTTACAGCATGGAAATTCAGTTCTACTCACCAGACCACACCACAGAGCCTTAAAAATTATCTTAATCAAACATTTCAGAAGTACTTTCAGGTATTAAAAGCTGGCAGAGTAGCTCTGAAAGCGCTATACCGGCAAACCACTTGTGAAGATGACACAGACAGGAAAGCACATACATGAAACTTAATGGTCCTAAAGCTACTCATGTTTATCCAAATACTACCTTGGTGTCACCACAGGACAGAGCAGCTCCTAGCTCACAGCCACACAAATTTCAGTACTAAAATAATTATTATTTCTTAAGAGTATTCTGCATAATTTTTTTTGCAGTATTTTTGCACACTGAAGTTTCTCCTTGAAGCACCTGAAAGCCTTTATGCTAACAAAAAGAACTACAACTGAGGTATGCCTTGCCCTCGGAACCTCAGAAACCATTTGTCTTTTGCAATCAATGTATTAAAGATAACATTTGAAAGGAATCTTCAACCACAAAGGTGTTCAACATTCATTACACCATCTCTGGAAAAGCTGCTATAGGGAGTGCTATCAGAAGAGAAGTCTGACTGCTCACAGATTCACTGGACACAATGCCAGAATCATTATCCATGCGAGCCCAATATCCGTAACTATCATGCAATAACTGTAATTGATTGAAGCCCGTCTTTCAGAAAGCCACTCACTTGGCCATTCCCTTTGTCATTTGTTCCTCCTTCTGAATTTGTGCTCATTTCCTTTGTGAACTTCTCTGGTTTCAGCTTTCAACCTCTGCTTCTTGTCCCTTTTGCTCTTACATTAGGGATCCCTTAAGAACTCAGTATTTTCTTTGCTGGAGATATCATCCACTGTTCTCTAACTATTACTTATTTTTAGGGTTTAAATCCCCCACCCCCATAACCAAACAGAGACTGAGCACCTCTACCTTCCTCCCCAAAGCAATTTTCTCCAAGCTTTCTACAATCTCTGGTCCGTTTCATGACTTTTTGCCAATATTTCGGTCTTTCAGCTGTGGATATCTGAATCACATTGAAATGGCAGCAGCAAATCTCACAATCTCTATGATAAACAGAGCTTCAGTGCACAGCCACAAACATCCCACACTTTAAATCTCTTGCCAGAAATGCTCCTTTCTGGACTGCAATCCCATCCCCAAATCTCTACATGGCAACACCGTCCCCTCTCCTTATTCTGAAGAGCACTTTGTTTAACTGCTCTTCTGCCTCTTCCCTGTGCTCATCCATGTCATTCCATATACAGATTTCAACAGCAGTAATTGTTATTAATATTGACTAATACCAGACTTCAGTGCTGGAGGACCACCCAAAAAACCCACAGCAAAGCAATGACAGTTCCCAAAGACAACAAAGTGCTTGGTCAGCCAGTCCTTAAACCAATTACTGCAGGCTTTATTCTACTGAATAATTCAAACAAATAGTTTTAATCAGAGTATAAAACACTGTTAAGCCCAGCACCTTTAAAGAAATCCATTTACATTACATCTTCATAGAAAATGATGGACAAAGGACCACATCAGATGACCTAATATCTACATCAAAGGAAACTCGTAAAACTCACAAAGTGGATAAAAGGATGAAAAGGAAGGTAAAGAATAAAAAAAAGCCCACCAAACCTAAGAGTTCTTGCCTCTAAAGAGCGCAGCAAATGTATTTATTTCTAAAACAAAAAGTATCCCTATCTGCCCAAAAGTCAGGCCTTCCACATTGCCATCATTTCAGTGGGAACCATGGGATTTCACTATCTCACAGAAATGAGCAGTATATATTTCAATATACTTTGTAGCATAATAAAATATTCTACTGAAATTACAAGATCTAAAAAACAATTACTTTATTGCTTCTTACAACTTTTTCACTGTAAAATTCAACTCCAAGGTAGTAATTGGCAGGGACAAAATTATGTAGCAATTAGGGCATGACAGCAAAAGCAAACAAGAACTGAAAATGGGTTCGACACTTCTGGTAACAAGCAGGTAATTATCACAGCAGCTTGAAAGGGGCATAATCAACCAAACTGACATCATCCCTCCCACATAATAAAATGTGAAATCCCTTTACGTGCAGTGTAGCTCTTACACACAGCTGGTAAATGTTGCTAGTCTAGTCTCGATGTTTGTGTCTGCAGAGCAGCTGAGGTTACATTTGGGATGGTTCAAGAGTGGATAATTTTATTTATTTATTTAGGATGGTAATAGCTATTACATGTTTTCATCTGCTGTGGACTACAGATACGACCACTAGAAAACGCTATTTTATAAAATTGCCCTCTCTTCTCTGAGTATAACTTTGTTTTCAAAAGTTCCTAAAAAAGAGAGAAAAAAATCTCTGCCTACCATTACATTTTCACCACCATCTACAAGATAAAAGAGGTTTAATGTCTTTAACATAAAAATAGAAAGTTGCTAGTTTTAAATATGCTTCATTCTTAACTACTGTATTTTACCAGCAACACTTTTTTTCCCCACAATGCATTTGTTTAAAGTCAGGTGTGAACATTAACCGTGCCATGGACATGTCTGTTATCTCCACACAGTGTAATTGCAAAATTAACAGTAATGTATTCATCTTCACCATATATTTGAAGTAATTAAAATATGATTTAAAAAACCCATTCATTTATCTGCTGTGCCCTTTCAGCACTATTTTACTGTGAGATTCCCACTATCAGTGCCATGTTTGGAAAACCCATCAGCCCCGACTGACTCAATCAATGGTGGTTGTTTCATCTGTTAGAGCAGGCTTGGGGGAACATCCTTCTTCCATGTTTTGTATATTCCTAACCTGTGTTCTTCTCCATTTTCTCTCTCTTTGTGTTGACAAATTCATCTACCTCCACACTGTCTGTCAATACCATTAACTCACTGCTCCCACCTTTTTCCAGCTCATTAACAGCAAGGCCAGACCCAACACTAATCCCTAAGTCTGCCATTAACTATTTCCACACAGCTCCCACCTTTCTGATGGGTTTCACTCCTTGTTTCTTGGATACAAGCAATTTCAAACACACTGGAATTGCAGCTCAATTTGTATTGATTTTTCATTACAAATTTCCACAAAACATTTACAGAATATCTGCACCTATCATTTTGTAAACTCTGCTGCAAGTACCATAAGTAAAATGAAATATTAACCCTTATTTTCTCATTTTTAAAAGCTCAGCGCTAACACACCACAAGATGAATTCTTTAGACATGTTATGTTAAGCAATCTACTTTTTATCAATTTTTTGTTACATTTTACTTTGTTCTTTTTTTTTGGCACAAAATTCTAATGAAGATAACACAAAGCTGGCTTCCTGGATCTCAGCTTCTGAAAAGTATTAAGGCAGTTTTAGTATTCCTTGTAAAAATTAAATTTCATGAGTGTGTAGCCTAAACATGGCATGCCCTGACTTGTGGAAGGTCTGATTTACTGACAAGTAAAGCAGATGTGGGCACAACAGGAGATATTTAATTGCTGACTATATGTTACTGACATGATAAAGATGTTAATACTATACCAAACCTTGTCTTTTTTCCTACATACCTGAACTATTTTAAATCTCAAATTATTTCAACAGGTCAAGATGTATTGTTCAAGATGAATTATCAAGAATTCTCTAAACTAGAAAAAAGTGATAAAACACAGGTTTATAAATTTAAATCTATACCACAGGAAAAGGAAATGTCGACCTCAAAGCTAAAAAGGATAAAGACTAAATAAATTTTAGAAGTTATTTGTAAACTAATTGCCATTAATAAGTCCTACCGCTTTTAAAAGCAAAGCCTCTCTGAACATGGGGATTTTACTACGAGAATATGGAAAACAGCTTTACAAGGAAGCCCAGCTTGGGGCAAAGCAAAACTAACAGGGCTTGGACAACAGTGGGACAGCCACCTGCAGTAACAGGTAAGCTGCACGTACCCTTTCCCCAAATGAGGTTCCCGTGCCAGGAGCCAGCTCCCAGCCAGATCTCCAGCAGGCATCTGAGCACTGCAGTGGCAGAGCCACGGGGCTGAGCAGCAGCAGCAGCAGCACTTCTGCCCAAGTCCCTGCAGCAGCAGAACAGATCCCTGCAACCGTGCCCTTAAACGCCCTGCAAATATAAAGCCAACCAGAAAGTTTCCACTTCCAACAGAACACATGGAGGTAAATCACCAAGGAAAGGGTCCTCAGAAGTGATGAGGTGGGAAACCTCCTGTAACCTTCACCACCTTCTCTTCTCCACTTATCTTTGTTGTTTCAGTGAGACATTGTGCCAGAAATGCCTTTTTACTGAAAACTTGAAACTACAGCAGCATCCAGGAGCCACAGCATTGAGCATACTGGATAAGGATATTCTATGGTACTTTAATTCTAAAGACTTGGGGGAACATATAAGACTCACAGAAATTCCAGGCCCCATAAGCTCCAGAACAAGCACATAAAGTCATCTGATAAAGGGACAATTACTTTCTTCTTTGCATCTGGATCCTACAGTAAAGGTAACATGCTTGGTTCAGGGTCCCTAAGGGAAACTTTCTTCATCTAAACAGCTGGAAATAATGTTTTGTTGGAAAAGGTACAGTATTTTGAAGTAGAGATCCTTCCAATGAAAGCTCTGAGAAGATGCCAGGAAAACAATAGCAACACCAAAAATTTTACCTTCTCTGTATACAGACACACCCCAACACCATATTTTCTTACAGCCAATTCTACATCCCAATCTGCAGATACGTTGAGGTTTCTTTCTTCCAAAAATGAGATCAGAAGTTGAGGTTTAGCTTCCATTGGAAAATAAAAATAAACGTGGGCTTAAGTCTCATTAGACACACCCTACATTAGCACATCCCAACATTTAATTTGTTGCAGAATATAACTAAATTGGTAATGCACAGCATAAGAACTTCAGCTTAAAAAAAACCAAAACAACACAACACTGACAGTGTTCTACCATTATACAGAATCTCTTAGCAATGTCACTGAACTCATGGCTAAGCTTAATACAAAATATCACCAAATACAAACTTTATTAGCTAAATGCATTTCTGTTCTTCCTTTTCCAAGTCAAATGCAAGCCTGTTTAAATGCTTAGCCTTGAATGTGAACATTAAAATAAAAATATATGAGTCTGAGACCCTGACTCAAAACCATCACACCTGCATATGCAGGGCTGAGTAATTAACCTGTGTAGTCCATCAAGGACTGTCTGAAAGCCCTTTGGTTTTTATGCATTTTGTTCTCAGCATAATTCACAGCATTTGGATGAAAAGCCTATATAATTCTAAACTATTATAAAAGCCTGTTTTTTTAATGAAACCCTACAAATTCTGGTGACTTATTAATTCTTCTTCTGAAGAAGAATTGTGTTCTTTCAAGTTTCTTTGGCCATAAATTTTATATTCAGGTTCACTCAAAAGAAATTATAAAAACTAAAATCTCTAAACTTACTAGCTAATAAATATACCATCACTACAATAAACCACAAAAGAATCCATCAATGGATTGATTTTTAAAATTAGTGACAGCACATCTTAGAAAACATACTGCTGAACAATGAATGGCAGGGGTAAAAAAATCTCTGAAAAATGTCATCCTCTTCTAAATATCTCAGATAAAATTTGCTACCCTATTGCAGCAGTTGTAAAAATTCCATCTCTGCTGCCTTGCACACCCTTGGAAGACTACAGGAACCAGGTTTCATACCATCAGCAAAATCATGGGCCAAATACAATGGTGGTCTGACACGTTACTTACCAACACCTCAGTAAGAAAGGTTTTTTTTTTATCAAGGAGTTGTTCTGAGTGCAGCAACTACTGATGTTCTTAACACACATAAGAAAAAAACTCCAACTTTGGAAGATATTAATTCCAAAGAGATATAACAAAAACTACCAAGGCCAACCAGTTCTTCAACGTGACAAATGTATCAAAAGAAAATGTACATAAAATAAATGGGACTCAGATAAGCAGCTACTATCAGTTTACTACAGACACCCTGTTTGAATAAAGCTAAATGAGTTAACAGTATTCTCCCACAATCAGATTTTTAATACCTGCATTAAATCTAAGGAAAACAGTAAAGCTCCTATTATACACTTTTAAAAACAAAATTATAATAAAAGTATGTCTGAAGCTGCATCATAGAAAAGAAATAACAGCCAACAAAGTATTTAAAATTTTCCATCCTATTATTCAGGAAGATCTAAGAACACCAAAATATTTTTAAAACAATAATAGAAAGTAAAGCCACATTAGAAAACCTCCCCCTAAAGCTTACAGTTAGTGCAGTACTTCTTAAGGCAGAGTTTCATGACAAAAATACTCGTTTTGTGCAGCAGAGACACACAAAAGGATTCTTCGGGATGCCAAACACTTTCAGAACTCTCCAGTGATGACTCACCCTGTTATGTATACAAAGCTTTCATTAAAAAAAAAAAAAAAAGTCAGTTGGCATCATTACAGATCCTCAGTTAGCGATCTTCAACTTACTGTTAGTTCTTGTACAAAGTATTCTAAACACTGCAATGAAGTATTCTGGTATGCTAATTTTGGGGAGGAAAACGTGCAACTTAACTTGAATGGCCTTTCTTACTCGGAGTTTCTACTCTAGCTCACAAACTGCTCCAAGATGGCCTCAAACACAGTTTTTAGCTACACAGAAATTCTTTGTTGCTCCACAGCAGATCCTTGCCAGTCGCGCTGATCAACTATTTTGCCAAAACCAGAAAAATAAGTCTTTCAAAATGAGTCTTGATGACGGGACAAAAAGAACCACTTCTTAAAGGAGGAAAAAAAAGAAAAAAAAGCAGGGGGGAAGGGTAGTTTAACTGCTCCTAAAAACTTTGAAAGCATTCCTCCTGGATCTCTCCTTAAAAGTGCTGTTTTAATCCCCCCACCCCAAATTAGTTAATTTAGATAATCTGTTGTTCTGCAACAAAACCACAATAAACTAAAACTGCCACATAGATGCAAATAATTGTGATGAACTGTGCTGCTATACTGACAAGTATTTTTTAATAAGACAGCTTTCTTTTTTATGTATACAACTTCTTTGAAATGTGGTGTTGGTTTTTTTAATTGGCTGTTGTTTGCTTTACTTATACACACGAATGTTTGCAAGATGTACTGAAACCAGAAGCCTCCCACAGCACCACACACACAGTACAGCGAGCATCTCGCTCCATCAAGTCTTTCCAGACTTTTCCAAGTCAAGAAGGTTGTTTTCATTCCTGCTACTCTTCTACCTGCAGACAGCCCCCTACAAACCCAGGTAGGGAGGAGCTTTAGCTCAAACAAGCATTGACCTCCTCAAACTCATCTCCAGATTCACTCCACACAGGCAGCAAGTCTGGAGTTTGCAGCCCTCCCACAGCATCGTCTGGCCCAACTCAAACAAACGAGCGAGATAGAAATCATTTCCTTTATGTTCAACCCCTCCAGTCACTCACTTCTCTAATAATTCAGTTCCTAGTGTTGATCCTTTTCTAAATATGGCCACAGAAGCATAAGCAGCAAGTCTCAGTGCCAGCTATGCAATTTCTCTTTCCCATTGGGGACAAGTTTTCCAGCATCTCAGATGTTTTCAGAACAGACGCCTCCCCCACCACTGCCACATATACATTTTATTTTATTTCTTATGAACGCCTCTTACCCACAGCAGTTACAAGTGCCAAATCATCTGATTTCACAGAGTGTCAAAAGAAAAGCCAGATCTAAGAACTTTTATAGCATTTTCTATCCCTTCTTCCTCTGCACCATGTTGATTTGGAAATAATACTCTTCATTTGCTCCAATTCCAGTGGCTACAGGAAGTGTGCTGTCCCTCTCCAGTCATTTACACTGATCATAGGACCTGATCAACTACACCATGGTTCTCTAAGTTTAAGCTATCCATGGGTACTGTCAAGGCTATATGTGATCAAAGATACAAACTAAATTTGTGGATTCATGCAATGAGTCTTTGAGCTTTAAGCATACTGATTTCCATGTTTCACAAAAAATAAACCTAAGGAACAGCCCCTTTTTTACTGCTTCCAGACGAGCTACGAAGGCTTGTGTTAGAAAGCGTAACAAAATCCCTTTTATTTTTTAATTTAATTGTAAGTTTTTGTTATTTTCTCATTATTTATGTACTACCACAGGTGGTCATGGCAAATTACCAACATAATTTATGCTGGTTCTTTAACTGCAAGTCTAGCTTACTAATTAAATACCAGGAAAAAAACCCCAAACAAACAAACAAAAAAAACCCCACACCCCAGTCTTCAGCAGTTAAAAAGCAGAGGTACAGGAAAGCAGGAGACACCCCCAGACAACAACAAAAGCTTCATATTTGCCTTTAGCAGACTATGTTTAAATGAAAGCAGACACCATTTTCATTTCCTCCCATTTAATCAGTGGTGGATGGAAGAGGGCAGAGGAATAAGGAAAAGCCTCTTCAGCAGAGGTTTGGACAGGGCTGGGGTCTGGGGGGTGAACAAGGAGCCTCACAAAAAACAGGAGGCATTTCCAAGCACACAGCACAAACATAATGGAGGGTCCAGCATGGGCTTGGCTCCACCGAACAAACAAAAGGGGATACTTTAATCATATTTTAATGAGGCTTTGCACGTGACCTGGTCCATTAGATGCTGAAATGCTGCTGCAGTTACTCCACAGCCACCTTGGCATTTGGTGGCTAATGCTCCAACTGGCCGCTACAGTACCCTTGAGGAAGGAAAAATAAATAAAGCTGCTGCAGCAGCTTTGGTTGATAACAGCATTAATACACTGGGGGTTTAAAAGATCTGTAGATCCACAGACATCAGCATGATCAAGTGTGAAACCTTAACTCACTAATAACCAGTTCTATCAGGAGACATATTACACAGAATAATTAAGTCAATTTATGTTATATAAAAAATAGGTTCATTATCCAAATACAAATATTATTTAACTAATAGAATGAATCAAAACCTAAGCTATGCAATAGACATTTAACATCAGAAAACAAGATACCGTGGTTCCTTAAGGCTGCAAAAAGTGAAAAAATTTCCTGCCCTAAGAACCACAGCAAACCTTGCTAACAGTCCAGAAATCCTGCTTTTGGAGTCTATTTGTCTCTTACTGCCTTCAAAAAGCAGTCCTGTTACACACATACAATTTTTTTTCAGTTTAAATAAAATTTCCCTGATGTGCCCTAGCACTTTCAACCTCATCTTTGGAAAGCATATAGTCTGGTTTTCCCACACATAGATTTTCATACATCCTGACAATCATAACCACAATTCACATTGAGAAGGTGCTCACAAAATCAGCATTTACTGTCTCTTCCAACACTTACTACATAGCACTGATGCTAGTAGGTAGAAGGATCAAGACAATCCCCAGTGAAAGCCTGCTGTTCTCACCCTCTGCAGCTGCTCACTGCTCCATGCTCAGCACACTGGAAGTTTGTGAGACTGAGGAGAGGCTGGACACATTCAAAGCAGATTTTTATGCTCAACAAACCTAACACAGCATTACCATCCTTGACTCCAGAAATCCCACAATTCTTTCCCAATCTCCTGCAATTAGTGGTTTGGGGAAGTATCATCACAAAATTACTTTTGTCTTACTTTCCTATTAACCACTGCAGGAAACATGATGATGGGACAGCCACATCTCTGATCTGACCCAGCAAAGATGCTGTTGTGAAATAAGTAAGTTCTCCCAATTATTTTACAAATAGACCCTGAACCAAGAAAGCTCATCATACCGCCCAGATTACTGTCACATCTAAAGATTCATCTTTAGCAACACTGAATTTTATTTCCAGCCTTGTATTCAATATCCTGTACTCTGAAAACTGAACCTGTGACTATGCAGCTTTCAGTGGTTTATAAAAGTGTAATTCTTCCAAAAGACTGGTTCCTGATTTCTGATGGCCAGAGACTCCCATATGGGCTTCCAGAAATTCAGTTCTGCATGGTGGGAATCAAAGAAAATGCCCAAGCATCCATATATACCTTCCAATTCCGGATCTTTGTCCATACTGTACTGAAAAGGTTATATACCTTATCCCTTACTCAGGCCATTATCTACCACAGCAAAAGAATAACCTTGAGGCAAGCTTCATGTCATACAATTATGCTCTTTAACAAGATGCTCTCAGTCAAAGAACACCTATTTTTCTTGTATTTAAGCAACACGAAGCTCTTCTGGCAGATCAATGGATCCTCCAAAGTCACCGAATTTCTTGCACAACATCAGAAGTAAGTTAAAGTTCTTATGTCCTGTAAATACAATCACCTGACATTTTGCTCCTATCTTCTTACCTGAAATAATATCCAATCCACAAACATTCTAACCATATCTTTATATAGGGAATTTATAATTTTTTGCTTCTTCTTGTCACTTAGAGACCACTAAGAGAGATTCATGCAAGGTTATTCTGCCCCCCACCTTGGATAAAGTCCTGACTTTGAGCACCCAGGCTCATCTTTTTGATGGAATTTGACAAGCATCTTTGAATGCCAGGACCAAAGAGCCAAGGAAGGAGTTTTATGAAGAACAGTTGGTGCTCGTTGACTGTTGGCAAGCTCATCCTCATTCCTGAAAGTTGCTTAATTTCACCCATCTACTTTCCATAAGGATGTGGTCAATGTTCATGAGGAAACCTAGTAAAAGACCAAGTGTATTATGCAGAACCCCATTATCTGGATGGTTCTGACTTGGAATGTGTGTACTGGGATGGCACGGAGCTCTGTCAGTAAATTTCACTTTTGCTGCTCACGTAGAATCAGGGTATAGGATGATCTGCAGAAAGTTTAATTCTGATGAGTTTAGCAGGCTTAGGAGGCTGTTGGAAGGACTGGAGAGGAGATTACAGGAGAGATTATTTCAAGATACATCTTCTTTCAGTACAAGCTGCAACCACTGAAAGGATTCTTCAAACTGGACTCCCTAAAATGCAGCCACCTCCCCCCATCCTTGCTTCTCTTAGAGCCTTAAGAGACATGACCCCACCACCACTGTTTTTCTGCCCCTAACTATACCACTACAGCACATCTTCCAAATTTCTCAGAAGTAATTTCATGCTTAGAAGATGCTACAGAACAGTCAGAAAAATAACCATTATAAACTGCTGAAGAGACCACAACCATCGCTGGCTTTTCCATTACAAAGAAGCACTGCCAAGACAGCCTTTCCTAGAAAAAGTCTACTGCTCTTCACCTACAAATGTATGTCTTACTTACCAAGAAAGCCAACTTAAGTAGCTCTCCTTTACATGCCTCCTGGCCTGAAACTTCTGGCACGGGAAGTGGTGAGAAGTGCAAGGACAAGATATGAAGTACTACACACAAAATTATTCAGCCTTACATCTCTCTGATAAAATTGAACATGTAATATCAGTTTTTCATATACTGATTGTGTTTGATGAAATCAAGTATCTGACAGTAGGCTGGGTCTCAGAGTATGCATGAAATACATATCTAGCTCAGGAAGAAATAAGCCCAGCTCTTTCTGAGTGACCCTGAAGTGCCCCTTTTTTTCCTTAGCACACAACAGGACTCTGATTCTTGCCAGCCTCTGCAAAGCAGTGGGAGTAAAACATGACTAACTGGCCAGTAAAAGAATAATAGAGAAATCAAGAACAAGTTTATGCAATTTATAATTGTTGTGATTCCAGCTTAGCACTGTTTCACTGAATCTAAGTTGACAGAAAACTGTTCTCACATTTTCATGATATCTGAAGAATGATAAACTATTCCACAATGCCTGGTTTATTTTTCTCTGAAGCATCCTCTTCCCCACAGTTTTTGATCATGCAGAGCAGCAATCGGTTAGCACTATTCAAAACAGTAGGTGCAGAACAGTCTAGGCTATCGAATTCTTACTTGTACTGATGAATGTTTACTCTCATGACTATTTTATTTCAATGGAAAACTTTCTATTGACTTCACTTGTCTTTGAAACAGAATTGTGTACCTTAGAGAATACCCCACCATGCTGATTAATAATTAAATGAATCCATACAGTACTTATTCACTGACAGTTCTTTATTTGGAGGTCCAGAGGCATCAATAATGAAAACTCCTCTGTAGTACTGGCAAAGCTGTCAGCAGCAGATGTTGAAGATTAGGCAGCCATGAGGAAAGAAATAAATATATAAGATGGTTTACATATCAACTGTACGTAGGTCTATCAATGACCAGGGGAACTACCTCTCCCTAACCTTTACATCTCTCAGCTTTCACCAGAGAAAACAGCAGCCAACTTTCTTCATCAGCATGGGTGAATGCAGATACCAGAACTGGCCAGAGCAATCCCTGGCTACACAGCACAGGCCAGAAACTCTGACTTTCCAGTAATAAACTAAACTGGAGTCAACTGATTTCAAAACATCCCCAAGGGAAGCAATAGAATGGCCTGAAATAGCAGCTATTCACCAGTTCACCTCCAGGATTCTAACACTTTCTACAGAGAAGTGACACAACCATCTCAGTTGCTGAACCACGGGCATCAAGACAGATTCAATATCTACATGCATTTCTGTAAAATGGAAGAAACAAAGTAATTAACTTACTAACTCCTCATAGCTAAACATTCTTCATCATTCTAGGTGGAATTTACTATCTGAGAACAAATATACCAGAAGGGAAAAAAAAATGTATCTAACTATTTTACGTCTTGTTGACTAATAAATATCTAAACAAAATCTACACAGCAGACTCCTCTCCCCAGCCCAGTTTCAAGAATTTGTTAATGCAGGATTGTACTCTGATCCACACAAACCACCTCAGGAATCTTCCAGACTTCTCACCATCACTCTCTTCTTCCAAGAACTAGACTTCAAGTTTTATAGTTGTTATTTCTGGAGCTGCATAAAAATGTCTTCACATGGTTCCCTAGACAGTCTATTTTTCTTAATTTAAAAATCTTAGCTTCCTTTAACAAGGTGAAAGCAAAGATGACAAGGAAACAGAAAGGAAAAGACAACAAAATACACATGAGAATAAGCACTGCTTACAGGCAAGCTACTTCACCAAGGTGGATTAAGGTGAAAGAGAAAAACTGAAGTCCATGCTCCCCGACCTCCATCTCCCATCTGTTTTACAGATTATATTCCTGTAACTCTGGGTTTCTCCTTCCTGAGCACTGCAAACCCACGATGCTTCCAAAAGCCCTCTACCTTGCTTCTGTACCCCTTCCTATGTGCAATAAGCTTTTTACGAAGTACTGCAAAGCCAAAGTGAAATGTTTCCAATGAGAACAGTCTCTCAAAGGTTAATAGTAATACTTACTGCTCAACCCTGACCTCCATTTTATGGCAGTCCTGAACATACACTGAATGACTTCTGCCACAGCTGTGACTAAACCTTCTGTACACAAGGCAAGGCTTACATGGCAGTGACGACACCCAGCATACCTATTATTTGACCCAGATCAAGAGACTTTGAAAAGGTCAGAAAAGATTCTAGGTTCATTCATTCCCTCATCACTCTCCCTGACCACTGTTAGTGTCTTCCTGCACACTAACTACATTCTCAATATTGCCACAAAACTGTGCTGACAGAATTGGCCCACTCAAGCCTAAGGACAAGGTGACTAAAATAAAGCTCCAACTTTATTCCTTCTCATTGTTCCAGATATACCATCCTTGTATAGTCCCATCCAACCCATCCCTTCCTCCTGCCCCATCCTCTTTGTTCCACCAAATACATCACATCCTTTCACCCTGCTCCTCCTGCTTCAAAAAAGCCTTCAAACTGTATTAAACTCAGTACCATCACAAGTCACTTGATTTAAAGAAGGCAGATTTCTGCAGAACTGTAAGCCTAAATAAGAATTCTGTTTGACGTTTTCTGAATTCTAGAAAAAATACAGCTACCTTTCCTCCTAGTCTAACTCCACTTCAAAGAGATCCCCCATGGAATGATTATTCCCAGAACTGCCCTCTTCAGAGTTTGTCCCATTTTTCTCTATGGCACTTGATGTTACATGCTAACAGGGACTGCAAACTGGTTAACTATAAACTATATATAAACCAGGCAGCAATAACCTGCTCTCACATGCACTTCTTCCTGAACAGAGTCTTCCAAAAGCAACCTACCTTCTCTTTTTATAGCATGGGTGCATTTGGGGCCCAGAAATAAAAAAATAAGAAAAAAAATTAATTAAAAAAAAAAAGAGTGAGACAGAAAGGAAGATCCAGAGTTAAAACAACATGGAAGTGTTTGTGGTTGGAAGGAACACATGGAGCCCCATCTAAAACAAAGAATTCATTCCTGAAACTGAATTATACCCAAGAACTGCAAGTCCTGGCTAAACAAACAAATAAATACACATGCAGACTCTTCTTTTCTTCCATGCCTTTATTTTCTCTAATTAAGTAATGTTACACAAATATTCACCTTTTAATGCTTGGAAATCACGATGGAAACGTGGGACAAAGAGGCTAGCATGAAATCTTTTATCTTCTAGCTGTATTACAAAAGCACCATCAGCACAAGCCACGCTTACTGTGTAACATTTCACAAGTGAGTACAAACAAGAGGGAGCCTTCCCTGAAGAGACAGACAGAAATGCAAAGGGCTATGACTAACTTCCAACAGACCTTATGGAGAAGTCAAATAGCCTCCAAATGTGTGAGATCATCTATGCCTGTGCCTGGCTTTGGACCTCAACACTGAGATGAAAAAAAATTCTAACGAGGAAGGCCAAATATAATTACGGTCCATTTTTTAATCGAAGATATTTCCAAAGGACAAAGCTTAACTGTGATGTTTCGCCACTCAACTCCATCTGAGATGTCAGGGAAAAAAAATCTATCGAGACCACTAAAAGACACATCTGTTTGCTGAAGACATTCCACATCAGATTACCAAACACAAAGACGTGAACACTGTCAAACAGAAGGCGCTCACCTATTCCCAAAACCACGTGACAGTTTCCCTGCCACGCTGCCTTCCCTCCCGAATTTCCATGACATTTCCTGGTTCACCTCAGCCGTCCCAGGGAGCACCACTGCGGCACAGCAAATGCCATGGATCGCAAGAAGACATCTGATATCTGTGATATCACACGCTGGCACCCTGCCAGAGAACCACGACATGCCAAAAGGATTTCGCAGAGGAAAGACAGAATTATAAAAGACTAGCTCAAGGCCCACTGTCAAACTGGATTTCAATACTTCTTTCTTCAAACACCCTACGTCCCAGGGTTTCCAGGAGCTTTAGTAATTACTAAAATTGGAACTGCTTACTAAAATAAAACAAAAGAGTGTCTTTCAGCTTGTTTAGAGTATGCTTTTGACAACACTCCAGAGTCAGTACCCCATCCTCCTGGGCTGTGTGTTTTATATAAATGGTATACATCAAGTATATACTCCTCCATACTAAGAGTTTCCTATCCACACTTTCAGAACAGGAAACCAGAATTGCAAAGCTATAAGATTTGACAGCAGTGATGAGAAAAGAATACTTTAACCATTATTTTTAAATAGCTGAATAAATTAGATACTGTAAGTCTGGAAATACACATAAAGCACATACTGAATGGCCCTTTTAGTCGGAAACAAAAGGAATAACAAATACATGGCTGCTTTTAATTTCTGCTCAGCCATTTACCCTTAAGAGATCATTTTCAGGCAAGTCCAATGAACGGTCACATTAAGAAACCGTACATGATGCAACTACTTTCTACTGGTATATTATGTAAATGACAATAATACCACCCCCTGTGTCCTCCCCTCAAAAAAAAAAAAAAAAAAAACTTCCAAAAAACATTTTGCCAAAACTCTGCAGGAGTTTCTGCTTAGGAGAGAATAATACAGAAAAAAAACAAAAAGAAAAACGAAAAAGGCAAGGAGAAAAAAATATGAGCCTTCTGAGTACAGAGTCTGACAAAATAATTATATAAACTTAAATATTATTCCTACCAAAAAAAAGAGTATTTTGATCTAAAAGCATCTATACTTAATGCTGGCAGAATATTAGGTATTACTTTGCATAGAACAGACAAAACAAAAGAAGAGTCATGAAACAGTTTACAAAGATGACCTGTAAGTGAGGCAAGAACTAAAAACTACAGATGCTCCAACTCCAAGCATATTCTCAAAAGAAAGGCCATTTACAACAAAGTAGTAGAGGATGCATAACCAAACCCTTTAAAAACAAATGTACAGTAGCCATCAGTGAAGTCACTGAATGGCACTTAGATGCAGCTGATCACACAGCACTGAGAAAAAAGTCTACCTTGTCTCCTGCTTCTATCTCACAAGTAGATAGTTAAAATATTTGCACTCAGCACTCTGGAAGCTGCAGTTATTTTGTGTAGCAAGTGTATTTTATTGTGCAAGAGCATCAAACACCACACACGACCATCACCATGATGTACACACAGCACAAAGACCCCTGCACGTAACCTCCAGCTTAGGAGCTGTGTGTTCTTCAATAGCCAGCATTGAACAGAGTCACTGAGAACCTTTAAATGTCTGCCCAGTTGTTTCAGTTTTGCTATAGAAGTACGAACCCACTACTGCTTTATTTCTTCACATGAAAAAAAGCCCTGAACCGTTCTTATACTGATCTTCACTTCTTTCAACAACTCCACACCAACTAACGCTATTCTAGGTAAAAAAAATGAAGTTAAACAAAAATCTAAACTAACTCAGGAACGTTTTTCAATTATGTAAGAATCCAGTTAGAGTGTTAACTAATGATTTACTGGTGAGTGTGTAGTGTTTAGTATCCAGAATTAGGCACAAGAACGAAGGAGTTTTTCAGGAAAATACGAAACACTACACAAATTAACTGGTTCATATTTTGAAATCATAGGTTGTTATGCTGGGTGGGTTTTTTTAATCTACCTGCTACAAAGTAAGGCCACTGGAAAAAGCGGTAGCCAGCCTCTCACACTGCCCAAATAAAAGAAGAAATAGACTTTTTTTCTTTACAGTGGTACCAAGTTCGTTAAAGCCAGCCAGTTACATAACACTTACTTTGACTTATGACCTATTTGCTCACACAAAAATCATCATATATGATGGTCTGGCCATCCATTATGCGCTAGAAACATAGTTTATTTTTTAAAAGTGTTTTTATTTTTCTCTCTTAGTTTAGAACTACAGTTTAAAACAGTGGGAGGATCACCTAAAATTAACACTATAAAGGTATGCTTTCAAAGCATGCAAAATTAAAATGGCACGCTCTTCAAAAATAGCATGCACAGAATACTCCAAAATATTAAAGAAAAATTAACCCTATCTCCATTTTCCATCTCTCCAGTATTTACATCAGAAAGTGACAAAAAAAATATAAAAGGAAAAATAATATTTCTGCTATAGCTAACCATATAAAGTCGTATTTTTTAAAGAATATCTGCGGGCACACGTGTGTAGGTGTATCCAGGGCAGCGCTGACCGGATGCCCGGCTGCGCCCGGGTCAGACCGAGCGGGGCTTTTGTGGTTCTTTCTCCCACCCACCACCCTCCTTTTTCCTTATTTTTATTTTGTAAACGGCTGCGGATTATCCAGCGAGCGTGTAACTTGAACCTCTACACCCACGTCTGGACCCGGGTCCGGGTTTTTTTTTGACCAAACGGCGTCGAATTCGCCGTGCCGAGTGTCAGCGGCGCCCACTCCCCACGCCAAGTTTGCCGCCCGGTCCCGGCGGGTCCCCCGTCCCCGGGGAGCCCCTTCCCGCTGTCACCGCCTGCCCTCGATACAAAGAAGTTCAGCGCCAGCCGTACTCACCCCCGGCGAACTGGCTCTGCGCGACATCGCCCAGCGCCGCGGAACCGCTCGCAAATCCCCTCTGGAAAATGGAGGAGCTGGCAGCGGTGCGATCCGGAGGGAAGAGAAGTTATTTACATGCCAGGGCCCGAGCCCAGCGCGGAGCGGAGACGGCGATGCTCAGCACTGCCCGCGGTCTGCCATCTTCGTGCCGCTCGCTCGGCGCTCCCCCGGCCGCTGCCCCGGGGCCTCGGGCGGCTCTACAGGGCCCCCCCCATGGCGGCGCCGCCGGGGAGCGATGCGCCACAGCCCCGATCGCCGCGGAACTTCGGCTCCGGGATCCTCCCCGAACCAGGNGCGCTCCCGCTCCCTTCCCCCCACGCCCGCACTTTTCCATTTAACAAAGCGGCGCAACCAAAAGTTACGTTTCCATAGATGCCGGCCGCTTTCCTGGTGGCCCCTCCTCGGCTGCTGGGGCTCCTCTGGGAAACCCAGGGTTTCACCCGTGGAAGATTAACGCGGGACTCCGGGGATCGCCGTTTTTTTAATTTTTTCTCCTTTTTCCACAGAATCACAGAACCCTTTGGGTTGGAGATCAGCTACTTCAAGCTCCGGCCAAGGCAGGGTCACCTGGAGCAGGTGACACAGGAACGTGTCCAGGTGGGTTTGGAATGTCTCCAGCGAGGGGAGACTCCATGACCTCCCTGGGCAGCCTCTTCCAGTGCTCTGCCACCCTCAACGTAAAGAAGTTCTTCCTCAGTGTTGAGGTGAAACTTCTTGGTGTTTAGTTTCGTGGTTTTAGTTAGTGTTCTATGTTTTAATTTTCTTTTTTTCTCTCCTCTGCCCACACCCCCCCAACATTTTCCAGGCAGCTCTACACTTCTCCATAACAATCTGAAATGGACAAGCTAAGAAAGCAAAGCTTGACAAATGTCCATCTACAAATGGCTCTTTCCTAATCCTCCAAATGCTCCCTGCCAATTTTATTTTCCTACAGAGAGAAAAACAAATCAAGAAAACATTACCCAAGTGTCACTTCATTCGCATTGATAGATACTTGCAAACCAATGGGTCCTGCCAATTTGAGCAGTAATGCAACTACCTTTGTTCAACTTCCCTTCACGCAAAAAAGCCCAAAGCAGCTGTTGGTGTAATGCTTTGCTTCTGTCAATCTCAAGTTTTCTTAAAATTTGTTTAAGTGTCAGACATCTGCAAGACATGGGTTGACACGTTGACAACAATAATCTGACTTGTCTGCCAAACAAAGTAAGACCATGCATCACCTCTATTTTCTCACTCATCTTAATATTTTTTCTTATCAAATTCTCTTCTGTCACACCGAGCTGCAGCTGGACATAGTTCATCTTGGGCACCATCTGTTGTGGACAAGCAAGTAAGTTCAGTATTGCCTTATGAGTACTGGTTAGAGAAATCCTCAATAAATGCACCTAGGAAGTCAAAGATGTCATTTCACCTCTTAAGACTGAACAAAACAAACCCAAATTCCCACACTGATTCACAGAACGGGATCTACCCAGGTAGAGGGAGTGGACCAATGCTGCCTCTCCTTCCATCTTCAACTGGAACATGTTCTAAGTGCCCAGCCTACAGTAAAGTTTTTATCAAACCCATTCTGCAAAGATGAAGATAAAATTTTAAAAAGAAAGCACTCACATGAAAAAATCTCCAGGTGTTTACTCTGAAACAAGTAACTATTGTATAAGAGCCATTGTGCCATGTTAGTACAGGTACGGACACATAAATATATTTGGCTACAAGGTGCTATCAAGCTCTGGCTTATCAGCACATCTCTGTAACCACACGTATTAGCACACTCAGTCTGCTGCAATGAGAAGGTTAAATATGTTATTCTAAACCTTAGCTGAGATGGTGAATGTCAGGAGTTTATTTTGCAGTCAGGGTTGGTTGCCTTGGTCCAACCAACAAGTGGTGAATTGCAAAGCCCCTACTGAGACATTAATCACTTTGCCTATTCCCTTTCACACTCACAGTCCTTCAGGTTCAGCCAGGACAAGCCCCTGATGGACATCCATCTCTGCTGAGTTTAAACACTTTTCTAACCAATTACTCTCAGATCAACTAAAGTAAGCTTCTCTTCAACCAAAGAAGATACCAAATAGCAGACAGAAGCTGTGTGTTTTCCAAACTGTATTAAATAAAAGGAGTGTTTAGGGTCAGTAGGTTAAGCAAGGCTGAGTACCAAGTTTTTTTCCTGTGTGTCATCTATCCCATAACTGCCTGTTTTCCTGAGCTTCCACTACAACCCTGGTGTGGTACCATTCCAAGTCATACTCCTGAAGCATGACTGACCCTCCATCAATTCACATGGTTGTCTGTGCTGCTGTATCTTAAACCTGCAGATACTTTCACATTACCCTGTTAAAAACTTTAGGTTTTAACCTAGAAGGTATTGGGTCACCTGACAAGTTTAAGTACGCTAGCACAAACAAGTTGTAATTTAGTAATAGCTAGTTAATAATAATAAATTACTCTCAGTATTTTTCCCTGCTGTTGATGTGACCCAAGCTAACAAGTATGAAGCCATATTAGCTGGCCTCGTTCTTCCCCTTCTTTGGGGATGTATTTTCTCTCACATCAAAGGGTGAGATTTAGTTCTTTTACTGTAAGAGCACATTATTTGCCATAATAATCATCGGAAGGAAAAAGTGTAATTTTACTACAGCACAGTCAGATGTGGTCCAATACCAGTCATGTTGACTGATTACTACTTCTCCATGCAAACTGCCCATAAATTGCATTCAGTAGGATTATACATTCTCCAGCAGTTCAAATGGAAGCTGATCCCATCTCACACCTCTTCTTCCCAGCCTCAGAACTGTTCCCATTCAGCTGAATGTTGGATTCTGAACCAGACACATGGACCAAACCTGCTACAGGGCAACCCAGCAAGAAGCAGCGGGGCTGGACACTGAGAAAAGGCAAAGCAATTGTGTCTGCAGCAGTTCCCTGCCCTGATTCACACATCTCCACAAACGTGTGTCACCATCATGGCAAGGCAGGAAGTGTTTATGCCAGTGCTTCTGCCAAGAAAATGTACATGGGAAAAATGGGATCAGTCGTCTCTCCTCAGACTTCTTTTTTTTTTATAAGCAACAGAAGTGATAGATTTAATGATTAGGATAAAAACTTATGTCTATACATATGGGGGACTGTTTTCTTCCAAGCTCAAATTGATTAACTCAAGGATGCCACTGTTGAGTTAATCAAGACACATTGAGTGAAGCACACCCTATCTGTTTGTGATAGGCCCTATTTACATTCCTAACTTTGAGAGACTGTTCCTTCACAGCAACCAAGAGAAATTGAGAAATAGACAAGTCACCAATTCCAACATACTCCTATCAAAATTTCAGATGGAACACATACAAATAAGAGACATGGGCTTCTCAACAGAAATATTACTTGGTTACTCTAAGTGGGTCATACATCTGATCTGTTACTTCATTGATTTTAAAATGTAAAGACAGATATATTAAGAACCTCAAAAATGTGTTTGTCTTTCTTAAACATTTTCCTTAACTCCTGCCGACCTGCTATTTCCAAAATATTTAATGGGTTTCTAAAAATACTATAGTTGTAACAACTTGAGATTAAGCACTAAGTACTGAGCTACAAAAGGACAACAGCAGAAAAGGAAATGCAAATATTTCTCCTTAGCCTGGCAATTCTACTAAAATATAAAGGCATTTTACCTTCTAGCATCCCTTTATGCTTCCATGCTACATAGCAACTCAAACCACCCTCTTCTGTGAATAATTTCTCTGTAAATTCCAATTTCCATGCCAAAGGATTAAACAGAAGACGACTGTCTCCTTTTTTTACTGCATTTGAAGGGGTTTGGAAGTTCTTAAGTTTCCAACCAGTACTACAACATTCTCCAGAGATAGACTCCATTTCTAAAAGTAAAAAAATAAAATAAAATAAAAAAAGGTTCCAAACAGTCTATTTCCTCTCCCCTGCTCTCTTCTTGTGAGCATGAACCAGATCATATCTAGACCCAAAGACAGGTTGGCAGCATGTCACACAGCCAAGAAACACGTTTTGTATTACCTGCATACCCACATTAACATACTGTGATAAATTTGATTTAAAGCCATTACATCTAAGATGCCATTTCTAGCAAGCTTGCTTTTAGAAACAGAATTTGAACAGCAATATAAGTCAGATAATTGAAATAGCTTTCTGTAAAGAAAGTATCATATTCTGTCTCTTCCCGTGGTTTTGACTGGCAAGATTTGGCAAATATAACTTCCCCCTGCCATGGGCAAGGACACCTTCCACTATCCCAGGTTGCTCCAAGCCCCATCCAGCCTGGCCAGGAACACTTCCAGGGATGAAGTAGCCACAGCTTGTCTGGTCCAACTGTTCCAGTGCCTCAGCACCCTCACAGCAAAGAATTTGTTCCTAACATCGAATCTAAACCTGCCCTCTGACAGTACGAAGCCATTCCCCCTTGCCCTGTCACTAAAGTTCCTGATGAAAATTTCCTTTATGACAAAAAAAAAAGATGAGCAAATAAATACAGAGAGGACTAAAAACCAACACAGATGAAAAGACCACAAGTTCAAAAGAAGATGCAAGATGAGAAGAGGCAGAAAACAGAAATACCTAAACACTCCCAGGCCATCAGAAAATGACTCATTGCTAGTGACATGCATTGTTAGCTGCTAGCACAAGCAGGACAAAACTGTTTTCAACAGTGCATGATGGAAATCCAATGAGAATGTAAATTCTGACATATTTGCTTTAATGTAATCAAAATAGCCTTACCCTTTCCTAGCAGTTAAACTTTTAAATGTACTTTTTTAAAAGAAAATCTGGAATGCCAGGTGAAACCATTTCTGAAAAAAATAATCCCAATGTGTAAGGAAGTAATAATTTATTTAGTATATGTGGAATCACACAGATTAATAGATAAAGCAAGTATCAGGTGACAAAGGAAATAAGAAACACAGACAATGAAACAAAGAGATTGAGTAAACTATTTTCTCTCCATAAACAATACAGGAAAACACCATCTAGGAAATAAAAGTTATTACACATCATTCACTGTATAAAAGCAATGGGTACAACATAAATAATGGACATCACCATCAGAAGAGATGCTCATGGAATAGGATCACACAGTCACTCAGGTTGAAAAAGACCTCAAAGGTCAGGCAGTCCAACCTCCTCCTCAAAGCAGGTCAGTGTCAGTTCCCAAAACGGTTTAAAAATATTTTGAAGTTCAGTTCGTTGTTTACATAGCTGTGTAATTACACACAGTGCTGAAATCCGATGGGGCGACCCTATTTGAAATAACTTATGCCAAGTACAGACAACAGAGATCACGGCATAAAGGTGATATTCAGACAACCTAACTCACACCTTTGTTTTCTATTTCCTATTTGATTGCCCCTGCTCAGACCCCAGTCTATCTGAATTGCATTTCAGAGATAACTGCTTCATTCTTCTGAATAAGCATAAAGACTTCAGCAGAATTTAAAAACACTTCCTCTTTTCATTAGTAAGCTCCTTTAGAATAGTAAAATAAATATAATTATTCCTTTCACGTTTTGAAAGAAAACAATTCAGACAGAAACTAGTCCATCACAATGCTCCTAAAAAAGAAGCCTAGGTGGCATGACTACAGGAGCTAGAATTCAGCCCCTGCCCTGTCCCCAAGGCCCATTACTAATAGCTGTTATGGAATATGCTCCCACACCACATGACGTGGTCACATCCATGCAGATATAAATTCCCCAGGTTCAGTTCAGGCTACACACTAGAGGGAAAAAAAAAAAAAAAAAAAAAAGAGAGAGAGAAAAAACTCCAGAAATATATTTAACAACATTTATAGTCTTTAGATAAAAGCCAGCTAACAAATGTCTATCACAATACTTTTCCAAATTCTAGCCACACAAGGAAAACAGTGCATCTGAGAAGATATGGAATAGCTGAGAGCCCAAGCTTCAACTCAAGTTTAGACATGTCCAAGTCTATTATGACTTCACTTTTTCTAAGTGTGAGCATGTTAAACTAAGTATAGACAAGAAACTCTCATTGGTCTAAAAAAGCCTTTAAAATAACATGGCCAAGCTAACAATGTAAAAACTGGTTATTTTTTCCTATCAAGACAGTCCAAAGCACGTAAAATGAAAAGAGACATATGAATTAAAAAAAAAAGCCAAAAATATTCTTAAACAAATATTTATTTACATTATCAGTAATTTAAAACCCTCACTGACAGCATCTGGTTAACAAGCCTTGAGATCAAGATTTTCTGCTTGTCCATAAAGTAGGTTCACAACCAACAGTACTTTCTCTGTTCTGCTCTACCAATGTATCCTTGTCTGAGACCACATAGAGAGCACATGAAATGTGAGTTTACCAAGCTTTTATATTTATTCTTTACCAACTAATACATTTGAAATGAATGTATTTCCAAGCTGTTCACAGCATACTGCAAGACAAAGAATACTCTCCCATTCCATTAAAGAAAGAGACAACAGCATAGCCAGACATGAGCCAACCCTTAGTGCTACATGAAAGAGCTCAGAGACTATTTATTTAAATAATTTTGCTTACTGGTCATTTATTTCTTAAGTTATCCTCCCATTTCTGGGTCCAGTTCCCTCCTAAAGGGTTTCTGACAGAAATACAAGTTAGAATTCCTGCTGAATGTGTTTTATATGAATCTCTACCAGGATGCCTGATGCAAGGTTAATTACTCAAAACATGAACCAGGAAACATTGTGTGTGTGTGAGAAGCCTGAAGAAGCACAGAAAGCCAGCATTTCCCAGAGCCTCATGGCTTGTACATCCCATCCCCTCTGCTCCCTCTAGAGCAATTCTGCTGTGAGCTGCTCCTCCTAAACTTACATCCCCATGGGTTAGAGAACATTAACTGTGGCACACTGTTTGCCCAGGAGGCTGAAAGTGAAACTGATGAGAATTCTATCAGTTTGATTGAATTCCTCCTTAAAGAACACCAATAACAAAACAAATTCAGTTATGGTTATATCAGTACATTAAATGTAGTTGGTGGTGTTGGCCTTGAGGCTGACAAGCACCGGGCAGCTTCCAGCCATGCTATCCAATTCCCAAACTCCCGTGCAAGGCAGCCACACACAAACTATGCTGGGAACAGCGTGTGGACCACACGAAACCTTGGGCCAGCCTTTAGAACTGCTTGGCAGAGTGCTCAGAACTGGATGAGCAACCACTGGAACCATGTGACAGCAGGGACAACACTGGGGACAACAGTGTCCAGCAAGTCCAAACATTCCCTGCTGGGTTTTTCACGACCACGGACAAGAAGCTGAGTGCTTCATGTGTCAGAACTATTGCTGGCTACAGACATGCCCCTCATCCATACAAAACACAAGCACAGCCACCAATTAGCCCCTCTTAGAAATGGAAAAAATTAAGGAAACTGAAATGACCAGTTCTTTTTATTTCAAAATTCCCTTTTCCAAGCTTTTCCTCGCAATGAAAAGCATCTGGCCCATTTCTAAGGTCTAGTCTCATCCAGTTCAGCGGGCAATGGTAAGAAAAAAATAGTCACTTGCTTTTATTACAAAGAAAAAAAAAAGAGAAGGAAAAAAGCTGGAGGTGAAACAAACACATAAGCAACAAAGAATGGGAACTAGGGAAAAAGGAACTGGGAAGGCTGGGAGAGAAAAATCTGAGGAAGCTGCTGAGTCTTTGGAATCAGCTACCAGAAGTTTTCAGAGCACGTATCTCAGAGGGTAAGAGGAGGCCTTCATCACCCATACGTCTAATAGAAAACCAAAATATCAGAACAAACAGCCCAACATGTTTGTGAAAACGCCGAGGACAACTGTTTCACAAAGTTGAGGGTGCCAGAAGAGCAGTTACTTCACACTTCACTCTATTAGGGCAGGCTCCATTTTAAACATCTCAATGTGTACAGTGATTTGGCTGCAAGTGGTAACGAGAAGCACTCGCTGTGCCAAGGAAGGGGGAAAGCGAGAGCAGTAGAGAGAGGAGAGCAAGTTTTTATCTTCAATTAACTGAAAGAAGAAAAGCAAATTTCAACAAATTCTTTGAACTTGTTGCTAGAATCTCTTGAGACTACAATTTAAAGGAGGACTGGCAGTTATTGTACTGGAACGTGCACAATGGCAAAGTATTCCAAAGAAGGGGAGAGATAGGAAATGTATATGAACAATATGGGCTACATCAAAAGCAGCCAGTAATAAGGGTCTGAAACTAGAAAGAATCATATTAGGAATGGAAACAAGGGCATTTTAATGAATATAAAGGAACAGCATAAACTGTCAGGGATAAAAATCAGAAGAGATAAAAGCACAGCATGCAGTATTACCACTGTGCAGTATAAAAGGCAAACAAAGTTTCAGAAATATTTTAGAAGAAAGAAGAAAAACACAAAAGTCTGTATAAACAGTGTTTAGAAAGAACAAACGGATAACAAAACAGACTCAAATGCCATTTTCTGTATTTTAGCCTTCATAAAACAGATTTATTGTAGCTAATACTAGAAACCGATTTTGTTGCTAGACTAAATAATCAGAGAAATTCAAGTCAGCAGGACTGGAAGAATTTCACACAATGCTTAAGAAACAGAGAGAAGTAATCTCTAAACTATGAGCAATCATCTTCCCCAATACAATTCTGGTAAAAATGCCCTAAGACAGGCTGGCAACAATGAGCTACAGCACTCAGAGGGCTTTTATTTGCAGATTCTTTTCAATTAATGTGGATGAACATTGCAAGAAAGTCCCCTCCCCCAGGACCTGCATAAGGACATTGACACACACATAAGAGTTATATAAAATACATGGCTGAGGCAGGGGCTACAAATATTTTTGATGACAAGATCTTAACAAAAATCATTCTGATAAACTGAGAAGTGGCTTATATCACCCAAGTGAAACTTAATATAAAACTAGCAATCTTTTGAAGGATACATCAGTTAAATCAGTATTATGTTGCTAAAGAGATTAAGCTTGTTCAGTGCAGAACAAAGAAGACAATCACCTGATAAATAAAAGTTTTGTATAAAAATTGTTCTCCATTTCAGCGGTGGAATCTTAGCTGTGAGTAATACAAGACAAAACTGGCTTAATCAGCAGTAAAGAATATTTATTTTATACTGTACAAAATTAGTTACTGAAACCAATTGCCTAGAGATACAGGGGAACTGCATTCACTAAATACTTCAAAAACAAGTCAGAGAACCATTTATCAGAAATGGAACAGATCCACAACACACAAAAGGATGAGAAAGATCACCCTGAAGTCTTTTTTGGCCACATAGTTCCATTTATCTCTGCTGAAACAGGAAAACTAAATATGCCTTTTATTTAAAATAATTTCATTGTGGTTTTGAACTTCACACTTTAAGAAAAAGAACACAGAATAATTCACATTCTGGGTTTATGAAATGGCTTTCTAATTAATCTCCCAAATTTTGAGACAGAATTACTCCTCTCTTTATTAATAACAATATGGAGCCACCCTGTCCTGTTCTCTTGAGCCTTAAGAACACTGCAGACAGTCTTCACTGCCAGACAGACAGGAGGGTAAGACACCATTATTGGAACATCCAGGTTCCATGAACACCGGGATGTTCCAGAAGTCATTCTGGATTAGCTACAGCTTCCAGACAGTACTCACATCACAAATAGCCACCTCAGATGTCAGTAAGTGTTTAGTGGCAGAGACTCCACATTTGGACCACATCTTTGCTACCAAAAATCCCTTTTATCTTACTGTGCCATGCAAGTGACTCCACTGCACATGCTCCAAGGAATATAAATATATAATAGGCAAAGTAAAAACCTGGTAATTTTTCCTAAAGCTGATTTTTTTTCCATGAGAGCCTAATTAAAACTAGTTTTGGCAAGACTTTATTTTCAGTAATAACGCAGTAGAAGAGAAGAAGTCCTCTTTTTCCCTCCCCCTACCCAATGCCAAAAGTCTGGGCGGAAACATCCTAGTCTGATACTGCTTCCAGCAGTTTCTTCAAGAAAAGCAATTAGAATGTTGATAAATACAGCACTGAAATTTAGTAATTATAAATTTATATGAGAATGGCTGGCAATAGGATTGGGTGCATGTGTGATTTAGTAAAAATACTTCCCAAAAAAAATGCAAAAGGCAAAAATATTCTGAAAGAAGCAAGATCTCATTTGATTTTATTATAATGCTTATATATTGATATACTCATAAGAAGGAGCTTCCAGAAATTACTGTTAACATACAATATTTTACTTACATTGTTATTTGAGGGTGCTTTAAATACCCAACTTAAGAATGACTCCCAGGATCAAAGTGAGAAGTGAAATTCCTTATTTAATCAATGCCAATGTCTGAGGCAAGGAAGATGAGAACAACTCCTATCTATATGCTGTGAAGAACCTCTAAATATCTCTATTTCTTTTTAAACAACCAATGAACCAGCCTTATATGACCATAGGCTGTAAAAATCTCCATCTCCTGAATTTCCTCCTGATTGGAAAGCTCGAAGGAGTCAGCCTGAACACCAAAATCCCCCAAATTTCAGAGAGCCAGGGCTGTACCTTCGCAGAGAGCGCTGCAGGCTGGCGGTGCTGCCAAGAGCCGCAGCTCTGCCTCCCTCCAGCAGCCTGGCCCTTGCTCTGGCCTCCTCCTCCTCCCTCGTGCTATCACAAACACGTTTCTTTGCCAGGTTAGTTCTACCCCAGCTCAGTTTCCCAGCACAGCTCACCACAAGCGCCTGGGTCAGCACAGGGGAGAGAACAAACAGCTGGTAGCAGAGGGAGGGCAGCACTGCTGCTCCTTTCTGCTGCCAGAACCAGCTTAAGATTTATGGTGTTTGGGGAAAATAAGCACCTGATGCACTCCATACACTCACAGCCTATGCTTCTTTAAGTAATAAATATTCTAGGTTTGAAGGGTTTTCCTACTTTGCTTTCAAAAGCACCAATGCTGTTAGAAGAACGTACTCAGTGTAGCTCTTGAAACAAGTACCCAAACTTATTTTGACTAACAGAGGAATGGAATGGCATGAACAACACTGTCTAGTGCCATCCTTCCAGTGGGGGAAAACAAATAACCAGAACAAAAAATGCAGAATTCAGTACAAGTTACCAAAAGTACAAGTTACAAGCAAAAAAGTAGCAAAATCTTGCTCGTCTGTATTTCTCCAAGCTATATGAGCCATGCAGGTTGTACGAACTGGTGATCAAATATATTCAACATAGAAAGGAGAAAAGCTTTCAATATTTCCTGGTATTGTCAGTCACCTAGTTATTTAGCAATTAATAACATTTTAGTGTACCTATGACAGCATTTCTTGAAAAGTCAATTTCATTCACAGCATTAGTGTATAACACTGTATAAGGGAGTGATCATTAGTGGTGGATAAGGAAATTCTATTTTCCCTGGTAATACATAACCCTGCTACCCCTCCAGTATTGCTGTGGTGCAAGGAGTTAAAAAAACAACTCCAGCATGAGAAAAGCAGAGTTCACCTAATCTCAGCAAGCCAACTGCCTTGGAAAACCATCTCTCAGCTGAAATGATGACAAAGAATAGAAACGTCCATTTCCAATTACTTATCTTATGGAAGAACAATGACAAGAAGTTAGTAGGAGTTAACATGCTAACAAGAAAAAAAAAAAAAAATCCACAAGCAAAGCCAAGAAAATGGAACTGTTTTATTGTTTTAAGCTGGGAAAAGTCTCCAGTGTCATTGCACACAGGATGAAGAGAATTCTGGTGTGTAGATGGCTCAGAGCAGCAACCAAGAGACTGGGCAGTGACCAGAATGTTGAGATTGCAGACAGCCATCACACTTGATCTGTCCAACACCTCTTGGAGTCCCTCTCATGACAAGTGCTACAGAAGTTCAATGGATCATTAAATACAAACATAGAGAAACTAACAACTGAAATGTCAAAAAAAAAAGTCTTGAAGAGTCCTTCACAGCAAGTCTGTTTCAAATTGGGGAAACTGTGCATCTATTTCCAGCATTCAGCTTAACTTCACTCACCCTTAAGACACAAGTGAAGACTCTACATGAATCCATATTTTAACAATTTTGTGGCAAAAAAATTCGATAAACCTATCCATCACACAAGCACTTATCAAGAACTGAAAATCTGAAGATTAATACAGGTATCATTTACCTCCTGAGCACTGTGAGCCAGGCTCCTATGCAAAAAACACATAAAGCAGTTGGGGAATTGCTTGGTAATTCAAATACCGTGGAGGAAGTTGCGGAACACGGGCTGCTGAAGAAAATGGCACAAAGCTCAGCCCTGTTCTGCAAAGAGCCAACTTCAATCCTCACACCTCATCTCCTCCTCACTCTGTGTTCCACTATGTGCCTTCTGGCTTTTGGCCAAACAGTTTGATACACGTGGCTTGTACAGGCCAGTGTTTGCTTTAATACATTAACCCTTTGCTGTGCAATAGTTGTACAAAGCTTGTCCATCAAAAGACCTCAGTCTTGCCAGGTGGGGATGGCCTTCCCTGACTGCAATCTTGTTTAGGAACATTTTTATTCTACAACACAACATACACCTTACATTTGCAAATGTTAAATTTTGAATTGAGAAAAGGGCAGGCAAGTAAAGACACAAGTATCACACAGAAGGTGTGTGATGAACTAAAGAAACACAGCTGAGCTACAAAGCTCCATCCAACACGTTAAGGTTCTTTTGAAATTAGAGTAGGTATCTTTAAATATTGGCCTACCCTGATGCAAATGCAACTCAAATGATGATAAAAATTCTCAAATAATCATTTCCTGGCAAAAACACTTCTGCTTAAGGGGCCTCAAAACTATCTGCATATGTGAATCAATGGCCTTTGAAAACATACTGCAGCTTACATTGGCCAAAGTAATGAAAAACTTCTATGGAAATTAAAACGTGGGTAATTAAAAAAGACACACAACATGTTCTCCACAATTTTGAAGGCATTATTATATGCTGTTTTAAACTAAACACATTTGCAAAAATAACTTGTAACATACATCAAGATCTGATGGATGCTGAAAATAAAGTTTAAAGTGAGCTCAGACACTGAACTACAAAGGGTCACAATCAATGAGACTTCTGCTACTAAATTTTGCTAAGCTGCATCTGTTTGTGGTCCTTATAACCTGTAAGAAAGCTCTGCTACTTAAAACTGATTACAATAATGTTTACTGCACCTGTACAATACTATTCTGATACATTTTCATAAACAAGCATATGTTCATACACAGTTAAAACAGAAGTCTTCCTCTACAAGTTCTTTCCAACCACATTTCTATCCTTCAGGTCCCTACCCTGGAACTTGAGGTATAATCCAAGCAAGAGTTAAGTTCCCAAGATTTCAGGCCATACAGTGAGGTGGCACCTAATTATTTCCATTCTTCCTCTACAATCCTAGCAAGAGTTCTTTTAACCATGCATCTGAAAGCTTCTTTCTTCTCCATCATGTCCCAACTTTAGTAGTACAACTTTATTATCTTTTTTCAACTTTGATAAATTCAGTCTTTCTACCTTTTAAGGCAGAGAGGCCATACTACAAGAATATTTTCTTCATTCACTGCTTTGATTACAGTTCTCTGTATTCTTCCCGATGCACCATAGCATGAACAAGCTCCTTGATCTAAATTTCAAGGCTCTGCATGGCCTGTTCTTGCTCCACCTCTTAAATTCGAATTGCTGCTCTGTACAGATACCCCCTTGTCAAAATGTAAGGAAGAAAACAGGAGCGTTGGCCTGGCAGTTCAGGCAGGAAGCCACCTATCTGTGAAAATCCTCAGGGTGACAATGCTACCCTGCTTCAAATACATCCTCCAAGTTGGATGCCTGTGAATCACTCCCAGATGCTGAGATAGCCAGGGTACTTGAACTTCTGCATGTTCTTTGGCTCACAGCATTCTCACAGCTCCCTTGTGCTTTCCCAATACATTTCTTACATTTACATGCTGTCTTATCTTTACATTTAAATTAAGAAATTGTTTGTGCAGGAACAACCTTTGCTTATGCGTTTGTACTGCATGTAGTGTAATGGTGCCCTGGCCTCTAGGCACAACTACAATATAAATAATAAAAATGAACTGTTCACCTAAGATTAACTCTCCTGACAGTGCTATATGAAGCTACATCCTTCAAACAATGATAAAAGGCTGTTCTAGCATCACATTCTACCATCTGTACCTCTCTCCAGGTACTGATGACACTGATTCCCAGTTCTTCACCTCCAGGAAGCCTCTGCTGTTCCCTGTACTTATCTGTGTCCACAGCACCACTGGAATTTTTACTGATAACCAGGTAAAATGCAGAATGAGATGTGGGCAAGCACTGTCCTACTGAAGAACCCTCTGTTCCCTTAACATAAGCCTACTTCTGGGAAGGGTTGAGAATCCCTGGCATCTCACAGGAGCAGATTCAAGGCAGTTTTCCATCTGTCTGCTTAAACTCATCAAATTTGCTTAAAAACATGGCCTTCAAAGAAGGTAAAGTACCAACCTAAAGCACTCTCCAATATGGCACTGCTGTTTAATAGAGGCATCCATAGCTGAGGAATTATTCTGTTCTGGCTTTGCCAGTTTAATGCATGGCTCTTCGTTTTATCATTACTTAGACTGCACTTAGACTGAACATTCAGTGGAACATTTCCTATAATGGGATAAAGCAGTTGAACAATTTGACTGGCTAATAGTGATTTAGACATGTGATTACAGTACAGAAAATGCTCTGACATATGCTCTTTTATCTGGTTTACATGAGGCACATTAACCCAACTGGAAAGCTGGAAGTGAAGACAAGACCAAGTACTGTGAAGGAAAAAATAGAAAATAGTTTTAGTTGTCTTATTTCTGTATTTGCTAGGCTAGTTGTAATCAGTATTTTGCAAATAGGAAAACTTACAAAATAAAACCCTTTTCTTCCCAAAATGGATGCAACTACAAGCCACCAGTCTATACCTATACTGCACAGGTTAGAAAATAACTATTTTTTATAAAATCCTAGCTTCAAAAGCATTTATGATTTATGTCATTATGCCTTTACCAAAAGCACAGGATTTGCAGAAACATGCAGCAGGACAGGGAGCACCAGCCAGGAACAATCAGAGGGTGAACAAAAAGAGTATTGATTCATTTTAATTTTTGTGTCAGCTAATTTAATTTCCCACTTTTACACAAACACTTATAGTCATGTCAGCATAAGCTCGTATTTTACAGGAATATCTTATTTCTTACTAAACCTAGCCAACAACGTTCCCATGACACAAAAAACCTAACTGAGGGCAAGAAATTACCTCTTTAACACACTTTTCCTCAAGAGTGCATACACAACCTCAAACTAGCCTAACAAGATATGTCAATTTTCCATATAACACTATTTAGGTTTTTTGTGCAGACTGGTACATTTCAGTAGCATTGGTATTTTTCTTCAGAAAAATTCCCTTTAAAATAAAACATTCAAAAGTTTCCTATGTAAGATTTGGATTTCGTAAATAAAAATAAAAGCAAAGTACGCAAAACTAAGTATAAAGGAGATGAACCCAAGAATGTCACCATGTGTACCTTTGCCAACTACTTTCAACGACCGCTATATTAAAAATTCTATCAGGAAAATACATACGATAATGAAAAGAGGGAGCTGTAAACAACACACCTTCCCCAAAACCAGAGGTGACATGAAAATCTTCGCAGGTAAACTTTGATCAACGACAACAATAACGAAAAAAATCACGTATCCCAAACTAATGATAGTTAGTCCTGGGATACTTACGTATTTGTAAAAACAAATGCTTATAAAAGATGCATGGTCTTTGCATGTGTTTAGGTCCAGCCCAGCAGAATGCCTTGTCATGTCGTGGACTTCCACTGTGACCTTATGGTCGGGCTTGACCTTAAAGGTCTTTTCCAACAGAAATGATTCCGGCACGGAAATTGGCAGTGATGTTTGGGGTGGGCGTTTAGGGAAGCGCCAGGACAANCGGGGAGAGGCCGCGGCGAAGGGAGAGCTGCCAGCGCCTGGGAACGGGCTCCCCCCGCCATCCTCCGCCCCCTCCCTCCGTGTGTTTGTTGTGCTTCGGCACCGTCCCGCCGGCGCGTCCCTGCGTGCGGCGGCCGCTGACAGCTCCCCCCGCGCCGCCGAGAAACTCCTGCCTCAACTCTGCGTGTGCGCGGGGGGTGCGGGGGTGTCCTCCCCGCCACCCGCCGAGAACCGTGCTTTCCTTCCCAAAAAGAGGAGGGGAAGGGGTGGGGGGGGCAGAACAAGGGAAAGCGACGAGGAACTACCGTCAGCGCACAGGGAGTACCCAGGCGACGCTGAAGGCAGCCGAGCGTCCTGGAAGGGAACGGACCCAAAAAGAAGGGGGAAGGTGCAAAGGCAAGGGGAAAAGGAGGAAGAGGGTGGAGGGGGAAGAGCTAAAGAGAAACTCCGAAGAAGGAGGAGAAGAAAGGAATAGGGATGGTGAAAGAAAAGTGGGAAAGGGAGAGCAGGCGGAGGAAGACAAAGGTGAAAAAGGAGGAGGAGGAGGGGAAAGTGCAAAGGGGAGAGGAGGAGAAGAAAGAAGGGCCCTTCTCAAAATGGCATTAGGCAGAGGGAGGGGGCGACGAGCAGCGAGTCTCCACTGACAGCTCTGCCTGCGCCTGGCCGCCTGCCCCGGCCCCTCTCTGCCTCGCACACACAAACGCTGAACTTACTTCTTTCTGGCTCTCTGGAAAGGGGAAGCGCCATCTTTGCGAGGCCGGCCCCTAGGTCTTTTGTCTGTGGCTGCTGCTGCTGCTGCTGGGGGGGGAGCTCCAGGCTCGGGGGGCTGCTGCTGCTGCTGAGGCGGCTCCACCACCGCCACCACCAGACTCTTGTCCTCCGTTGACATCCTAGTCAGCAGGACGAGAGAGACACATGGATGATGATGATGAGGATGAAGATGAGGATGGTGATGGGGATCCCGATGCTCCTCCTGCTCCCGCGGCTCCTCTCCTCCTCACCTCCGCCTCCTCCACCTCCGCCTCGCATCGCTGGCCTCAGCCGCCGCCGACCAGCACAGGTAGCAGGGGGAGCAGCATGGGGAGAGCAGGAGG
>VXAX01004748.1:416070-482744 GCA_013399835.1 Leptocoma aspasia
TGCCCACACTGTGATGGATGTGCTGCCTCACACCTTTACACCTCAGCCTCACCAAACCCTAAGGCCTTTTCATCATGTTAAGCTCCTTTGACTGGGCTAATGTGACTGAGAAACACACCTTTTTTATCCATTAAGATGAGGCCAAAAATGTTAAGTGCTCAAGATGCAAGCCCCTAGGGCTTGTCTATATATCGAGTTATTACACGTGGAGGCTTTTATCTTCATAAAAAAATGTTCTTTTTGTGCACGCCAGAGTGTGAATTTAAAACCAGTGGTTGTAGTATAACCCTCATGCAGACTCACTCATCCTGGCATCTTCTGGCTTTTTTTCTTTTTTTTTTTTTTTTTTAGATTAAGTCCATCTTCTTTAATTCATTTAGCTGAAATCAAAAAAAGGTACTCGGGAGTGAGTTTGTCCACATGAGGAATTATGCTTGCCTGCCTCTGGTAGTAGTATTAATAATACCTTCCTATATGGAGAAGCTTTGTCTACTAGGAATGTTAATTTTGCACATGTTTGCACTGATTTGCATTTGAATCGTCCTATTTTTACAAGTGGTAGCTGAGGCACTCTACTGAAATTCATTAAGTTATTGCAAACTGAGGCCATGATCCTGGGGATGCTAAATTAGGCAGATAAGCAACTAGATGCATAAGTAGGTTCACTGAAGACAACTACCTCCTGATTAAAGTTTGTTCTGTCTTTAAACATTTGCAGAAATGCTTAAATTCTTCCTAAACTTGCAATTTATATAATTTTTTCTTAGAAGAAACAATGAACTGTGCTATGTTATGTTGTATTTTTTTAACATCCCTGTGAAGTCACATAAAGTATCTACAAATTACGCAGGAACTTCTGTCTCATTCTTTGTGAATTCCTGTCTGGTTTAACATTTATGAAACTGTAATTTTATAAACTTTAGTATTCTTTCATTTGTCTATGTGATGGTGGGCAGCAGAGAGATAATACTTTGTGACGTACTATTAATTGCAGCATGGGGGTTTTAATCCAAAAAGGTAGAATGCTTATAGTTTTAGGAAAATCAAATTAATATCTGAAAGCACTATGTGCCAAACAGCGCAGATAGATGGAAAAACCCCAGAGCCAGCAGCAAGAACCCAGGGCAGTAGCTGGCCCCTTTGTGTGCACCTCTGGGGAAAGACAATAGATTGCTGTGAAGTTGGGACTTTATCATGCAGAAAGTTAAATAAATGTCTGAGCAGTGTTTGCTGTTTGCAGGAGTGGTGCATTACACTCAGATTACTTAACAGAAATAATACAAACCTAGCCATGAAATGGGGGAAAGGATTTGTTTGTGTGCAATCATATATTGGGGTTTTATTCTGTGTTTTGCACAGAACCTAATGCACAGGGGTTGTGGGGTTCCTTATGTGAGATCCTGGGTGCTATGATAATAGGAATTTAAATACTGTTTCTGGAAGTAAGCTTGACGTAGATTGCCAGTTTTGCAAGGAAATAATCTCTGCCCCACCATGGGATGGCCTCATGTGCAGTAGAGTTGTTACAGTGTGGGAGGGGCCTTGGGTTGAAGTGAGGTTAACACCTGGACACAGGTGCCCAATCCTGTTTACAGCTGTTTACCTCAATAACATTGTGTGTCTGAGTAAGAAGGGCAGCATTTGGCCTTTGGTTTTTGGAGTTAATTGCAGACAGTTAATGGGGACATGTCACATACATGGGTTCCAGAACAGAATTCAGTCCTTCACTTCTTGAATAACTCATTTTTTAAACCAATTAGCTACATACCCCTATGGAAACAATTGCAGAGCCTTCACAGCCATGGCTATAGTGAGATTCTAAATTACATATATAATAAAGGTTGTGCATGTGTTTTCTGGCTGAGAACCATGTTATATTTCCGCCTCAAGCAAAAATTTTCTCCAAGCCGTAGTCCCTCAACAAAAACACACTTTTTAATGAAAGTCTTGACACCATCTTAATTACAGTGCAGCAAACATTACCATCATAATCCCATTTCATCCTTAGGCAAGGAGAGCATCCCTGGGGACCTGGCTGCTAGTGACCAGTTTTACAGAAAGAACCTTTTCCCCAGTGCATTTTTTAATTTAACCTGTGCTGTGCTGCTCGGGGGGAAGATGCATGTGGAGCTGCTCATGCTCATCTCCCCATGCTCCTTGCAGGCCTCCTGGAGGATCAGCCAGCCCTGGCCCTGGAGGATCAAGCAGTACCCAGGGATGCCCAGCCTGCAGCCACCTCTTCGGCTTCCCCACACTTCTGCCTGTCTGCCATGGGAGCCCAGCAGGAGCCAAAGCTCATGTCCAGAACCTTTGTACCACAGGGGTTTCATCCTGACACTTTCCAGCATCCCCCAGGCTGTCTTTCTGGTTTATCCCTGTGCCCAGAGATAATCCCCCTTTTTTGCTGGCCACCACACTTCAGTGAAATCCTTGCAGTAATGCAGGGGGGAAGGCTCTCCCAGTGGCAGCTCTAATCCAGGTGGGTGAGGACAGAGCTGTTTGGAAAGCAGGGCTGTGCTGTGCCCAGCAGTGATGTGTTTGTTTGAAGCAGCCTTCAGTGTCTCCAGGCTTTCACAGTGTTTGGGTGGGTAAGTAAAATGTGATTAGTTTCTCATTACCATGTCAATTTAGTGCATAGATTTTGTGTGGGGACTGCAATATTGACAGGACAAGTTTGCAAGGCTGTGTGAAGCTGGGATATTTTCCTATCAGAAATTCCTTCCAGAATATATATATATGTACATGTATAATCACGAGGGGTAATACTTGTGGTTCTTACTTTTTTTTCTCCTGTCTTCTTAAAGCTAAGTCATAAATCTGTACGATCAAAAGAGTTAGAATAATCAATATTTCCAAATTGATCTGAAAATCCTAGTTAAAGGCTAGAGGGAAATTAAACATGAGGTTTTTTTGTTCTCTCTACAACATTGTCAAGTACAGTACAGTTTTCTATTATGGAACGCCTAAAATTCTTATGTACAGAGTAAAATCATGCAGCTGAGATACTGTCTCTAAAAACAAGCCAAAGCCCTGTGTCTGCTTGGAGGACGTTTCTGTTATCCTGTTCCCTTCTATTTAGGTTCTCATATGGTGTTAATCACCATGGTATCTTACAGCTTTGTAAAAATATAGTGCACCATATGTGATAAATCACTAATATTAAGAATGAAGATGCTGGCGAAAAATACTCTTCTCAAATCTAAAGCAGAAGACGTGCAGTAATGGACGTAGCCAGACAAGCAGCCTGAGTAAAAGGAGCATGAATACAAGAGATGGGGTCAGAATCATTCCTAAGGTGATAATATTTCATCCAGTCACTCCTTGTGAGTGTGAATGGCACTCTCACTTCTTTCTTCCCCAGCCTGTGCTACAGCTCACTAAAGCAGAGGGACTATGTCCAAGCCATCTTCTGTTCCCTCCTTTGCCCTGCAGACCAGTGCCTGCTTTGCAGTGTTCAGGGCATCAGTCAAAAGAAGATATTTTGCCAAAACACACAAAGTAAGCTCATGCATTCATTGCTAATTAAGTGCATACATAATTACAGTCCAAACATAAAGCAAAATGAGGGACTGTACTTCCATTGGAAAGAATGCACTAGGAGTGGTCATAAATTATCCCCCCAACTGGTAATCTCAGATACATATTTTCTCATGTTTTTTTCATTTCCCACTTAGTTCCAGCCAGATCTGTTTTCTATTTATATTGTCAAGTGTCAACACATAAATAATTTTCTCTGTTGTATCCCTCACTACTACATTCTTTTTCTTGATAGAATAGCAGAAGTAATTATATTTATAAATGGAATGCCTGTTTTGCCTAAGTACTGCATATAATTCCCCTCTGTAAGAGGGATTTTTATAATTCCTCTAAAAATGTCTTGGCAAGGATCAACCCACCAGTTGGTAGTGTGGATCCAGCCTTTAGGAACAGAACTGGGGATTCTGAACCCTTTGGCCAACAGGCAGGAGGGCACCACAGAAAAAAAATGCTCGTTTGTTTTAGAGAATGATGCTGTTGAGTATGTGCAGTTATTAAGTACCCAGAAAGCAAATTCACTGAGAACTGCTTCCCACCTGTGGATTCCTCTGTTCAGCACAGAATTATTTTGGCAGCTGAAGAATTCTTCATTGTGGATGGCTGTGGGAAGATATTAATCCTGTTCTTCAAGTAAGATGCATTCACTGATCTACTAGACCTGCTCCATCTCTACTGTTTCATATTGTGAGAGGAAATCAAAGGAATCCCAAGTGATGAGTAATCTCAAGTCATTCTTATCCCCTTTCTGCCTTTTTTTTCAGCTGCTTTCTGCAAAGAAGTTCAGATGTCCCTTGCTCAATAGGAGTAGAGCAGAGGTAGATTTGTTGTGAGTTCTGCACTGAGGCAAGTTCAGTTTTCCATCCCTGGGCACTCCTTGAGAAAACCTCACTCAAAATTGTTGTATGGGGATGGCAGATCCCAGCCACAGACAGTTCACAGCTGCCTCACTGGATGGAACAGCAAAATGCCTCCTGGAGCTGATCTGCAGTACTGGAGGAGAAAATCAGGATTTTCTTATTGGCTTCTGCTGTCTGTATGTGCATGGGTGTTCTTTCATTATAGCTTCTCCAATATTTGCTCTGAATAAAGGTTGTTCCAGGGCACCTACAAAGCAGTGAGCCATTCTGTTCCTACAGACATGGCAAGCTTGAAGAATGTTGTACTGGAGCATTCAAACCCCGTGTCCTGCGTGATTTGGGAGCTGAAAATGTACATGTCTGTGTGGGAGAGATGTGGGTGATGTGAGACACGTCCTTGGCCTTGGTGAAAAGAGTGCCAGTACCTCTGGAGTCTCACAGGGTTTGAGGCACGACCCTGCAGTGTGGTCAGAATGTCCATGGGTACCTCAGCCAGTGGAGGTTCCATTGCCAAGATTTCCCTCCTGTGATCAGCAGAACCAAACACGCAATGCCCCTGGAGCTCAGCTGTGCCTGGTATCCTCAACACAGATCAGCCTCAGCTCACAGGGAGCTTCCATTGCAGCATCAGTGACTTGGCTCGCGGCTCCATGCCTGCAGGAAGGGTCCTGAGCTGGAAAGGCAGGGGTGTCACCTCCTCAGCCACTGCAGGGACATCCAGGAGGGCTGTGAGCACCCGGAGAGTCCCCGCAGAGCGGGGCTGCCATGGCCTACTTTGTGCAGATGGTCCGAGCACGCTGGATCCTCCAACAGCATCATTCCAGCAGTGTCGGCTACAGAATCCTTCAGATTGGGACTGCTCCTGGGTGATCAGCCCTGGCAGGCCATGGCTCTGTTCCTGTCCTCCTGGTAAGTCTGATTCAGCACCTTTACAGCTCTGGCTCCATAAGCTGCAGCCCCTGAAGCACAGAGAAACCCAAGTCCATTTCCCACTCCCCTGTACATTTATTCAGAGGCCTCTCAGATCTGGACTGTAGTCTTTCCTTTTCCCTGCGTACCCCCTCTAAGGGTTCATGTTTATTTAAGATTTCACTTTATGAGCAGTTTTCTTTCTCTCAGTGTACACAGTTCAAATCTAGTCTGTTCCCTCAGCTTTTGCATTCAGCTGGTTTGACTGATTTAATGTCGCTGATTTACCGGTATAATTTAGCTTGTCTGAAGGGAAGGAAGATTGATGTTGGCTGAAATAAAATTCTGAGATGCCTATGGAGTTTTATTGCCCTAGATTTTTTGATTGCTATTTATTCACAAAAGTGGGCAGAACTCTGACTTGAGATTTTTCAGGAATGCCTCCATTATGTCAGAGCTGCTAATTCTTTGAGTCAAGTCATTGTGGTTAGCCAATCTTGTTTTCTGTCTCTGTGGTAAGATTTTACATCCAGAAGCTAACCTCAATGCTCCCCCACGAAAGCAGGCAGGGATGACAAAGCATTTCCTTCTTTGACCTCTGTACTTGAGTTTTGTAGAAAGATGAAATCTATCAAATCAGACCAAACACCAAATCACCTGCATGAGAATGAACAGGTCAACCCCTGTTCCTGTAGCAGTATGTGGAACAAAAATGTATTGAAACAGGTTTTTAAAAGTAATTTCTTTTCTAAATCTTTTTTCCCCCAAATTCAGACTACGAACTATGAAATTCTCTCATGCTTGTGAGTTACATGTGGTTATGTATCACATCAGAGCAAACTTGAGGTTATTAGGATTTTTGAATTGTACTTGTCTTGAATTTTCTGAGTTTGTGATGTTTTTGGGGGGAATAAGTGGAATATTCTGATTTCATTATATACCTGCTGGGATAGCGCTGGGCTGGATCCCTTCTGCTGTGACAAGGGCCACACTACAGACCCTCAACACCTCCTCTTGATTCCCACAGGGGCTGTGTCTCTCCTTCCAATTAGCAACATAATCACCCATGAGCTAAAGAACTCAGTCACACCCAGATGCATCTGGAGCTGGTTTCATGAGTGGAAGATATATAATATCAGCATTATGTCATATAAAAACCTCTGGCTTGTCACCACGAAATTCACTTGTGCACTCTGCTTGTACCCCTGGTGCTGTGCAAAGCAGCTGAAGCAAACTGACCATTTGGACCAGGCTTAGCTCCCCTATTTAAATCCCAGGATTATGATGATAGAGCAGGAGTATTCCCTGTGGTGGAGCTGCCTTCTAACTGGCCACTCTGCTGCCCTGGCACTCTCAGATCAGTGACAGATCTGACCAAGTGACAGCAGGTGGGTGACCAAGGAACCTGCCACTGACAACTCTTTGCATGTTTTTGGAAGGAGTAGTGACTGTACAATTCCCTCAAACTGGAACATTTCAAACAATAAAAGCACGTTTGGAAACTGCCTCTAATAGTGGAGGGACAGCTGACCACTTTGTCACTGCTGCCACTTTGGCATCATAGAAGTCTGACCTGAATTCTTGATCTGCCCAGTCTGTTGATCTATAATCATAGTGATCCGTTAATTACTTGGCTTAATTACCGGCAATTTATTATAATGAAAGGTTTAGCTATAACTACCTTCGTAAGTTTCCATGTTATTTTTCATTGAGGTAATTTTCTGGCATAAAAATCCAGCACACAATGCCTTAAAACAACCCATTCCACAAAGATTGTGGAGCTTTACTGGCAAATTCTCCATACAATATTCTCTGCTCAGGCAGTAAATATCAGAGCCATGGGAAACATCCTGTGTTCTTCACACACACACCCCACAGGGGAATAGAATCCCTCTCAATGCCGTTTTACCCATGCACTCATGACCTGGACTTCCATAATTCCTCTTTGCTGTGATATTAGCACCAGGTGTACCATCAGTACACCTACCTTTTCATGTAATCTCTGATAGAGAGATGCAGTTAGCAAATGGCATCAGGTATTAATGCAGAAGTGACCTTTTAATGTCATGCACAGATACATGAAGAAAGAACTGCCACTGAAATCTTCTGATTAAAGATAAAAGTAGACAGCCTGTAAAAACATTAGGATAAAAAGTAAATCCATTTGCCCTGAGTTTCCCCTGCTATCCCACCTCCTACTCTAAATTGATGTTGTCAGCACTCATGATTTTATCACAAGTCTTGTGATGTTTGATGTTTCACTTACACTCCAGCTACTACAGTTGTGTAATGAGGTTAGAAACTCAGCTTTCCTCTTTCTTTAATTTAAAGTAAGTTTCTAGTCCTAATGGTTAGAGTATAAAGCTTGCAAGTGTGACCCAGGTGCACCCTAACAGCTCAAAAACCAGAAAGCACAGTGAAAGAGCTCCACATTTATCATTTCACAGACAGGCTTGTGATTTTGAGGGTCAAACTGTAGTTCTTGAACATTTGGAGCTGGCAATAGCAGCTTGGAAAAAAAAGTGCTTGAACAAAATCCCACACCATGTTGCATTTTCCAGGGAGGCATAGCAGCCATTATACCACAGTGATAATTCCCTTTTCAGACATGCACATTTTCCTATTTAGTTTGTTATGCAGCATCTCAGGGCTCAGCCCCAGCCTGGCTGGTTTGGAGGGGATTGTCCTGGTGTGTAACAATTTGCCTGATGTTGGAGGGCTCAAACTTGTGCTGACACAGAGGAGAGGTTTTGCAGCAGTTCTTAGTCCCCACAGACTGGCAGGTTTGTGCATTAAAAACCTGTAAAACCAGGAATGTTCTGACTTCCAGCCTAGGAAGTTGATCTGCCTTCCGTAAAGCTCTGTCAAGAAACCAGGAATACCCCACCCCAGTCAATCCAGCAACAAAGGGGCAAAGAACCAAACAAATGCAAATATGGAAATACAGTAACATTGAAAACAGCTGGTTTGACTTACAGTGCCCAGAATGTGCCAAATGCAGGTTTTGATGTACAGACCAAAAATACTCAGCTGTTGGTTTTGGAAAAACCAAGCTCCCAACAGTAACAACTCAGATTTGAAGGAGGCACCATATTTAAATGGAGTCCCAAATTGCCAAAGACTTCCCAGTACATCACTAAAAGTATGAATTTTACCAAGAACTGGAGGGGTATCCAAAGCAATGGGCAGAGTCTGAGTGTAGTGTGGGCACGTTGCAGTCACAGACTGGTGGTGCCAAAGGTCCCTCTGTGCTTGCCCTAAATGATGGTGTAATCCATTCTGGAGGTGACAAAATTACAAACAACTGACAAAACCTAATTGCAAAGAAAAGGTGAAAGTCCATGAGACTCAAATACTACCTGAGTATACAGAATAACAAGGGAGGTTTTATGTTCCACAAATATAAAAGGGTGCCAAACTAAAATTGGATAACATTTTCAAAGAACTAAAGAAGTTCAACTGATTCTACACTGCTCCTGTTAATAATTTTGTCCCTGAATTCAGCAGTAATTTCCATGTGGTGATTTCCATGAGACTGACACTTTGCTTCTAAACTGCTTCCCCTGTAAAAAGCTGAAGAAACCATTATTGACTCTTGATCCCTTTGCTGAGTGTTTCAGAGGGCACACACATTCCTGTGTACCACAAACCACATTATTTAAGCCTATACACTTATATTTTTTTATCTCTAATTTAAAGGGCTGTGAAAAAATCTCTGTCTTCCAAGAGGTGTATTCTTCAGCCTTAGGAACTTCTAAGTAACTTTTAAAAAGCTATACAAAACATCAGAAGGGTCTGCATCTTCCATATATTAGTTTCTGTGAAGAGGAACTTTCTTTTTTATGTTTTCCAGCTTCTTTCTAGCTCTGTTATCTGTAATTGATTTCAAATACACCCAAATCATCATCTGTACAGAAATGAACTGTCTCTTACTCTCACCTGTGCAGGCCTGTGGTGCTGGCATAACAATGTCGGATGTATTTCTGAAATCTAAAACGAGTAAGGTTTAAAAGATTTTCCCACCTGTATTGTCTCTGCTTCCATGGCAGTCTGGCAGGACTCCTGTTGCTGTGGCAGGACAATTTAATGCTGGTTGTTTTCTGAAGAACAGAAAGTGTGTAAGTTCCTTGTGGCACCTGTGTAGATAAAGCTGCGTTCAAGCCATTGATTTGACTTTGAAACTCCACAACGTATGAATTAAAGTGCTGGATTTCTGTCCTCTGAGTCTGTCTCCTTTTCTGTCTCACTAAGCATTAATTTTTGTGGTCTTGACACTCTGTTCTGCCCTTTTTCTTCTCTTTCCTCCTCCCCAGTCCCCACTGTCGCTCCCAGTGGCTGGCGAGTCTTTCCATTAAAGCAATCCTGTTCATCTCCCAATAAAGGGCCATCAGCCAACACATTCTGGGCCTGAATTCATCTCATAAATATTGGTACAGGCTTAAATAAATGCAGTCCTTCATTTAATGTACTAGATTTCAATGGAATTACATGGGGAATTAATTTGCCTCTGTTTGTAGTCTGAAAAACAATAAAATAGGGAAATGCTTAGAATCCATGGCTCAGCTTTCCAAGCTGGATGAAGGATGGTTCTGCCTGTTAACCAAGACAGGAGCAGATTCCTGATGCTCATGCCTTTTCTATACAAACACATAATATTTTAGGCCTTACTGATACAAGGCCAGAAGGATCTCTAGGTGACAGCTGCCCTGACATCAGCCTGTAATGTCACATATTTCAGTATGTGTCTGTAATTCCTGCTACATGTAACACTTACTTTGGGATGTTTCTGTCTTTGAATAATAAAAAGAGTTTTCATTTGTGTAGCACTTTACCAAGAGGTGCCAGCAGGAGCTCCAGGGGTCAGTGTGACAAGGTCCAGCAGAGCGTGAGCAGCTGGCCTGGCGTGTGCAGCACTTGTTCACTCCCTGTGCCTTGTGACTTGCTCTGCACCCGAGCAAAAAGCTGAATGTCAGGATATTCCAGTACAACTGGATGGGAAGTCACATAAGTAAAGGACTTGTGATGAACTTTTCAGCTAAAACTTCATACCTTTTTTTTTATTCCATTATTCATCTCCCATCTTTCCTGCCTGCATATTATACACTGCTCTGTTTCTTTACCATCTTTCCCCCCGTTGCTCTGTGCCTTTTTCTTCCCAGGTGAAACATCCCTCTTTTTTCCATTGACTGCCCTTTGTAGGTTCTCTCCATATAGCTCATAATTTTTCTCCCTCACCTCCCCCCCGACTCATCCCAACATCTTGGGCAGGAGTGATTGAAGGCATGGAGTCTGAAAGAGCAAACCAGTCTCCAGAGAGAGAAACACTGCAGATCATTATCTTTCTCATTCTGTTAATGGAGAAACAGAAAATATGTGAAGTCAGCTGATAACATAACAAATGTGTGGATGAAAGTCTTTTTGCTGCAAGAGATACCATAACTAGAAGGTACCTACAGGTATCTGACCTGAGCAAAGTTTTCCTTGACTCTCACTATTCCCATTCTAGGTCCATGTATAGATGATGTCTGTAGGAACACAGTGGAAATCCAGATCTGTGCAATTAATCAAATGAGTGATTAGCATGGAAGGTGCAAGAAAGCATTTTTTATCTCTTCCAGAGTGGTCAGCACACAAATTCCAGTAGTCTTCATGGTTATTGATACCATGATAAAACTGATCTGCCCAAGAGCCTTTTCCTGACTCTTCATGGATCAGTTAGCTCAGTCCTTACAGCGAAAAGTGCTTGAACTGTAGCATTACCATTTCAAATCATTTTCTAACCACTCTCTGAAAATAGAAGAATAATAAGAATACAATAGTTGAGACCCCTTATAAAATCTTCCTGGAGGAGTCCAATGATACTCACCATTGGTCTCAATGGAGCTTTCACACATCCTTGAAAGGAATTCATTAAGCTGGAAAAGCTGGCTAGAAACCAGTCTTCCTATAATGTCTTCCATAATTTGCTCCAAGGGACACATTTATAGTCACTCAGCCTTTTTTATAGATCTTGTGCAAGATGAAGGGCTGGGTCACAATTGCAAGGCTTTAATGAATAGATGTTTTTTACATGCCACAACCCAAATAATTTTTCAAGCATCTCAGCACTGCGCAGTCTTTTCAGTCTGGACTTCCCCAAGGATATGGGATAGGATGATAGCTGCAGCCTCTGGAATCTCAGGGAGATAGTGACTGGTTTTGTTCCTTCTTCCACACTGACCCATTGAGGTGCAGGGAGAAAACACCCAGCAACTGCAATTTCTACTCTTGATTTTGTTTCCTGAAGATACAGGCTTATATGGAAACAGATTACAATAGGAATGCTCTTCCAATTAACAAAACTTCACTGAAATTTTAAATATCTATCAGTCATGGCCAGATCTCAGGATAACATTCTGCTTTTCAAAGAGCCCTGAGATCTTCTTCATGAATTAATTTTATAAGAATTTTATAATTTTAATTTTTCTGTTTAATTTTATAAGAATTGTCTGTCATTTCCATTCCACCAAATGCTGCCATTTTTGGGTCTGTAGCTCACTGGAGTTTTAGAATAGGGTGACCTTTGATTACCAAATACAAATGTAGTCAGAAACTTCTTATCTGAAGGAAGCCCATATTAAGAACTAGCTCCCTTCCTAATTGTCCTTATCTTCCTGAGAAAACAGGGCATATGGACATTGGACTTTTTTGCTGGACATTTTCCACCTGGCCACAAACACTGGAAGTCATGTCTTAGCATGGTAAACCAAGTAGGTGTTGCACAAAGAAACACTGAATTTATTTGTATATTGCACCAGAAACAGCCTTGAGTCACCATATTGATATACAAAGGATCAGATAGTAAACTTTTTATTAGCAGCCAGGAATTTCTTTTGAAAATTATTCTTTTTTTGACATGCCTACATATGGCCTGAAGGATGCTGGTACTGTTCTCTTTCTATCAAAATAGGATATAATGTGTGACTGTGTTCTAGAAAAGTGTTACCTTTTTTAACAGATTTATAATTTTTTAATGTCAGACCACCACAGAGCTTTCAAGTGATAGCTGCTGGCCAAAACTACATTAGGGAAGTGCACGTTCTGCTCCATTTCCCTCAAAGAAGGGGAGGTAAACATGGGCAATCTGGACTGGGAGGGCCAGAGCAGAGGTAAGGAGGCAGCCAGCTCCCCTGGCTCCTACTGTGCTCTGCTGGGGCTGCTGCTGGACTGATCCTTGGCAGCTTCAAAGAAAGGTAACAGAACCTTTCCTGGAATTAACAATCCATTGCTTCATGCCTGTATCCATATTTAAGGAAAAAAAGTTGTCTTACTGAAGAGCAGTACTGTGCCTCAGCTTTCCAGGGCAGCTGTTGGGCTCTGTGCAGACAGACAGACAGACAGACAGACAGAGGCTTCTTCTGCCCTGGCCCCTCAGCAGGAGTGTTGGCTTGGGCACTGAGCCACGCTCACACAGCCCCGTGGCCCCTGCACATCTGTCTGCAGCTGTCTGTGCTGGCAGAGTTAAAAATGGGGGTGGGAAAAGAAACAGGAGCAGACCTAGGGGAGCACCTCTGGATGCACCTTGCCCTGGCAGCTGGGGAGCTCCAAGTGCTGGGCTGGATCCTGCCTCTGCAAGGGAGACAGGGAGAGGCTCTGCTGCTTCCACACTGCCCACAGGAGCCCAGCAGGAACTGCAGCTCTTGCAGAGTTTCTGCAGGCAGACCATACACCCATTGCTTCCCGAAATGTCAATACAAAAGTAACAATACAAAACAACAAAGGGGGGATATTGTATTCTGCTGGATCCCAGCTACTCTGAGAAATGGGAAGCACAGTGGGATTTTTTGCCTCCTGAAGGGGAGACGGAGACAATATTTGTGGTGGAGGGGAAACAATACTTATGGTGAATTAGCACTGCTGACAGACATACCTGGTACACAGGGCTGGTGGAAGCTGTTCTTTCCATCTGCAGGGGAAAGCAGCGCACTGTAAAGCTCAGTGGCCTTTTGAAATACTTGTAATACCATGCAGCACAACCTGAAACTATTATTAACCAGTTAGTCACAGTGTTGCTAATTGCAAGTCACCTCAGACCAGGGAAGCTGGGTAAGGAGCTGAGCTCAGAAACAACGACCACCCACTTTAGGCCACCATTAGTCATTGCTGAAATTAAGTGACTTGACTCCAGCAGGATGAGCCAGATCCAACCTTGGTTGGATATTTGGGCTTCACATGCAGAGAGCGAGTCAAAAAGCCAATCTTCTTTCCTAGAGAAAGGAGGTGTTGGGGGAATGTAGACAGTGCTAAATGCTGTGTTTGCCTTCACTCTCCTCCCTTCCCCTCCCTGAACTCCCAGCCCTCCTCTCAGGGCTGCCCTGGATCCCTTCGGGATCTTGGCCCTGGAGGAACTTCTGTTGGGCACTAAACTGACCTGGACCCACTCTTTATTAAGAAACAGTCAGTGGTACTGGGCTGAGCAGAGCCTGTAGTGCCCTTTTGCTCCTTCCTGTGGGGTGCCCAAACTGCTGTGAAAGAGATGGGCAGAAGATTTCACCTCATCACTGTGTTGCTGTTAGCATTTGTCAGTTTTTTCTGAGAGTGCCCTTCCAGTGATTTTTCAAATTCTGTGTAGGATCTGGCCTAAATCTGGGTTGCAGGAGGGTTTAGGTGGGAGACTGACCAGGGCCCCTCGGGGATCAGGCAATGATGGTGGTTAGGCAGTGCTCTCTTTGGCACTTCTGGAACTAAGGTCTCTAAATTCTGTCCAAATCCAGAGGTTAAGGAGCAGGGATAAACTCTGAGTATCCTTCTAAAAAAGCACTCAGTGTATAAATTGCTCCTGCCCACAGACAGCCGCATTGTTTGGGTCTGTGGCAGAAGGAAGCAGGGTCAGGTGTTTCTTTTGTGCTCAGTGAAATGATATCTGTGAGCCCGAGGAGCTGGAAGGGATATCTGAGGTCACCGAGTTCAGCCCTTCACTACTGCAGACAAACATGATGTAATCCCTTTCATTGCATGGGCAAACTTCCATTCTAAAAGTAGTTTTGCTTGTTTTCCTTTTTTTTTTCTCCCCTTGCTTTGCTCTCCTGTCCTCCTGCAGTGAAGTTGTGCCCAATCTTACTTTTACTTTTTGAGCTTGTGTTTATTCCCAGCCAGTTTTCCTGTTATACTCTCATGTCTAGCCCTTGTCTCCACATTTTTGGTATTTCTGGTGAGTGGAAATGGAAGATGATGAAATCCACAGGAAGAGAGTTCAGTATCTCTATTTCTGCTTATTAACTACTCAGCCCACTAGTGCTTGATTAGACAATTTTGAGATACAGGCAAATTATAATTACATTGGTTACAATACATTTAACTGAACATCTGAAGTATCCATTAAAAAGAAAACCCTTCTAGAACAAGAACTTTTATTTTATTAAACGATTTAGAATTTAGTCATATGGCTCTTGAAGATACTTATAGCTGAATTATAAAGTAGTTTATTTCACTTAGTGTCACTTTACATTTTACCAGTTGGAAGATCTGCAAAGTGTTTCACAAGGCCGAGATAAGTCCCCTGGAACCTTCTGATTCCATCTGAAAAACCTGGGCTCCTTTGCTCTCCCTTTGTCTTAGCACATTCCAGCTGCCAGCAATGCCCCAGTCAGCCAGAGCCCCCACCAGCAATCTGGCATCTCTCTGCTCTTCATCTCTGTCACATCAGACTTGGGAGATGGTTTGAAGCCAGTTTTGTAATGGAGGTAGAACAGAAAAGCAAAGGCTTGAGAGCAAAATGATGAGGGTAGAAAAACGTTCCCTAAGTGTGTGCAGGTGACTGTGGTTAAAAGGAAGTGTGAACATTTGCTGGCTTGCCTAGCACAACAGAACACTGCAAGCCACCTTCCCTAGTGATACATTCAAGGCAATTTTATTCTGAATTTCTTTCCAAGTAAAATTTTAAACTTGTTTTCTGATCAATTTAACACATTGGTCCCTGGGACATTCTGCTCAATGCCTGTAGGGCTGCTTCTTCCTCCCATCCGTGCTCAAAGCTTGGCTCTCCCCATCAGCTACAAAATAAAAGAACCTGGATGGGTCTAATCAGTGTGATGGATATTGATTCACAATGACACAGGACCAGTTGGAATTTGTATCCGTGCACTATTAGCATGTACTGATTCACAGTCACATGAAGCCAATTTGAATTTATATATATATGCATCATCAGCACTGCATGTATTGGTTCACAAGCACAGAACCAATTTGCAAATACATCCATAGCCCCGAGTGGCACATGGCCATTTGGATGTCTTGACTCCATTTGGATATCTCAGCTCCATTTAGACGTCTCAACTCACAGTTTTTACAGAGTGGTCTCCTCTTTAGGCCAGTTCCTTGAGTGGTTACACAGGCACAAACAGACCTGGGTGCACTGACTGCCTCTAGACCAACTTCCCTCTCTGAGGTTTGGCTGCCAGTGCTCCAGGCCAGCTCAGATGTGCTGTGCCTGCAAGCTGGGAGCAGGCTGATGGGAAAAGACCATGTGGGAGGAGCTGGGAGAAGTCCCACTGGCAGCTCACCCCTCCTCTCCAGAGCTGCCTCCAGCTCCCACCCCGAGTCTGTGCCCGAGGGATGCTGCAGCTACATCTGAGCCTGGCCTCATCCCTCACTGACCCTCACCTTGCTGCATCTTGGAGCAGCCTCGTCCCACATCCATGGTGCTCCCTGACCCCGTGCACAGTGTGGTTCGTGTGCCTGAAGCCCAGAGAGGTGCTCCCCTTGCCTCTTCTGGGGCAGGGAAGGCACAGGCACATCTCCTTTGCATTCAGGATGGGCAGTACTGGGCCCTGTTCCTGAGCAGGCACCTGAGTGCCGTGATCATGTAAGTTTCTATAAATAATTACTTCACTTCATCACTGGCAGCCTCTTTTCATCACCTCTTTTCCTCAGACCGATGGCTGTTTAGGGATGGAGGGTTTTTTTCCTCCCTAGCTGGACCGAGGCCATTCAATGGAGTGAGCAGCAGGAGGTACTGAAAGAGAGATACTGTTAGCACTGTTTCCACATGCCCAAAGAGTGATCTTTATGCAGCTGAGACTACAAGGGATATCCCTTAAAATAAAGGCCAGCTTATTACCCATCTTCTCCAGCTCCTGTGGAACTAAATATCCTGAAGTTGAGAGAAGCTGCTGCACAAAGCGTCTTTATAGCTCTCAGTGTGCCTTCTTTGCTGGCTCCAGCTGCCCCTACACTCTGTTTTTCCTCAGTCTTTTCTTCAATATTTTTTCCAGTTGACTTAGTTATTACAGTACATGGACCAGACTGAGGAAAATACACTGAAGGTTGGAGCTGGCAGAGCAGGGAGAGCTGCGAGGGAAGTGCTTTTGCCATCCCATGACATCACCCGTGCGTTAATTGGTGGCATTCCCGCGGATGGGAGGCACTGGCCGGTGTCCTTGGGCTCACTTCCGTGATACAGAACAGAGACAGTGCCTGTCTCCTGCCAGCCTCTTTCATTGCCAGCCTTCTGGCAAAGCTTAGGACATTTATAAAAACAGTACAGTACTTTATTTAGCCTCTAGTGAGAAAAAGTCACTTCACAGCTCCAGTTTAGGCACAAGGCACTAACAAGCAGATTAAAAAAAAATATCCTTTATATAAAAACATTTCAAACGAATACATGAAAGTTGATTTGTATTCCAGATGACCTCGCAAACCAGGAGATTGAGCTGTGCCTTTTATCTCCAGAGAAATGGGTTCAAATCCTGATTAGCCCATAGAGGAAATTCCATTTAATGGTGTAATTTTGGTGGGCTGAAAAGCTGTTCCCTGCCTAGAACCACCATCTATTATGGCATGATTGGCAGTCTGTGTTCAAGACAGAACAAGAACTTCACCTCATCTCTACTCTTATTACTTCAGCCTGCCACGAGCTTGCAGTTCCCAACCCTCAGCTCCCACAGAGCCTGAGAAAAGAGGGGATTTGTGGCATGAACAGAGTCCCCATAGCTGTGTCCGGGCAGGGCAGAGCCTGCCTGGGGCTACTGGGGGCTGTGGTGGGGCCAGGAGAATGGAGAGGTGGCACCCGGGAGCCTGAGAAAACAAGGAAGCTGTTGGAGGGAAGTTTCAATGGAAGGAGATGGAAAGTAGGCGAGACCAGGAAAAAAAGGAATGAGGATGGACAGAGAAAGGATGCATGGATAAGCAAAGGGTGGGATGAAGGTATGCCCAGTGCTGAAGGCAATAAAGCAGAATGGGTGTAACTCTGTCTAAACAGCAGAAGGAAATGTCAGCTTTAGGAGGGAGTCACACAGGGCCATGATGTCCCTGAATGTTCTCACTGTGGCTGGTGGTCCTGGTGGAGAAATGCCCTTAGACCTCACAGGATTGTTGTTTTCCCAAGTCTTCATTCTTCAGAGCACAACACACTGTTTTGCAGGGGAGCAGAAAATCTGCAAGGCAGATCAGCAGCCAGCTCAGGCCTCCATCATATCTTTGCAGAAGCCACAGATTAAGCAAAGAAAGGCTCATCTTCAGTCTAATCAGTGCAGTATTTCCATATTGTCTGGCTGTATTTCTCCTGTCGCTGGGAAAAGCCCATATGGGGTCCTGCAAGGTCTTCTCTGTAGGCAGAGCAAGTGGAGGAAAGCAACTTTCACTGTGAACTTTCACTGTGACACCGGTGAGCCTTGTGACCCTGTCCAGTGAAGGGCTGTGAGCAGACACAAAGCTTTGTCACTCTGAGGTGATGCAGGAGTGGATGAGGACCTGTAGGTGATGGCTATGAAAGTATTGCTGCCACACCAGGACAGCTTTTCAGCCAGACCTCAATGTTCTCCTCTCTATCCTTTTCATAACCACCTTGGGTGTGAGAACAAGGGATGTGCTCACAAGAGACCTGTTGGGGTGGTCTTACTCAGGACAACAAAATTTTAGATTTGTTTAGAAGGGCATTGATAATGAGAAAAAATAATGAGAAAAAAGCCTGATAATGAAGTGCAAGCTACAGCACTCTGGGAGGAGAAATACAAAAAGAGGATTTCCCAGCTGGGCAGCAGCATCAAGGGACTGAGGGTGCAGAGGGGACAAAAGGCTCAGGGTAAGGACAATATCAGGTTTCCTTCCCTGGCTGCAGTTCCTCCAGCTGTTAAAGCCTTTGTCCATTACCCTGTTGCTCATCATCTCCTCCTACCTCAGGTTTCAGCTTTTTCATACCTATTTATCCTCAGCCTCACCTGGGCCTGCTGAACTGGTGATCAGGGAAGCCCTGTTATTTGAATTATTGCCTCTAACCTGAAAGGTTCACCCAGATTGTGTTGGGAGCAATCCCCTGGCAGTTATGCTGCTGACCTGGGAGGGGGAGAGCCTGCAGCTGAGGGGTGGTGATAAGCAGCTGGAGTGGGTGAAAAGAAATAAACTTTTCACCCAGCTCAGCTGCAGGCAGAACAGGATGTGAGACTGCAACCTAAGACATAGGAGATAATTATTCTACTCCACTTGGCACCGGTGAGGCCTCAGCTGGAATAGAGTGTCCAGTTTTGGGTACTGTGCTGTAAAGAAAAATGTAGACAAACTGGAGAGGGTCCAGGAGAGAGACACTAGAAATATCAGAGGCATAGAAGGAACAACCTAGGAGGAAGTGTTGAAAGGATTGTTTGTTTAGTCTGGGAACAGCAGAGTCTAAAGAAGAGCTGTGATAAAAATCTTGCAATATTTTAAAGTGTATTGTAAGGAGGATGGTGATAAATCTTTCCTCATGCTTACTGGGGGATAGGGAAGAAGGAACCAGCTTTATTTGCAGATAATAAAATTTAGGTTTGACATTAGGAAAAACTTTCTAGATAAGAGGGTGATGCTGTAAAGCCAGGCAGGGAGTGCATGGATCTTGTTAAAATTCAGAAGGGTGTTTTATTTTAATAATGAGCATCAAAAGAATAAAGATGTTTCTTGTTTAAATAGCTCTTCTGGGCTAATGCCTGGGACTGGGTTTCCACATGCTGAGAGTCCAACCATGTGGATGCACTTGCAAGGAACAGCTCTTGGCCTGCAAGCTCCAGGGCAGACTCTCCTTTGTGAGCAGGGTATACAAACCCCAGCAGCTTGTGACTGATCTCTTTTTCTACACATTCCTGCAATACAAATAAGCCATCACGGAATACAAGGATCTGTATAAAATTTTACAAATGCAGGAATAACATTTCTCTTATGATCCCATTTCTGGCCCCACTGTATTTCTTCCTTGCAGGTTCATATGCTATATCTCTAATCCCTTGTTTGTAGATTTGGTATGTGCACACAGCCAGAGATATATCCCTGATTGCTGTTAATCCTTTGAGTGTTTTTACATTATACAACATATGCCCAGGGAAAGTTCTGTCTTGTGCTTTAATGATACTCCCTGATCCTCCAGCGACACTCCTGGAAGCAGAAAATCACACCATCCTGTTTCCATCCCAGGGAGTTCTCAGGCTGTGAATTGGGTTTTACTGCACATCACAGAAAAAAAGAACCTCTGAATATTTTCAGAAGTTCAGCCTGATGTGTTTGCAAACCTAGAAAAGAAATGGAAGGTTGGTCTAGAGGCTGGATGTGGAGGAAGGAAGTCAGCACACAAAGGGCCCACACTGCATCTTTGGACTTGCCTATGACCTCACAGGGGTCAACATCCATGGCTGGTGCTGGTCAAAATTTTTTTGAGGCTTATGATAGAATGTGTTTTTCTCATGAAATAAATTCTACCAGAGAATAAATATATTTGCTATTTTGAGGGTGGTGAGGCTCTGGAACAGATTGCCCAAATAAGTTGTTGATGCTCCATTCCTGAAACCGTTCATGGCCAGGCTGGAGGGGGCTTGGAGCAGCTGGAAAGTGTCTCTGCCCCATGGCAGGGGAATTGGAATGAAGTGATCTTTCAGGTCCCTCCCAATCCAACCCTTTCTATGATTCTATGATTCTAATATTAATTGGTTTGGATTTTAAGTGTAACTTCAGGAATGAATGCTTTCTGCTGCAGGATTTTACTTTAGTTGCAAAATCTGTCAGATGTGTTTTACTTTAAATTCCCAGTATATGTGCTTAACCTTCATTGCACCTTGAGGTAATTTATCTGTAAATGAACACTAATCAAGAAACCTGAAGTCATGTGGGATGTTTCTAATATTTTGAAGATAAGTAATATTAAGCCTAAATCACATTTAAAGAGGATATTAATTGAAGTAGAGCAGGACAAATCAGTAAAACAGAACAGCCAGTCAAACTGGGTTATAGTTTCTTCGCTTTCCACAAAAGCACCAAGTACCCATGGGGTATTAATTACCATATTAATTAATATTTTTTTACAGTTCTTTGCAGAAGATAGGTGTCTACAGCAGACAGGTTCTGTGCTGTGCAGAACCAAGAAGTGGCCAGTCTTGCCTATTAAAATAAACTGGGAAAGGAAACCAGATGTTAGGAAACTTCTTTGCTGGGGGGTTGCTGTTTCACAGGAGATCTCCTGGAGATGGTTCGAGCCTGCAGCTCCATGGTGAGCCTTCCAGCCCCGAAATCTTGGCAGCTCTGCAGGGGATTAGGATAACTCTGTGCTCCCAGGTCTTCCTGTCAGAGCTGTGGCATCATGAAAGGTTTACTGGGATAGAAAGAGAAGACAGGAAAGGGTTGGAGGGAGAAGAGGGAGGACTCATCATCTTTGATGTAGATATTGAACAGCTGGACTTCAAAGACTGCATTATTCACCCTAGGCTCCTTTTAAAGTTAGTGGAGAGGAAAAGGAACTCAAGATACTTGTCTCAGGACAGGAAATGCCTGGTTCCCTGCTGCCTATAGGAGACATGTAGGTACCTGGATACTGGTGAAGTTAGCTGAGGTGACCTTGCATGGCCTATTGGTTATGGCAGTCTCCTGGGAGGAGAGATCCTGACTGGCCTCTGCTTCAGGGACTTCTGATGGAGTTTGTGCAGGTTACAGGTCACATGGACACAAGCATCAGTGAATGCAGAGTGTTCCTTCTTCCTCCAGTCGAGTGCATTATCCCAGGGACTGAGTGTATTATCCTAGGGACTGAGTGCATTATCCCAAGGGCTGAGGTATCCTGAGGAAAGTGGGAGATGCATGTTTGAATGTCCTTTTATGTTCCTTCTCCATGGAGAAGGAACTTGGTCCATGTGCTGCTTCCAGGAGAGTGCTTTGACCACCAAGCAGCTGAAAGTGGGAACCACCTCCTGTTCAGCCCCTGCTCGAGGCAGCAGCGGCTGCCGTCACCTTCTGGGAGGAGGAAGACCTGCCAGGAGGTCTTGCCATGGCCCAGCAGCCTGGACAGACTGGTTGTTTCAGGGGGTTTAGGCTGAAGAGCAATTTCAGAGCCTTGATGGACTTGGAAGTGGGCTGGGTGCTGATGAGCTTTCAGGCTTGTCAGGCCTGAGGCTCTGCCTGGGGAGAAGCAGGAGATGTCACAGTTAAAAAGACTGGCTCTTCGCTGTCCACCCCTGACATCTGGGCAGAGCAAACCTGAATCTCTCACAAGGGTATCAAACCCAGCTTCTGTTGGCTTCCCCTGGGTTTCTGGCAGCCCTTGGATGATCCATGGTGGATCACAGGGGTGAGGCACCAGCTGAAGGGCTCTGGGTGACAGCTGCTCCAGGACGCTGCTGTTTTTCCCAAACCTTACTCACCCCAGTAAAAGCCTTGCAGGCAGAAGGCTGTGCTGCAGACCAGTGGGAGGGAGAGCAGGAGGAGGAACGACACAATGCGTTACAGCCAGGGAAAAGGATTCTGCATCAGGGATTATGTAACTTTTGACATGTCCTACATATCACGATCCAGTACCAGGGAGCTCACACTGTGCCCTGCCACGTTAGCAGGGCTCACCTTAGACAGCCACTGTTAAATGACATTCCCTGTCAGAGCTTCTCCAATTTCATGTCTACCACGTCCTCCTGGGGCAGCTTCTCAGATCCCAGGCACCAGGCTGGAGCTGCATGCTGCACGTGCCTGTGCCCAGCCAGTACCAGGGGAAGCTGCTCCTATCTCCTGCTCCAGCTCCTGCAGAAGGATGGAGCTCATGGAGCCCTTCGCCCCACTGCAGGCCAGCACCCATTAGGATGTGGTTTGCATTTAACTGCACCTCAGGATTAAGAATCCTCGTTTGGGAAGCAAAATCCTTTGGCACTATTAGCAGACCAAACCCATCCCTGCTGGCTTTACGGCCCCTGATGGCTTTTCCACATTTCACATGGGACTGAGCTCTCAAATGCATTTTACAAACTTGACCAACTCCCTCCAATGTCTGCTGGGGTTCATTTTCCCACTGATTTTTGCTTGTTCCAAATAAACTCCACACCTTGATTTTTCTTTTTTTTTTTTTTTTTTTTTTTTTTTTTGTCAGGTTTTTTTTTCTTTCAGCAGAGAAAATGGGCAAGTGAAAGTGCATCACATGTATAGTCTGGGAAGAGCACAGAGACAGCCAGGCAGCCATTGCAGGGGTTTGGCACCTCACTCAGGAATGAGCACATGCAGGTAGAATGTGACTCCGCTGCTCCTGCTGAGTGCTCGGCAATTCAGCCTCTGCTGAATCCCAAAGTCGAGCAAAAAGCAGCTGGTTAAGGTGGAATTTGAAAATCAGTCATAAGATAAACAGGTTGCAACATTAAGCGCTCTCCAAGGGAAAAGCAGTGTGCAGCATATGTTCTTACTTTGGAAGATATTTAAAAAAAAAAAAAAACTTTAATGGACTCTTCACTGGCTTATGGTAGTGGAGCTGTTAATTAATTAAATAACTATATGTGAATGGCATCCACTGGGAAAGAGCCTCACAGCTTCCAGATGCCAGTTATTGGCCCCATTACGGACCTAAAACTATTACAGTAAATCATTACATGCTCCAAGATGAACTGGCACACGATTGCTGTGAGGAAGGATGGAGCTATTCTCACTTGTGCCATTTTTTGCCAGTTTTTATCTAGTGAGATTAATTAGTACTTTTAGAAGTGCAAGTCAGAGCTATAAAATATTAAAGAATATTCCATCAACGGAGTAGAGACCTGCTTAAGCAGGGCTTTTAAAACTTTTGGATGTTCACGGGTAGATGGGAGTTGGAAGAGATAATGAACAACATCTGATTTTGATTTTTTTTAAAAGAAAGGTCAGATTTATCGCTAGTGGGACTGCATGAAGCCTCCTTTGTGTGCTATGGGAATACTCAGAGGAGGACATTAAAGTTTATCACTGAAGTTCAGGTGCCAGGTAAGCAAACAGTTTCTCAGGCCAAAACCAATCATTTAAGGCAGTTATTCCAAATAGAAAATCAACCAGAAAGTATTAAATAACCTTTTAGCCTGGATCCCCTGCTGGGAGGGGAACATTTTCTGACATTGGATGGCAGCCTAGAATCTATGATCTGGCCTAGAAATGGCTTTTTTTTCTTCTTTTTTAATTAATAAGCTATAAATTTTCACTCCAAATGACCACTATGGACCTTTCTGTCTTTTTAAGCTGTGAGAGGGAAAACCACTGAGTCACCTACATCATCGGTTGCCCAGACAGAGCATCCTTTGAAAATCCTCTTGCCTACCCTGTCTGTTTTGAAGCCCAAAAGCTGAGCACTGAAGAGGCACTCCAGGGACTGTTTATACAGTTTACCCAATAATTAGTTCTTAGAGACATTAATTCATGGATAGACACTTCCTCTGAGAAATTATTCCACAGCTGAAATTCCTCCCACAGCTGGACGAGGCAGGCCGAGCACATGGGGCTGGAGATTTTGCAGTCCATCAGCCAGAGCCGGGGAGGAGCAGTGCTGAGGGATCTGCTGCTGACACTGTCCTCTTGCTCCAAGCCCTGCTCTGAACCACGTGTGAAATCTCTCGCCTGAACCTGAGTTCAAGCAGGGTTCAAGTGGGGCCAGAGGGCCCACGGAGGCTACAAGGAGCCACTTTTGCTGGTGCTGGTAACCAGCCCTCCCACGCAGCCCTGCCGGGGCAGACTGAGAGATGCCAGCATTGATAGGCCTCTCCTGCTTAACACAACAACCTGTTTGTCCAGAAGGACAGACAGGATCTCCCCTGGCTCAGTGGGAAAGTGTCCCAGACTGTTCCGGAACAAAGAGCCTCCACACGCCCCTGGGACACGGACCAGGGGTGGCAGTGGGTGAAATGCTCTGCTGCTCAGCCACATCACATCCAGGTCAGCCTGGCTTGGAGGACATCATCCCTTCCCTACACCACGCTCTACAGGACACAGGGCAGACCATGTGTCCAATAGCTGTTCATCATGGGTAGAAAAATCAGGTGTTTGTTGGGTGAGGGGATTCACAAGAGAATGGATATCTCAGGAAAACCAACCTCATCTCGCTGCTTCTCCTAAAGCAAAGGTAAGGCCACATTCACACCAATCCTACAGGGAAGTGGGACTTACTGTATGAGAAAAGCATGAGTAAGGGTTTGCTGACTAACCCCTAGTTAAAGGAAACAAATTGATTTATTATATGAGCATGACAAATTGAGGCACCGGTCTTGCAAGTTTGGCTGTGTGAGCAGCTCCCCGTGTCCACGTGGCTCTGATACAGCCCAGTAAGGCTGACAACTGGGAGTTGGAGTTGCCAAACTGGGAATATTGCTGGCTGGATCGCAAAAGGTTGGAAAGTTTGTGGTTGTACTTTTCTGACGCGCCTGAGATTTGGGTGGGAGCCATGGGAGCTCCAGCTCCTCTGCTGAGGCACAAGGACAGGCAGCTGCTTTGTCAGCCTTCCCCAGCGTGTGTGCTGGTAAGAAAGCACGGCCTTTTCTGTTTTTAAATGAAAACAAATTGCTTTTAGGACCTTGGATCTGAAGAGGGGAGTGTCATCGTGTGTCCAACACAAACAAAAAACCAAACTGAGCCAAGACCAGCCCAGTGCTGCTCTCCCATTCTCTGGCTGTAAACACAAGAGACTCCTCTTGGCTTGTGTGAGAGTGGGAGGGAACAGAATCACCAAGCAAAAAAATGTTTCTACTTGATAGTTTAATGTCATGTAGGCAGGAGTTGCACTTTTCTACTGAGCACACTTTTCTACTCCATGGAGTCTTTGACTGGTCTGTCCTTGCAGTAGAGGAAAATAAGCTGAGATAAAATGCAGCTACTTTTTTTCTGCAACATGGATTATTACAATTTGTTGGATTTTTTCCTGAGTGGAACATACATACCAAAAATACCAGTGTGGTCCTAAGCCACCAACAGGATGACTGATGTGTTTGGTGAGAAAGGGCTCCAAGTCGCACATGGAGAGTACAGGGGACTGGGGACAGATGTTTAGATCATGGATTTTGATCCACAACAAGGTGGAAGTGAGTGCCAGTCATCATAGGCTGGGAACAGGACATTCCCCTGTGTGCAGTGAGCCTGTGGATACCTCTACAGACCTCAGAATCACAACGTGAGACAACAGCCACTGTCAGCATGGCCTGATGTCCTTCTCCAGCCAGCACCACCTGGCTCTGCCTGTGCATGTGCTTTCCTAGCCACCACAGCAATTTTTTCATGCCCCATATTCTGAGTAATTTGGGTATGAAGCAGGAAAAAGGAAGAGAGCCATATATAATGATCGTAGAGTTAATGGTGGATTTCAAGTTTCTAGGTGGAGGAATAATGGATTAGTGTTGGAAGTCTGGTTCAGTTATGTATGTTCTGGCAGACACAGCTGGAGGAAACCTTGAGGTGTAGATGAAAAGTCCATTTTCACTTTGTAAAGATGTATGCACACCCTTAACTTTAAAGGTATAAATTTTCCCGTTGACTTCCCTGGAACTATTCATGCATTAAACATATGCATGAGCCTTTCTAGAAATAGGGAATATAAATGAGGCTACCAAAATAGTTAACCAGAAATACTTTCTGTACAATGGAATAGAAAGATTTACAAGAGGTGTGCACATAGGAGTTCTTAGGAATAGATAAACATAGGCCACACTGTTAAAGGACAGGGCATCCCTGCTTGTGTATGAGAGGGTGTTTTCAGCTACCTATAGAGCAGACTGGAGTGCAGTTTGCTTTCATTACGTTAATTAAGCAATTTACTGGAATTTAGCATGTGGCAGATTGGCAGGAGGCAAGTTTAACTTGGGTTGTGTGGCTGAGATCCTTTCATTGCGTTGACAACCTTGAGTCCTGCCAACAGAGCAGCACACTCAGTGCATTTCTGCTGGTGGCTTGTGTGCTAAGTCCAACTTAAACAATTCCATTGGGGCCTGACAAAGGGAATGGATAAAAATGAACAGGATCTACATTACTTGAGCAGTCTGTTGTGAGCAAGATATCCCGAGTCTGTTCATAAGAAATTAATTTTAATTCAAGCAGTAACCTACTTGGGCTAGCAAGAATTCTGTTAGCTGTAATTATTTTTTAATTATTTTTGTTAGCTGTAATTATTTTTTAATATTCACATGGAAAATGTTTTTATTTTTACTGTCTGTAGCTGTTTCTTCACATTGTTTTGCTTGATAGACTTATTGTCTAGGTTATGCTGTAGTTATCAGGATTTTAATCTATAGGTTGTTCTGGAGTTACCATGGCCTGTTTGGGAATGTCATCTACACAAACTTCCAGCAAATAGGCAAAATTGAGACTTGAACTGGTGGTTGGAGAACAACATGAAGGCAGCCTATAGCACAATCAAAACCATTAGAGGCCAAAGGCCACTTGTTTGGCAAAGCTGCCCTATACTCAAGTGTTTTAGACCTGTGTTTAGTAAAACACCTTAAACAGACCTTTACACTTTGCTGTTTCACGGCAGAAGCCTGGGCAAGTCACATCCTCAACCATCTTCTGTTTCCTTTGATGAATTAAAAATGAGTACTCGAACAAGACCATCAACTAAAAGTCTGCAAAAAAGCAATTCCTTATTCAGGAGTACTTAAGGCTTTTATACAGTTTCACAGGATTGGGGGGGTTTGGGTTTTTGTACCAAGACTACGCTCTGACCTCTCTTTTCTTCTGTATTCAAAACCTAATGTCACCCTGCCCAGGATTATCCGGATCTGCTTTTCAGTATCAAGACCAATTAACTGGTGAGAAGGAAAGCTGTGGGGAAACAAGGCAAATCCAAAATGAGATGAGGCTTAAGTCTCTACTCCAGTCTCCACTTGTATTTATTCTGGTTTCCAGCAGGCTTCTTTTGGCAAAGAGAGATTTACTGCTTGAGCTTTGGCACAGTGTTTCAGACAGGGAGGAGAGCTGGGACAGGAGACCACAGTGTAAGAAACTGTACCTCACATTCAGTTTTCATTAAACAAAAGGATTTCTCCACTGCCTTTGAATGTCCTCTTTCGTGTCATGATGGCTTTGCAAGATGAAATGCCTTCTGTCCTATCTGTGTATTGCTGTTGTTCACAAGAATCCTGGAGGCAGCTAAATATGTGTTTTGGTCTCTGTATGAATTAACATTTTAGTTTCAGTACATCCTACCCCATAATTATACTGAATTGGTTTTGGAGAGTCTGAAAGCCTACCTGCTTCCCAAATATAATGGTTTTGGCTTCAAATAAATGACAGGACAACAGTGACACTGAAATCATCCAGAGCAGAGAGTAGCCAGGACCAATTCTACATGCTGAGAATTCAGCAGGTTTTGAAATTTTGCACTGATATTTGACGATTTCCTATCCTAACAGAAGTGACTTTGCCATAAAACACAGGCACGAGATCCCACCAGAGCAGAGCCATGAGCAAAGCTATGGAATTTGATCAGAATGAGAGACAGGGTTTTCCTTTAGTGGCGTCTGTACTCTGTGACAGTGCTCAGGAGTCACTGCCACCACATGTGAGCATTGTGCAGTTCTAGAGAGGAGCAGAGCCGGCTCTCCCTGTGCCAGGAGGGATGCCAGGAGCAGTGCCCTGGTCCAGGAGCTGTGCTGGATCTCCCAGCTGGTGCCCCCAGGTACGTCTCCTTCATCCTGTGCTGCGGCGCTCAGTCGCAAGGGTGAATTATCGACATCAGCGTGAGTTGATCTGCAATCAGCAAAGACCTGAGAATGTCAGAAATTCCCATTTCCACCACTGAGAAAGGCTGATTTGCTACTGTGGCATGGTGAAAATCAGGCATATTAGGATTTCCCTTCTGAGTCCAGGGGGGTCTCACTGACTCCTCTGCTGTGGTAGGAGATGGAACCTTTCCTGAGCATTTAGCAGCCAGAAGTGGCTCACGGACACTCTCTGGCAGTCACGAGGCACTGAGCCCTGCCTGCCTCCAGCTAGCACTGACTGCTCCTTGATTTAACCACACCTGTGGGAGCAAAGGAAGGAGCTCAGCCAGTTGTTAGGATACTTACGGAATCCCACAGGACATTTCCACAAAATTGACAACTGTGCTAGTAAGTACTTTTTTGTGTCTGCTCGAGGGACTGAAATGTCTCAGTTATCATCTGCAGCAGGGACTTCAGGCTTAATAGGCTCAGAGTGCTTGTGCAGGCCATACAATCAATGGGAAGGGGCATGTAGTGTCAGCCTGCAAGATTTGTTGTGAACAGGATTGCAGAATAATCATATTTGGAATGCCTCCATGGATTTTAAACATGGTGAGCCCCTTCCTTTAACTGTATGGGCTATTCAAATTCCTGGCTGCACTGGCTTCTGTAACTTCATTTCCTATGCAGCTGGTCTATAGCATTTGCTTAGGGGATTCATAAATTTTTTTAAAGCATCATTTTTTTTCTGATGGGTGAAAATACAAGCACCTGTATAATTTCACAAAATGTGATTTTATTGTCAGAAAAGTGCCACTGATGCATATGGTAATTGAAATGCAAGCAGTGGCAGTAGTACCACGGTAGAGCCACTAAGTTAAGGCATTAAAATAAAGGATGAGGGAAAGTTTAGCTATGACCTTGTAAGTGAATGCTCATCATCATGGGCAAGATTGCTTAGCAGCCATGGGGACAGGGTAGCCTCCCACCAGTTTCCTGCTTCCCAGAAGGGGTTGGTTGAATGGTGTCCCATCTCCAGTTGTGACGTGAGCTTCCAGTGGCAGTATGTCCACCAGGACATGCTCACAGGAATTCGGAGGACCAGAACAGCAGCTCTGGTGGTGTCTTCTCTCCAGCCAGGTTTTCCTCTTCATGGTGGCTGCAGGCTGCTCCTGCAACCCCCTGACCTTTTGAGAGTGTGCTGGTTTTAGCTAAGCCATTCTTTGTTACTATGAGCATTTTTCTACAGGCTCTGGAGAGAAATTGAGCCCTTTGCCTGCCAGCTTTTGATGACCAAATGGCTCTTTTCTTTCTCATCCTTCAGCAAAGCCTTGAGGAGTTTCCCAAACAGCCTCCCCTCTTCTCAACCCCTTCCCCTTTCACTTCCCTCCTCAGAGATATTGGGATGGAGACAGAACTGTTAGTGATGGAGCCTGAGATGTGCCTCAGAGACAGCACTGCCCACCACAGCATGGTCTTCTCCATCAGCAGTGTCAGAGTGTGCAGATACTCTAAGTCAAAATTCCTATTCATCCCTTGACAGGAGATGTGGAGTCCATTCCTTGACCTTCACCAAGCCACCTTTGGGGCCTCGATTTCTGTCTGCCACTGCAGGAACCTCACAGCCTTGCTTAGTCTCTTTTTGGAGCAATGGCCTAAAATCTTGTCCTTATATTCAAACCCCAAGATTACTTCTCTTTCCTATGTCCCCCACGGCTAGGAGGTCTTTAGCACAGGCCCAGCGAGATGTATGAGAAAGAAACCTGGCAAAAGGTTTAAATTAACTCTAGTGGTTGTGCCAGCTCCTGCAGAACGAGAGTGCCAAGATCCAAACGTGGCTGTTCACCAGCATTTGGCAAGGCGGTGACATCTTGTCACCGCTATCCTGGAGCACTGAGGCCCACACAGGTACAACGACCAGCTGGCTGGGGCACGATGCAAAGCAGGGTGGGAAAGCAGAGGGAAGAGTGCCAGACTTTTCCCAAACGAAGTCACAGCCCTGTTTCTTCAAAATCATCTACTCAAATGTGACATTACTACCGATTGCCAACAGAATCAAGCCTCCACAGCTACTTACCACTTACACTGATGTGTCACATGGGTTCAAGCCTCCCTGTCTGGGTAACCCAGTCTTGTGCTAGTAATAAAGAGTGTACATAAACCCTCAGCAAAGGAGAGAACAACTCACTTTCAGTGAAACTTGCTCCTGCCACAGAAAGCTGCAAGAGTGCTCTGGAGCTAAGTGCTGACTGTTGGGAAAGTGCCTAGAGCTGGAAGGAAAAAAAAAAACCAACATAAAATAAGAAGTCTGTTTTTACATTTAATTCCTCCTGGGTCCAGAGCAGTGGAGTTTTAGATTTTCATTATAAATAAGCTATAAAGCATCGACAGAGTGGAATCCATATTCCCAGGTGGGAACAACCTACAGGTCCACTCTAGTCAACCTTCTCTTTGAAAGTATTACCGTGTTCACAGGTCTGTGAACAGTTCATGGGCCCTTTTGTCACACTCCACGTTATTCATAGCCCAGTGCCACTCTGCTGTCTTCTCTCACACACAGGGATGGCCAGCCCTTTGATTTCAGAGACTGCTGCAGGGCATCAGTTCTCCATCCAGATCATGCACATGCATTGTACTCATGTTCCTTTACCTGTCTGAATTTTTTTCCACTGCCAAAGTCTTCCAAGCCCTTCCAGTGCCTCCCCTTCTTTACAAAACGCAGGGGTCCTGTGCTACTCTGTAGTTGTTGGACACACTGCACCTGTCTGCAGCTTTTACACAGGTGAGAATTCACTGCAACTTCTGACACCAGCTGGAGTTTGGTGCTGTGGCACAGCTTTATCCTGAGGTGGGTGTTAAGTTTGGCATCAGGCTTGGTGATGGCAAAATTATGTTGCCCACCACCCCAGTATGGTATTTGCACATCAAAGGTACATTTGAATAAAGAGGTTCAAAAGACATTTTATTAGAGCAGACACAGAAAAGTAAAAAGTCATGTTCCTCTTCAGACACAGTCCAGGGCTTCTATACAGCTGCCATCAAAGTGGTATTTCTTCTTCCTCTTCCGTTACTCTCCAGCAAAAATACAACTGCAGGTATGTTTCCATGGGAAAACATTTATCTTCTGCCATTTCCAAACCCCAGGGAAAATGAAGTTTCTGAGATTAGTTATGTAAGAAAAAGGAGACTTTAATTTTATGTGCAAGTGCAAACTTAAACCAAACAAACTGTTATTTGTATTTCATTTGCTCTATAAAAAGTCTAGGAATACAAAGAACTTTTAACTGAATATAGAACTCAACATTTTCTTTCCAGGTGTCCATAGAAATACCAGTTTAGTAGAAAATAAATATAAAACCTGTAAAATACCTTAATTTGGTTTTGCTAAGAAGCCCTCTCATTATGAAAAGAATGGGGGAAAGGGTGAACTAGTTCCTCTTTATTTCAAGCTTGCTGCTTTAATTCCATGTTGCATATGAAACAAACAAAATTCTAAGGAATGTAAAAAAGTTCCTGTGCGTACAAAAGCCTTAATAATACCACCCTGAGCTGAAGAACAATGGCACTGACTTGAAAGGATTTTCATTTCTAAGAAATACCTGGCTAAATCAGAGTTCAGGAATAGATGTATTCCCTGCTCTTCTGCAGGACTGATTTAAACCAGACCTACTAACCCGAAATGTGCTTCCTCCCTGGGAGACTGAGCTGCAGCAGCTCAGGGCACCCCAGGTGAGACAGTGGGCTGGAGACAGGGTGGTACCTCAGATCTAGGTGAAAGAGGAGGACCTGCATTAAACAGAGTATTCCAGGTATAATGCTACATTTCATACACTGTTCCTGCCTCACAAGGATGGACCGCAGTCTCCTCTAACTACAATCAGTACAAAATTTTGTGAAAATTCTCCACTTAAAAAAGGGCAAACCCCATATTTAATACCCAGAGCATTAAGGTACAAACAGAATTGCTGAGTTCCATGTTCTTTATCGCTGCATCTTTCTGAGACGTGTATCCTAAAGGTTCATTTTTCCAAATGGCATAATTTTGGCAGAGGATGAGGTCAGTGAACTCCCAGATTATGTACTGCCTATCCCTCCTGCAGCATTACAGGGATATGCAGATGCTCAGCACCTCAGAAATCCAGGCTTGCTATACAGCTAAAACAAATGTGTAGAGCATGAATATTACAATTACCAGAGAATTAAAAAAATCTGTCTGCATTCAAAGTAAAAATAAAACTGGGAAATTTCAAAATTTCCTGAGGTGCTCTTTTTGATCAACTAGAAGTTTGGCTTCATCTCAATTTAGGCATTTCTTTTATAGTACAATGCAAAATACAAACTACATTGTGAATAATATAAAAGCTTTTTTTTCCAGATGGGAATGCCAGAACATATCCATTGTTTTTTTTCTCAAGCATATTCTTTAGCAAGTATGGTTTTATGAAGAAGTTAATCATCAATGGAGCTGTAGTCTCCAATGGAAAGGGAGGCTGTTTCTTTTTGGTTTTTTTCTAGTAGAAATTACATAGTCCTAGAGTTTTCAGATTTTAAAGTTCTCTAGTTCTACTTGAAATTTCCCATTTATTTTTACAAAATAAATTAAATAATGCCCTTTATCATAATTCATAGTGGAAGTGTCTGCTCATGGTAAACTATCTAACTTCAGTCCACTCTAGGCTGAATGGTTGTTACATATTTTTTCATGGATTTGTGTACTTATGCAGGTTTTGAAATAAAATACATATTGGTGCTGATGGATGAGAAAGCAGAAATGAAGTGACATTCTATAAAATCATCAGCTCTGGGGAGATGTTGAAAAGGCAAAGTTTGCTCATGTGTCAGAGAAAAAGAACTGATGGCGTGAAAAACTGACCAGATGGAAGGTTTAAAATGAGACGGGAAAAAAGTTTTCCCACAAAAAGAATAATTAAACTGAACTCATTGTGAACAGACACAGTGGAACCAAAGAGAGTAACTGAACTATACAAAGCTGGGATTCCAGACATACATTCAGCTTGAAAAAGCTGCTTCAGAAGTCAGGAAATTCAAAGGTAAGTTTCTCACAACAGAGTTTTTTAGGCATCTTCCTCAAAAAGATACTGAGCTAGATACTTCTTAATATGCATTTTTGTTTATAATCTCTTCAATCTAAACTATAAAACGTGCTGTGCAACATGACTGAACAAACATCGCTGTGAGAAGTATTTCCCCCTTGTTTGAGTAATTTGAATTTGTAAGCTAATGTAAGTTTTTGTATTAAATAATGTACTGTGTGCAATTTTCTTTCTTGTAAAGTACTTTGAAGCTTTCAAAGGGCACTCTAGGTTCATAAATAATGTGGTGTTCTTTGCCAGAACTGTAGGGCTTTTCTCGTAAGTTCTGAATCTTCTGTGCCAGAATTGCAACATGTTACATGCCAAATCCTGCACACAAATGTTCTACATGTGACAAATACATATTGGTAAAGACCAGAGGCATGGCATTCCTGGATTTCTTAGAGAGAGTGGGGAAGGGAAAGAAGTGGGAAGGAATTATGAGGAAAGGCAGAGAAAAAAGTCTGTGCATCATTTTAAAAAATGGTAAACAACAAAAAAACAACCTCCACTCCCAAAATAACCCGTAACTTGCACTTCATTATTTTCAAAAATTAAACTTTTTGCTGCATGCAACACAAACTCACAGGTACTAAGAGCTGGGTCTTTACTTTTCCTTCAGTTATGGAAACCAGACCTCTATTTCTTTAACAGCTGAAGATTCTTCAATGCCAGATGTTTATAAGGGTCAGCACACCTGCAATCCCTGCTCCTCTGAGCACCTGCTAACATAAATGGAGAGGCTGAGAGCCAGGAGAAGCAGCACAGTCAGGATCACCACTATTTAATAGGCTGTGAAAATGAATGCTCTTCTTCAGGCAAAATGGGCATTTCCTATGCCCAAAGCTACAGGGAATAAACCAAGGCCAATGTTTATAAAGTGTGAACTCTGGCCTCTTTGCAACCTCTGCCACAGACAAGTAGGCTCCTACTTCTGGAGCTTGGAAGAGAAGGAGTGTAAAGCAGTAAGACCCAGAAATTCAAACAGGCATTTGGCCACACAGGTTAGACTGCTGAAGGATACCAGGACTTTAATGTGTATTTGGCTACCATTTTCTTGATTAAGCACGAACAAGTAATGTCAACATTCCTCTATAGTTTGGATGAATTGCTGAAGTAATTCAAAAATTTTAATATTCCCTGCCCTTCACTGAATTTCAAAAAAATGGTGACAACAATTATTAATCACCCAGCAACAACCAGCTAGTTGAAAAGTTACTGGAAGCTACTTAGACCTAATCAGGCCTTAAGCACCAGGATTTTACAAACATTTAAAAAATAAACTGATGTTAAAACTGAACTCCACATTCTGCAACAGTAAATGAGCGTTTTACTATCTGGTTTCTTTTGAGGTGGCAAGAAACTACAGTAAAACCTTTGCTGTTGCCAGAATTACACTGCTTAGAGAAAAATATCCTGTGGGTTACCATTTGCTGCCATGATTTACAGAGATACGGTCTGTAGTCTGTATCAGTTTCATGTGGAAGTTTTAAAGGTAAAAAGCTTTCTGCAGAGTTTGCAGATTTCTGCATTAGTGTCTGTGTTGTTGCAAAGAGGATCAAGTGGTGCTGTGTCACAAGCTTTTCAAGGAAGTTAGCACATTTCTTCAGGTTCATCTCCTGCAAGGTAAGACTCTCCCCTCCGTTGCTCCTGTCTATCCAATAAAAAGCTGATAAACTGTCTAAAAGCAAAACACAGAGCGAGGGGTGAGCGCAGAACAGGTTTTCTAGAGAGTAGAGAGTGAGGAGTAACTGAGTGCTACTACTGCAGCTCACAAGGAAAAGCCTTCCCAGGCACTGCTTTATCATTTCTTCTGTCCCTTGGGCCAGTCTGTTCTCAAGAATGGTGACCAGCCGGAGCATATCGAAATGGAAATCTGTGTCAACAAACATGACTTCTACTTCCAGTCCTCCTTCTGCTTTGGGAATGATGCAGCGGGCTATAAGGTGATAAAGCATTTCTGTTTTTCCTGTCCCTTCTGGGCCATGGAATTCAATAACATCTCCTGTTCAAAAACAAAGCAGCACATTGTCAGGTAAGAGTGTTTATAGCCCAGAGTTGGTTTTCAGTGTTTTCTAAACCAATATTCATATTCCACAAATTGAGAAATGCATTTTATTTGACATTCATAAAACTGTTTAAATCCTGGTTAGCATCTACCAAAAGATACTTCATTTTCCAAGAAAGGCCTCTAAAGTGAAGTTAATAAACTGTGAATAAAGGTTGAAAACCTCTGCCAGCACCATCTAGGAGACTTCCATCAATAAAAGGCTGGCAACTGGATTTCATCTGTATCATTACAGGCAGATGAAGGCAGAAGAGGAAGCTGCTACACAAAAGTGGCTAAGAAACCATCTACACTATGCACACACAATTAAGAAATAACAAAGTAGAGGACAAAACAACAACACGTGCTGTGTGTCACAAGATTCCTACAGTAATCTGTGACTGGTGAAGAGAACACCAGTAAGTTTATTTATATTGTGGTGATAATAATGTGAAACTGCTTCTTTTGACAAGGGAGACTCGGGAATTCCTTCAACTCCAGGCAACGCCTCTGTCTGAAGCAAAGGATCTCTGTTCATAAAAGGATTCAGCCTAATTACCTCATCCATGTGGGTCATAAAATATATATCATAAAAATTTAAAATGTTAATTAAAAACAGCATTACGCTTCATTAGGAAACCAGCTCTTTTGTTGGATGTGAATGCAAGATACTCTAAAGCCTTATCCAAAGTCTTCTGATGTCTTGTATCAGAGCAAGACCCTAGAAAAAGTTAACTTATTAGCTGCTCTTTATAAATTTCTAATTTTGGGAACTGGATTATTTATTTATGACATTTTGGATTTTATAGGCAGAAGGGTAACTACATGCAGTAAGGAGAATCACACAACTGTAATTGCAGGAAGGTGAGAGATTTCCATGGCCTTGGCAAGTGCAAATGGCATAACAGCTTTCCATAGGGGGATGTCAGAGTAGAGAATTAACTGCAACTTTCCTTAAACATGTTTGTGCCTGCCTGAGTTAACAGGGTTTTTCAAGTCACTGCTCAACTTCCAGAGTATGTCCTCATTCACAAGGGCCTACAATGTCAAGATGCAGTTTGGGATCAGGGGAGGAGGATGGTAGGGAAGAAACCAAGCTCTTCTCCCTTTGAAAGTGTTAAAAGCAATTTACACCTGATGTGACAAGTCTGTCCATTCCAGTGACACTCAGAAATACCATTTCTATGAATTTCTGATACTTTTGAAATTTACTAAAAAGCTTGATTGCCTCCCAGGCCTTTACTACGCTGTTCTGAATGGCTCCCTCACTTCTGAGATGAAAGATAACTACACTTTCTGGGACATAAGTTTTTATTTTCTCTTCCTGTCCAGAGGTCGCGGTGCCCAACTCTGACACTTGCAGCCAGTGGCTCTGCTGTCACACAGCCTGTGCCAGAGACAGAAGCACACCCTGGCAGGCTGAGATACCAGCCTGGAAGAACTCCTCCTAAAAGTGCTGGGTAGGTCATTCCCTTGTATTTCGTCTCTTGCAGTACTTTAGAACAATTGTGTAAGGCGGCTCTTGATAAGGAACCAAGTGTATCTTTTGCCACTGGCTGTGGCACAAAACTTCTGCCACCCTGACTGGCATTTCTGAATCCAGACCAGTAACTGAGTGGGGCCAACAAGCAATAGACTGCTTCACCTGCCTTTAGAGCAAAATATGACCTACTGGATTCAAAAATTATTCTGGGAAATAAATGCTTCACTTTTTCAATTTGAAGACATTCTAGCAGGATGTCTGTGTGATACAGATTGACACTGGATGAGATTTTTTTTTATTGGCAGAACTAATAAAACTTATTTAAGTAAAAATTCTAAGTTGAATGACAAAAATAATTCTCAGAGGTTTTTGTGGTGATGGTTTATAAATGTGAAGAGCAAGACAGCCAAGCACCCCTCAAAATTTGTTCAACATTGCTAAAAGAGATACACAGCTGCCTTGTAGTTTGACCAAGACACTTGAGTTACTCTGAAAACAGTAACAGCTTGGACTGCAAGAAAACCTCAAGAGAGCCGGGGATTTCTGTGCCTTCCTGATTATCCAAGAGGCTGCCCACAAGAAGAACGGGTGCAAAACAGGAGCCATTTATAGCAACATCTATAAATGTAGGGTTTCATTGAATTAGCAACCAGGCTGTTACAGTAAGATAAGAGGGGAAATTCATTTCTCTGGATCAGAGACGACAAACCATGACACAGCAAAGGAGGAAGTGAGGCCAGCAACGTTTTCAAGAAGCCTCTGACACGCTGACAATAGGTCACAGAAGAAACTGAGTGATCAGGACTAGCATCATCCATTAGTGTCAAAACAACTTGGAAAGGAGGATTAGTAAAAAGATACTGTCAAAGGATGAGAACAGGCTGAGAGGGAGAGCAGGAACAGCACTTTAACATGGAAAAAAGTTAATGGGATTTTTTTCTATTAGAACTGGTGTTGGCAGACATTAAACATATCAGTAGATGAACGTTCCATTAGCTTGGCAAAACATGTAGAAGACAAACTAATTGGGTTAATAAAGACTTAAGTTTGTGAAGATTTAACAGATGGAGATGGATGAGCAGAGTGATTTCACATGAAATTCAGCACTGGTGAATTCAAGAGTTAGGTTTTAAGGAGTCTCCCAACACATTGCCTGGCTCAAGGCAGCCTGAACTGGCCCATTATGGGCAGACTAAAGAGAACAATAACCCACTCCTATGAATGGGCATGCAGGTTAAACTAAATGATGCTGAAGAAATGTAAACATTTATGTAAGTTTAATATATTTTTAACTGAAACACTGTGCTCAGTCCTGGTCATCAGTTTGGTGTTATGTCTTGAATAAGAAGAGCCTTATTTTTGTCTATAATCAATCCACCAGCAAACTCTGGTTAAACTATTTCTGACAGTGCAGATCCAAACAGGCTGTTGGAATACTCAGCAATAACTTCATGTGTTTCACATTGTGAGCTACCTTGAAGTTCCTGGGTTGGTCATTTACAATACTGTGCAGAAGCTGTCACTATTATTTATACCATTTGTAAGTGAAGTAGAAAGGCCTAATATTTATTCCAAGTTAATGTTGGGTGTCATGCAATTGGTGAACATCAGAGCCTTACACTGACACCCACACCTTCATGCCAGTGGCACAGGGGATATATGACTGGCAACAGTGGAAGATTATTTAATGCTTGTGTCACTTTTGCTCCATTCCAGAAGAGCTTAAATGGTATATAATTAATGTACTTATGTGCTCTTAAATATGCAAATCCATCATAATTAGAAGCAGTGGTTAGAGTATCACATTAATACCTATATTACCTGTCCCTATTTTACAGTACCCTGACATGCAAGTTATGAACACTTAACTAAAATGTAACCTTTGGATAGTTTATTGAAACTTCATATATTTGTTCAGTTTAAATTCCATCAGAAAAAAAAATAATTTAGGTCTTTGCATTGCTTTAATCACAGCATTTTAGATGAAGAGCTGTTCAGTATGGACTTCATGGGCAACATATTACAGAATTCCACAGTGACACACTAAAAGTCAAGTTCATGACAAATGGAGAGGTAGGCCTTCAACAGGGCTTTAAGACTGAATAATGTGAACACACATCAAAATAACACATGGGCTCACATGAATACTGTGGTATTAAAAGACAAAGCAAAAATGTAATAAAAGCTGAAGTCCATTTATATATATACAGCTAAAGGGCTGTGCTAATATGTTAGGCAGCTTCATTAATGTCAGCCAAAAAAGCATGACCAATATGGGTAATAATTGATACCATTTGTTGGAAGCAGAAGAAAAATACAAGTGCTTCAAAAGCTCAATGACTCTGTTGGCACAGAGAAACCAGTGATGAATTTTAGAAGGTTTCCAGCCATCTTAGAACTGAGGTTCTGGAACAGTCTTCAGACAGACATGAACAACCTATAAAGCTTTAAGAGCGAAGCAGATAATTTGACATGAAGTCATATGTAACACTATGAAGTGCAGCAAGGGCAGTTAGTGATTGCCAAGAAAATATCTTAAAATCTGTTTGACCAGTACACAACCAGTTCAGTCTCAAACATTCATTTGTTGTGTGTAAATTTGACTAAAAAATACCAAACATCCAGACTAAAAGATCATTTTAATATTTATGTTTTGAAAAAAATACAGTAATATCATCTAAAAAGTTAAGAATTTGAGAGCCTTGTGAAGCATACACCAATTTCACTCCTGGCCCTTAATTCTTCTTGTGAGTAACACAGCAGTCCAGAAATGAGAGTATTTAAATATTCTTCTGTGCTCTACTTGGACTGGCTTAGCAGTATTGCTCTTCCCTTTATCATTGTTATGTCACACTGGAAACTTTCAGGGCAGGAATCATGTACTGCTAAAGCCCATGTGTTCTTTAGTGCTGCAAAACAATACACAAAGAGTCTCACAGTGATTGTGTTTGAAGACTAAGCATCATGTCTCATCCAATTATCCTGATTCTTTTTATTGCTTTTTCTGCTCTTCTGAACCTTCCATATTTGTGTGAATTCAAACTGCAGACAAGTGTGCTGCTAACCACTGAAGCCACATACTTGCCCTATGAAATCCACTCACTCATACATAAATTCCAAAACAGTAGTACCTCACCACTGATCCTTACAGCTTGCCACTCGTATGTCTTTTTTCATACGTATTTTTAGTCTTGTGTAATCAGCGTTGTCTCTTCCATCGTGAAATTCATGAAATTTCACACAATCTGGAAAATTAGTCTAACTTCCTGAATAGTGTGTTATTTTCTGTTTAGTTCACTAATTAAAATATGCAACCTTGATCTTAAAATTTCTTGTACTGGTGTCATTGAAAGGTTACCCCATTTCTCCAATCTGAAATTCTCATTCATTCACTGAAGGTCTCTATGAGCCATGTTGATCCTGACATTGTGAACTCATTCAACTAATTAGTACCTATATCCATAATGGAATTGTTTATGAAGTTCTATTCTAAGTATACTTAGGATTTTTCAGGTCAAGACTGAATGGCTTGATGACTTGGCTTCATTGTAAAATACTGTTTGTTCATGCCCCTTATCCAACTTACCCAGACAACTCGGTATCACTGAACTCTTTGCTATTTACTGAACCTCATGTTCTTTGCAAATTTCTGCAGTTATGACTTTGTGGTGGTTGTCTAGACCACTGATTAAAAAAAAAAAAAAAAACAAACAAAGAGGTCTAATGACAGACTGTAGAACAAATTACTGGAAAACTACTGACACTGACCAACATGCTTGGTATTTACTCACCTACTCACCTACACCTACAAAGTAGATTTTAAGGCCTATTTAACAATGTTTGGAAGGGTGACTCTGGATTATTCCATTTTATCTAGTTTGCATTGAACTACGTCAACAATTAAAATTCTGATCTAGGGCAAAATAATTTACTTGTATGCTTATCTCTGAGAATACTTTTAAATGAACATTTTTCCATAAATGGGTTGAAGACACATTTTTACCATGAACAGGAGATCCTTCCTCAGCAAACAGGTAAGGTTCGAGATTCTTCAGAGAACTTCTGCCCTCAAGTCGTGCAAGCAGCTTTTAAAACAAGACAAAGAGCCATGCTGTTAACTTAAAATAATGGACCTCAGAAAACAAATTTAAAGGATTCTAAGAACTGACAGTTTTCCATGACAGTCCTATTGAAAGAGTAGCCTGATTTTAAAAATGTTTTCCTAAATACATATGGAAATGTATAGTCTGGATTACAGCAACAGAAGGTCCTAGCCTTACAAACAATGAGCACGCAGATTCAGTGGCAATGAGGACTGGAGATATGAGGAGAAATAAAGTTTAAAAAGCAAAGGCTGCTCAGGGACATTAGTGAGAGGGATCACCTCCAGTACACAGCAGTGCTGCCATTCCAAAGAACAAAGGGAAAGACATCATTTGTAACAACCATCACCTCTAAAAAAAACCACTGGCTGAGAGGTGAAACCTTACCCATCATCAATCCCCTGAGCCAGCCTCTCTGAGCATTTATAAGTAAAACCATGTGCATTTCACCTGAAAAGTTACACTGGACTCCTCTGGGCTACAATGCTATTATATCATAGTTACTTGTTCAAACAGAGTATGGATTAAGAATGTTCAAAAGTAATTAGTCACCAGTGGCTCTGCAAGAACCTTTCTAAAGCAAGCTTGAATTTGTTAAGCAAGTTCTCCAAAGCCCCTCGTAAAGTAAGTCCATTGTAAAACTAATTCATTCAAAGATCATAGTCAGTTTCTTAAATTGAGAGGTATTTGCATAGCAAGTAGACAGGTATTCACAAAACCTGTGTTATTAGTAGTTCTGGCACACTGTGTAAAGCAAGAATGAATATTTTCCCTGGTACCAGAGCTATTATTCCCTACATGTATTAACATACATGGGAAAGGACATTATTGGGATGCTCAGGGTCACCAGAGCACCTACCCTGGTGCCAAATACTACATTCTCCAAGACACCCAGTTGTCATTTAAAGATCTGAACAAAACAAATCCTGTTCAGTTTTATCCCATCCTCAAGACCAAAAGAGCAGTGAGCACATGCCTTCAAACAATTGCTGCCTTCTCTTGCTTTCCTCCTTGTCACATCCATGCACAACATTTGCTCTGAATTATCTTAAAAGTTCTTTGAACAGTTGTGTGTGTGTGTTCGCCTTTAAGAGTAAAATAAAACTCCATTAAATGGTCCTGAATTTACTTCAAGTGGTCACAATGGGAATCTAAGTGTGACATTTTCATTGACATTTTAAGAGTCCCTTCCATTAACAAAATGTCAATTTGTTTGCTTTGGCCTCTTAACACGTATCCAGGAGAGTTTTCTGACTCATCCTCTGAAGGGCCAATAAAACACTCAAACTGACCTTGCTCTGGATCAGCAGATCCTCCCATTACACTTCACACATTTGTTCACACAGTGAACTCCTGGGAACCATCAGGGTTCCGTGATCTGGACAAATCAAAAATCCAGATGGACACATACATAGGAATACAGGAACGGAACTTGGGGCACGTAAACCAGCAGCTCCCAGCCACCCAGAGGGCTGTGGCAGACCCTACATGTGCCACTCTTCTGTGCAAGCACCTGCCAGGGCCTGCCCTGGCCACCAGAGAGGAGAGGCTGCACCCACTGGGGAGAAGAACCAGGAATCTCTCACCCCTTCATCAGCAGTGGAAGTTGAGGGAAAGAGGAAAACCACCACAGGCTGCTGCTTTCTGATGCTCTTCACTTCTTAGCAGAGGAAGCACCACTGCAGCACACAGGGATAACAGGGGCTCAATGATGGGCACTGCTGGGGCCAGGAGTCACAACTACTGCTGGCCTAAACACATTGCTGCAGCCTCCTGCTCCTAAATTAATTTGTACATTAACAAATATATCTTCTGCAGTTTATTTTTTCTGGAACAGTGAGCCCCTGTCTCCTCTTAGACCATCAACTCTTTAAGTTTACTGACAGAGCTCTGGAAATGCACACTAAATTGATCGCTATCGTTTAAATATGAATCTGCTGTTATTTAAATGACAAGTTTATGTATTAATTTTAAATAACTACAGGTGCTTTCTCTGAGCACTGCTCATGTAGGTAATTTATGGTAATTTGCTGATGATAGTGCACCTGTGTTTTTATCAAGCTTGTATTTACTTCCGAGTTCTGAAGCAGAATCTCCAAAGGCACTTGCCTCATTAGTGCCATGCTGGGAGCAACGGGGTTCCTGGCAGAAACAGCCAACAGTTTTCCTTCAACTCTCACAAAGGTTTGTCCACACTGCAGCAGAAGTGATGGAAGCAAAGCTGAGATGAGGCACTACACAGGCATCCCTCACCTCTGCCCACATTACAGCATGGGCTGTTCCAAATGGGGCAAGAGCCACCTTGGCTCTGTTCCAGGGGAGGCATTCCCATTTTGCCTCCTCACGTGTTCTTCTGGAAGATGAGAGCGGAAGAAACCTACATGTAAAGGGTAATGTGGAGGGTGGATGTCAGGTGTCCTGAGCTTTGTCACAGACAATGTACACAACACAGCAGTACAGCACCCCTGGAGAGAACCTTGGAGTGGGAAGAGCTTAGAAAAAAATCCCAAGTCCATTTCAAATCCCATATTAGGGACTTCAGATTCTATAATCAAAGTGTAGGTACTCATTTCTTCCTCTAAAAGCATCTCTTCATCTTTTTTTTTTACACAAACCGCCACCCTTTAGCAACCTGCTAGTGCTAGCACCTCACTCTAAGGTGTTCTTTGAAAATGTAATTATGCCAGCAAGAAACTGCACAGATGTGCAATTACATGTAGAGAATAAGCTGCACAGCAAAAGTTCAGCAGCAGCTGGGTTAAATGTCATTAATGACAAGGCTGATGGGACTCAAATTATTTCAGCTATGCCTTTTACAATTTATGGTCCTTTTAATAAACAAATATGCATATGGACAGTCTCACTGACTAATGCATGACATGCTCGTAGTCTGGTTTCAACAGAGCTGTGCATCAATGAAAGCACACACATAGGTCTTGTCAGGAATGAGAGATTACTTCATTAAAATGTTAAAGAAATGCAAATTAAATACTCCAACTCTGGTAGAGGCTGTGAGCTAAACTATAGGCTATTTACACATACAAACCTATCTCGAGTACTAGACAAAATTTAATTCTCAACCATTATAACCACTCTGAGCTTTTGTAAACTTTGGGCATAAAGACATATGCAAGCTATTTGTCATTACTTTTATTGTGATATACCAAAGGTGTTTTGCAAGAAGTTCTAATTTTTCGTATTAATTATATTCAATAATAAAAGCACAATACTGCGGTCTCAGTATAACTCAGTAAAATCTGACTTTATGCATGAGACTATTTAAAGAAGTATTGTTTTAAATTAAGTGTTTTCTGTGTCAAGTGCTTTGACCATTTTTTGTCTGGACACTGTATTCATACATTGACTTTTCTTAACCCGTTGGCTGTCAACTCCTCCCTTGTTCCAGGCTGGATATCCATCCATTGCAGGCAGTTGATGCCATGTGCATTCCTTGTCGGCACCACTCATGTGGACAAATAAATGCATTTACCCCTTGGACAAAGAGCACAGCTCATGTCCTTAATTCGTGTCTATTTGCCAGTTGTGGACATCTGGTACTCATTTTTTTTTTTTTGAAGAGTTAAAAGGGCTTTAAAAGCTCAAATCCCACTAAAAACCACACAGAGCTTTAACAATAAATAAATACTATCAGTTTTCTGTTTTATGTGAACTATTCAGCATATTCCGGTATAGTTACACACAAATCTCCAAGCAATTAAGTTGCTGATTGCAAGTGGAAGTTTCTAACATATAAAATGTCCAGAAATGAAAAAAAAAACCTAATGAAACAACACAACGAAATCTCGAAACTCCAACCTATTTTCTCCTAACGAAGAGGAAAGCAATTCCACCTTACAAAATGTTTATTTATAGAATCACAAAGTTTGAAGAGACTTTTAAGATCATCAAGTCCGAACCTTTAAATGAAACCTTCCTCACAGGTTTTCTAGCTTAGGCATCCCCTCCAACGCTTGGGAGGGGAGCGCGAAGGAAATATTTACAAAAGAGTTACCGAGACACCTGAACCAACCTCCCCCCGTGCTGCAGGAAGCGCCCATGGCAGGAGCCCACCCGCATCCCGCCACAAAGGCAGAACAGGGACCCAGGGGACCTTGATCCCTCCAGGACCGCGGGAAATCCACCGGGAGAGCCTCCGCGGCCCTTCGGGGGGCGGAACTCCCTCCCTCCCTCCCGNCCCGTCTCGCCCGTCCGTCGTACGCGGTTTGGGATTCCTTGGACACGGCCGGGAGAGTCACAGAATCAAATAGGTTGGAAAAGACCTCTGGGGTCATCGGGTACAACCTATGGCTGAACACCACCATGCCAAGCAGACCACGGCACTGAGTGCCACGTCCAGTCTTTGCTTAAACGGCTCCAGGGACGGTGACTGCACCGCCTCCCTGGGCTGCCCGTTCCAGTGTCTGATCACTCCGAGAATAAATTCTTCCTGATGTCCAACCCAAACCTCCCCTGGCACAGCGTACAACCGTGTCCTCTCGTCATGCCCTGGGTCATGTCTTTTCTTACCTGGGAGAAGAACCTGACCCCCACCCGGAGACAAGCTGTTTGTTTATTTATTTTTAAGGACATGTCTTTCTGTAGGTATGTGTGGGTTTTTTCTGCTCCTGCTGGAAAGGGGCAGGTGGCTGGGCTGGTGTGACTCAGGGGATGCTCCTTGGTGACACTCGGTAGCTGTGACTCAAGGGAAGCTCGTTCGCATGGCTGCGATTAAACTCTTGACGCCTGCGAAACTGCTCTTTGCCAAAGCCAGCTATCAATTATGGCTTCTATTAAAAGGGGTCTGGAGTATTTTTAAGTCGTGCCTGGAATGAACTGGGCTTGCGTGGTGTGTGATCCTCTGAGGCAGGAGCTGATGGTCAGCGGCTTGGTCACGTCAGCAGCAGGACCTGCTCCTCCTGGAGCACGGCCCGTCCACTGCGGTTGTGCAACCTGGGCAGGCAAGAGGGATGGGCACAGGGAGAACACAGGAGAACCTGTTTGTTCTTTCCATAGGCTAAATGCAAAACCAGCAGGATAAGAATAGCAGCTCCCAGAATCTGCATATCAAAGAGCAGTAATGATATCATCCCTTCGGGTCTAGCGAGGTTATCGGTGATACTGCACGTCCTTACAGTTAGGAGGAGAAACTGGTGCTGGAGTTCTCTGTTTCTTCAAAGAAATCATGTTTGTCTATAAAAGAGTTTCTACTAGCATGCACCACAACAAAAAAATCAAACCTCAGATGCAAGGCATTAGCTTAGTTTACTCTTTCAACACTCTTTCAGCCCAAAATATGCAGCTCCAATACAAAACACACTGTTGCTGCCACTTGACTAACTCTAGACAGATGCCATCAGATAGATTTAACCCAACTCAAACTCTGGTTTTGGTGTGCAGTGCTAATTCTGCTCATTAAAGTACAGAAGGGAGATGGTCACTCTGCACAACCTGAGTAGTCTTTGTCTTTTTCTGTGTATGGATATACGTGCCAAATTATCAGGAGCATGGAAGGTGGTTCTCTGGTGAGAAAGACTTGGATGGCCATGGGGAAGGCACAAAAATGCAACTACAATACTTTTGGTTTCATTGTCTTGAAGGAAGCTTCTTCTTTGCATTTTGGAAGAAGTCAATGTAAGGGACAGACGACTTTAAGAGCTGTGTGTCTGAGTATTCTTACAGTACCTCAGTGGTCTGGGCCACCTGGAAGAGTTTAAAAGCTTTGTTAATTAGTATTGACTGCCCTTGAAGCTGACTGAGGAGTGACCTAGCCCAAGAGCAGAGTGGACTCGCTGTGATGACAAAGACACTACTCACTGCATCAGCCACATGATTTTTTTTTTTTATAATTATAGGTTCTTTGTTGCTCCTGTCCTCTAATTAAAGATGTTGCACTAATTTTTAAAAAGTGATTGCTAGTTGAATTTAGAGCCATAAAATATACAGCAGAGATAAATGCCAGTCGACTGCAGCCCACTCCTAACTCATCACTTACCATTGTGAATGTCCCAGTAGGGTTCTGTGGGGGCTCTTCTACTGCACGGCTGAGCACAGCTTTGGCATTACAGTCTAATGCAAAATGAAGTGTCACAGTTAAATGAAGATCAAGCAACAAATATTTGAGAGAGAGGTTAAAAACATAGAACTCATCTGAGCAGCAAAAAAAAAAAAAAAGATATTAAGGATATTTAATAGCTTGAAATAGTACATAATAATTAGAAATGTGTAAATCAAATACACTGGTCACCTTGATAGGCAGATTGCACATCAGCAGTCAGCATTGTTGGCATCTTACCACATTTTGTAATCTTTGATCAAAGGTGTCTATGTAGTTCTTATAGTTAATCTTTTTTGTTTGTTTGTTTGTTTATTTTTCTCCCTGCATGGTAAACCTCTTAATTGACCTTGCTTCTTAGGAGAAAAACAGTAACATAGGTAAGGAGGGAAATTCTTTACCATTGGTTTCAGCAGAGCAAGGATTTTATTTGCACCCTTTATTTTTTGGGCTTCTGGTGGGCTTATTTATCTATTTATATGTATGTATTCATTTATTTATTTATTATTCATTCTTTCATATTTTTCTGTAGCATTTCTGAGTGATAGTGGGCGATCCAGGAGTACAAGACCCCACCCACACCTTACTCTTCCTTCTTAAACAGGAGAGTCCTCCTTAAAGCAGTACAGCTCTAAGTAGCTCCTAGTATCCAGAGTCTCCATGCCCCAGCACACCTTTTTCTACAGGCAGAAAATTAGTGTTCCTTTGTTTGGCAGGAGGGGAGCCTGAGGGGACCCCTGGAGCCACAGCACTGCTGCTGTAGCAATTCAGCAGCAGGAACAAAGGACTTTCCTAATAGCAGAAAGATCAGACTCTAGGGGTGAGCATCTCTGGCTTTTTGAAATGTGTATTCCGGAGAAAATTCCTATTTCCTAATCTTGATTTTGAACATCTCCCACACTGGGATCCTGTATTTTCCACTGCATGTGTTTAAGACCTGCATTGTTGTGAGGAAAAATGGCAGTGCCAGAGAGGAAGGTGTTTAAAGTGGATTTGCATCCCTGAGCAAAATTATTTTTTGTTGTATTTTTTAGAAATTATTTACTTATTCATACATTCACTATTGTTAATTTTAGACAGCAGAAGGAAACTGGGATGGGTTCTGGAGAAGGAAGGACTACCTCAGGTGCCCCAGGGCTGTTGAGAGTCTACTGTATATATAAACATTTATTTTTAAGATGCAAACTCCTAAATTTAAATTGCCAGTTGGTCTACAATAGTCTCAAGAATTAGATTATTAAACTTCACATGGCAGTCTAAAGAGCTAACACCCTGTCCTGGAACAAGGCCTGAGGTAAGAGCTTAAACAAAAGGGGAAAAGCATGAAGAAAACCAATATGTTGACAAGAAAGTTAGATTGTGTGAGGAGGTTTGCAAAGAAACACATCAAACTTTTATATTTACTTAAGTAATAGCTAATTCAGAAACTGGAATGTAAATGCTTCCTCCTTTGAGCGTTTCGGTTTTTTTCCCCAGCCACAAAGATTTTGCTCCAACATAAGCTTCATCATTTTCAGTGTATTGTCACTTAATGTTCCCTCATAAGATTTGTGTGGGTGACATTCCAGCACAAACCAGCTCCAAACAGATCTTCTAGCTTGAAAACAGTTTGTTCATACAGTTGAACCAAACTCTTTCAACTCAATTGTTGTTTTCCTAATTAATGTCCAGACTCTTAAATACCTTCATTCCAAAGGTGACAAACTGACTCTTCCAAAAGTCATTACACAAAAGCATCACTCCCAGAAATAAAACAGAAAAGTCTCGAGTTGAGTCTTATCTCCTCCTTTGTGTAGTAATGCTCAAACCCCAAAAGGTTTATCAACTGAACACCATCTCAAAGTTGTAAGCAGACCTAAAAAGGATTAATAATAATAACAGAAGTAGTAGTGGTAGTAAGAATTAAGACTTAAAGTATGCTTTGAGCCTCCATGTAGTGAATGCCATCAGATTAGTTGCAACCTCTCAGTTGTGTGACTCCTCCAGTTTCATGGAGCTGATTTCAGCCTTACTGTTCCAAGTTTCTCTCAATGAGTGAAGTGATCTGTCACTGGGTTTTAATAAATTTTTGCTTTTCTTTTTTAGAGCAGATGGCTGATTCTTTTTACCTGGAGAGCTGCCACTTTCTTTAGATGCATTTGGGCTTTATGGTAGTCTCATTTATCTGTTTATTTGAGAAATAAGTAACCTAAATTGCAAATGTGTTATAATTTCACTGACCTCAGAAAAGCTGATAGGTTTGCTGCATAGATTTCCTGAATTTTGTTGAAAAAATAAAAACAACCCCACAAAGAGAATTTAATCCACTGCTAGCTGGACTGCTAGCCATGAAACAGCAAGTCCAGGTCTTTATTAGTTCTGGCATCTGTGATCATGGAATCATAACATGGTTTGGGTTGGAAGGGATCTTAAAACTCATCTAGTTCCCATCCCCTTGCCACAGGCAGGGAGCCTTTCACTAGATCAGGTTGCTCAGAGCACAATCTAACCTAGCCTGGAATAGTTTCATGGCCAGTTGCTGGATATTCTGCTTTACCTTTCAGCTTGCAGATATACATCAGAAATAAACTTGCTCTGTGTAGCCATTCACCTGCATTTATGTCTAGGTTTCTTATTTGCCTTTCATCAGCTTGTATTCCTGAGCTGGAATTACTTCATGTTTGTTTTTACCACATTATCCTTTTCCTGCAGCTACTTCTGTCCTGCCTGAATGATTCTGCACTGGCTCACTGCAAAGTTGCCAAATACCCCTTGCTTGGACTGGGTTTGTATTGGTGACCCAGCCAGGGGTATTTTCTTGCTTGTCTATGGGCACAGTTTCAGGTTAGCAATAAGTAAGTAAGGCTTACAGAGAAGAACACGTGATTTGTAAAGCCACTTTCATAGCCAGCAGTGACTGCAGATGAAGTTTCTCTTTGAGTACCTGAGCTCTGACCTGCAGCCCATGGAGGGAGAGGTCTTGTGTTTGACCTTGTGAACCTTCCTCTCTGCTCGTACCCCACTGATGGGAATAAAGCAAATTTTGCCTCAGTCAAACATGCTTGTGAAAATGTCCTCTGCCTTCTATAGTGCTGTTCAATGAAGTATGAATGATCTTTCTAAATTCTACTCCTGTGGGTTGCCCTTTGCTTGAGTCTTCAAGCCCTTACGAGCCCCAGGTTTTACACAGAATCCATGCGGGCACTATGACCCTGCTGAAGAATTCACACAAACCTAGGCCTGTCAATAGGAGTGAATCAGTATCTTAATTAATTAGCTATTTATGCTCCCCTAGGCACACTGCTTAAAGGGCATCCTCTAGTAGGGTAGTTGGCACCGAGTTCAAGCTGACTGGTATTTCTTGATGAAAACAAACCACAATTTGCCAGTGCGGTACAGAGAACTAATGGCACATTTCAATTGTGCAAGAAAAATTACTGTATAATCCAGGCCATTTATTTTCTTTTTTCTTTTCTTTTTTCTTTTATTTTTTTAACTGACTAGGGAATCCCCATTTTATCCTTTTTACACAAATTTAGCATTAAAGTTTCTGTTTTCTGTAATCCCTATGGACCTCCTGTCAGCGTGGAATATACATCTATTTCTTTTCTTTTTGATCTTAACACTTGTAAGTAATAAATAATTGATTGCCCAAGGAATTCTGGGAATATATTCAGCCTTAAATTGAGCACTAAACTATTTGCAAATGTGCTTAGGCACTAGCCCAAAAGATACATCAAAAGAATGTCAATGGATATTGGGAAGTGAAGTGCCATCATATGTTGGAATTAGGAAGCATAAAATATAAGTAGAGAGATAACACTGTCAGATCTGCTGCCAGTAGTAATAGAAAAAGGTATGTTTTTATAGAAGCCTATAAACTGTTGTTCAAGCTACACAGACTTTTACCTCACTCCAGACCCTATTCAGGGAATGCCTTGTTTTTGACTGTTGTCTTAAAACTGGGAGTTGACAGTGCTCTCATCCCAGAGATACCTAAAGCTGAACAGCCTGTGAGCTCCATCTGTCAGAAGGACCTGGGGTACATTTACTGCAGTGACTGCCCATCTTTGGCACTGCAGACAGGTTTTCTGTGGCAGTCTGATTTCACCATGGCTCCAAGCCCCCACATAAGCATGCTCAGTAAAGTGATCAAGTCTGTCCTATTGTGGGTAAACTGTTTGTAGGGTCTAAGCTAACCTCACTACACCTGCACTGCTGTGCTTGCAGCAGAGTCATATCCCAATATCTGGATATCTGTGAATAAATTTAGGTGTTGTGTGATGTTGGCCTTGCCACTACTCCTGAAGCTCAAGTCTGCTCTTCGTGGAGCACATTCTTTGGGAATCCACTTAGAAACACACAAATGATAAGATTATAGTTTCATGGCAAGGAAGAGTGAGGATGGATTTATTTACCAAAGCTACATTGTTCATGACCAGCCTGGTTGCTTTTTATGGTGAAATGACTGGCTAGAAAGATGAGAAAATGGATGTAATACATTATCTCTTCAGTAAGGCTTCAATAGCATCCTTATCTGGAAGATGAGGAAGTACAGCTTGGATGAACAGACTGTTAGATCAGTTGAAAACTGACTGGACCATGAGGTTTGAAGAACAGTTATCAACAGCCTAAAACTCAGTAGTTGTGTACCCCAAGATTGGTGGTCAATATTTTCATGGTGATCAGTGAGAATGCAAATTCTAAAAACCTGTGTGTCATGCTAAAGTAAGGGAAATGATTAGCACCCTGAACAACAGAGCTTCAGTCCAGAGGGACTGAAAACACCCTGTGGATTGGGCCTTAAGACATTCAGTAAGGTGTGTGAAGCCTGGTACCTGGAGCAGAATAACCTCATGCAGCAAAATAAACTGGAAACTTATTGTGAAATGTGGAAACTCAGAGCAAATTTGAGGGCAAGGGCCACAGTTTTCATCTTGAGAGACTGAAACTGGGCATTAGCAGAATTTCTTCAGTAGGAGGACAGTACAGCACTGGAATACATTTTCTGGAAGAGTTGTGAAATCTTGGTCCTTGAAGGTTTTCAAGATTCAGCCAAATAAATCCATGGATGGTTTGATTTATAGTTGGTGACAGTCTGGCTTTGAGTGGGAGGTTGGTTCAAATGACCTTCAGCAGCTTATTCCTGTTTCTCTGATTCTGCAATTCTTGTTTCCACACAGCAGCTAGAGGAGTCTCAGGTGAGTTTACCTGTGACCTGCCTGGGTCTGTAGGGTTTTCCTTGCTCAGAAGTTTCTCAGAAGTTCCAATCTGTGCAAACTGGACATATGTGACCATGACTATGGATCAAAGATGGCTTTGCAGTGGCTTTTTCAGAGCCTTTTCAGTCTCCTGGTACTGTGGAAAGCTGCATTATCCATGACGGATGTTACATCAGCCTTGGAGAGTCTCTTGTGTAAGGCAACTGGCAGTACCTGCTGTGAAGTTGCACATGTGGAGAGTTGCAGAGAACATGCTGCACCCTGGCATGCTTGTTGTTCTTCTGTCATGAGGATGGAAGATGGTCATGGGAGCAACATAGAATTGATTGACTCAACAGTTTAACAATCTGTAGTTCTGATATCAGAGAATAAAAGTCTGGCAGAAAACAAGAATTTTCTTGTGGACTCTCTTGGCTGATAAAAACAGATTGAATGGATATCTCATCTTCAAAATCCCCATGTAGAAGTGTTTTGGAACTTGCTGAGACATCACAGGTTAACAATGTGAGTGTGAAAACTGCCTCATGAAACATTTTTTTCTGATCTTAACGTTAAATACACTAAGATATTTGAATGAAAGGAGGCCATAGTTAAAATGAAGGATTTAAAAAATGTTCTTGTTAGCTCAGCTCACTGGTGAATTAGAGTACAAGACTTTGCTCTTTGGGTTTTGAAATACTGAAACTCCCCTAAGATGGGAAACCTCTTCCTACTGGTTGTTAAAGAAAATTGCCATCTAATATTCTGTTAGGTTAGATGGCTTGTCATGGCCTGGGAACATTATCCTGTGTTTTGATTTCCTGTATTCATTGTGTCCTGACAGTACTGCAGAAATTCACTTTGTGATAAGTAGCATTTCTGTAATTTTAAAATGTATTCACTTTGCTTGTGTTCATACCTATTTCAATGCTGAATTTTCTGCACGTGCCCTCACAATAAACTGCTGATAGGAATGTTCACTGAAGCAGCAAATTTGTAAGGCAACATTGAAGTATATCTGCAGAAAATTAATTCTCAATAAATAATTCTAAATAAGTATATTAAAAATTTATATATGAACCACATTTTTTTCCATCCGCTGTATGTTCTGTGTACTCACATAAGTAGTGATGGCCTGAATCTTCTGATGATGCATGTTGTAACAAACTTGCTGAAGGGTAGGTTACAAAAAGAATTCCTCTCATAGAAACATTTGGGAAAAAAGTTAGAACTGTGATTTGGTAAGGGTAGTCTCTGGGGGAAAAGTGTGTGATAACATCCTTTCTCTTCAAATGGGGTTTTCTGACATACTTTCTCAGCTGATGTAGATCATGAAAACTTGTTCACCTCTTTCACTGCCATAATCTGTGATAATCAGTGCAGCAGTGAACAGTGTTCTATTGAAACATTAAGCACATCACTAAATCTTAAATTACCTGAGTAATTTAAAATTTTCCATGTGCAGGCTAAGGTCGCAATTGCCCGATTGCTTTAAAACAACATCAACTCAAGCTGCTCCTGGAAGATGTGAACCCCCTCTGGGCTGCACGTTCTTGCTGTCTGCTTTGGGCTGTGCTGGTGGTCGTGCACTGAACCAGGTCAGCCTTGTAATGCTGCTGGGACCTGGTGGAGGTGAGAGGAAGGATGGTACCCCAGTTTTGCTGCTCATTTCCCTGGTGCAGAGATGGTGTAAATCATGAAACCAGAAGTGAGAGAGGCCAGGCCATGCTTCTGTATTTAGCTTGGCAAAAAGTAGACTACATTGACTACATTTGCAGGGAGAGCTCAAAGCACTCTTAAATCTCAGAAATTAATTTATCCTTTGTGAGATTAAGTCTCAAAAACAAAGCCTGAAATTTTGAAGCATGCAATGAAGTCTTCAGAAGAAAATACCCTGTCAGAAAATACCTTGCCAGACCACCTGGAGGTGATCCAAAACGGTTCATCAAGAGATGAGGTGCCTCTGAGAAGTTAAATAAAGCTGCCTTAGGAGCAGTGAAAGGGAACACAAATAGGTCACTTTGCTTCCCTTGGAAGCAACTCTGCTCATGTTTTAACACAGACATAAATGAGGGGCCTGGAGAATGAACAGGAAACAGTGCTGATAAGTTTGAGCGATTGTGGAAGTATCTTTTGGAGGTAGAATTCAAACTTTATCTGTATCTTCAATACTGCCCTCTTTCTCTTGGGATCCTGTCTTGGAAAAAAATCCCACTTCACATCCAAGGGAATTAGCAAAAAAAAAAAATTTAAATCATTAATTAGAAGCATCTCTGCTTACATATGACCATGCATTGACCTCTATATGGCTAAATGAACTGTGCCACTGCTTTCTTTTTTCATTTTATCACCTTTTAATTTCAGTCCCTTTTGTCCTTATGGCACGTTGTCTCGCTGTGCTTTGCCTGTGGGATATTTCAGCCCAGGTAGGAGCCATGTGCTCCCTGCTCACTGGCAGCTCTTTGACTTGTGTCCTTTCCCACTGCCCGCTTGTCCCTCAGTGGCAGCAGTGACTTGGCACAGAAAACCATGCTTGGAGGATTACCAGAGCACTGTCTTTGCAGGGGCAGCCAGGTGTGACCACAGGAGAAATAAATGCCCATTTTCCTTTTCTCAGGCTCGCCCACTCCCTTTCAGTTAAACAGGAGGTGAACCAGGCCCAGCCAGTGCTTCAATGCCTGGTGACGTTCTCCAGCTGTGCAATCCTCATCTGCCTCTGTTCTTTATTTCCCTCCCACCTCTGTTTTGAAGGATGAAAGTAATGACAATGTGGGATTCTAAATATAACCGAGCTGCTTGCAGGTTCTGTGATTGCACTGTGGGCTGTGTGAAATCCGAGGCAACAGAACGCCTGCTTACAGTGTTGCTTTAGGTGAGAATCTGTTTAGTGCCCTAAGACAAGGCTGGAGACATACAAAAGCCCAAAGGCCAACACACGGAGGGAGATGTTGTCAGTGGTTGCCTGAAACCCTCTGTCTGTTACAGGTAATGTCCCCGCTGGAAAGCGATGCATTCAGTGGCAGATCTCCATACAGCAAATTAGGTATTTGCCGGTACATGAAGATTTATCAAGGGAAGCATTTCAGGGAGTGAGCACATCCATCCTCACAAGGGCACCCCAGGAGTACTTGATCCCAGTGAGGGAGTTATTTTTTTTAGGCTGCAGGCCTCACAGCTGAAGAAGTCCCTTCTGCTCCCTCACCTCCTCCTACTTCCAGCAACTTCTTCCCACTCTCTTACTCCTCCTTCTGCCACTCTGGCACAAGCATTTGGGCATGTGGTGAAGTGCAAAGGGAGAGCTAATCTGACTAAAAAAACTCTGGCTGAAAAAGAAGATGTGGGGGGTTATCTAGCTCAGCTCCCTGCTCTAATTTATTTGCAGCAACCTAGGAGGTACAAGGAGAAACAATGTAGGAGCAGGGACTCCTTTAGCAGACAAAGCTGCTCAAAATATTGCTCATCAGGCTAAGATAGGATTTCCTTTTTGTGATGACTTCTTCCTGCCACCTGCAAGGAGACAAGACAGCCCTGTGGCAGTTTGCTTGATGAAGATGGGGAGGAAATAACCTGCTTACAAGTGCTGGGTGCCAAACTGGGCATCAAAGGGGAATTTGGAAGAAACTGTCAAGTGACAGTCAGGATCTATATTCTACTTTGACATATAGTTCAGTTTAAAATAAAAGTTTTTAACTAGTGAAGCTCTTCATGGTTTGAACCTCCCTACCTCTAAACAGAGGAACCACTGTTTAGTTCAAAGAACTGATAAGAGAAACCACTGGACCATTAGAGATTCCTCTACTGAAAGGGAAATATATCCTTGGTTTATATCAAGGAGTTTTTCATCTGTACTCCAAAATTTAATGGTTTATGTAATTTGTAAAATATCTTTCTATGAATTTTTCTTGTGATGTTATCATTGTGTACACAGATATATTTATAGATATCTTCTTACCTCCTTTGTTTTTCAGTCTTACTCACCTCTTTTCCTCTGGAGATAACTAGAGGCTTTAGAGAGTGTTTTCAATGAGTCAGTTTGAAAGTGACTCTGGGGATCTGAGGTTGCACAAGTGCTTTTGAAAACACAACCAGAGACTTGATATACCCAGTAGCTTCAGGCATTAGGTTAAAGTGAAATAATGCTTCAAAACTAATTCCTGGCCATCAGGCAGTGATTCCAAGTGAAGACAGATAGCTCAGAGGCCATGTCAGTGTGCTGGAGGCAATAACTCTCCTTTTGTTTGTAATGAATCTATGGGATGATGAAGCCTGTGGGCTGAGGAAGAAGCTCCTGGGATAGATGATGAGATGAAGATGTGTCTGAGACTTGGGACTGCCTGGGGGTGTCTCTGTCCCTTGCAGATCAACAATACTGAGCTCTACGAAGGTAGGTAGTGATAGGTGGACTCTTAAATGGAAAAATACAAGCAGTCACTGAATGGGAACCAGATTCCTGCCTTCTGGAGATGCTCATAATTAAGGAGTCAGATTGATGCTTAGCTTCTCACTGGCCCATTGAATGTTGCCCCTTTGCAGCTCAGTAAACCAGCTGTCAAAGGAGATGCACAGGAGTGGGGCTGAGCAGTTTATATTCCCATGGCTGGGAGATCTTGCTAGAGAAGTGGGAGCTGTGGGAAAGAAGAGTCTGGGTCTTTAACACCCTGAGAGTGTGCTGCAGAGACTGAGTTGTCATCTCCACCCGTGTTCAGCAGTGAACTCCTGTGTAAGGCTCACTTGGATATACTAAGATTGTGTTTTATTTTACTTTTTTCCAGGGAGCTTTGCAGAAAGCAAAATTATAACACAGCCTTTAAGGCTCGCTATGTTTCTTCCTTTTCAGTCATCAGGTAAGGTTTATTCCAAAGTGATGACAAAAGTTGATATTGATGTATATACATACATACACACACACACATGTACGTGTATATGTCTACAATAAGTTCCTCTGGGAGTTATTTGGTACTGCAATAAGTGGCCAGAATCACTATTTTGAGTTCCCCAAACTGGCTGATTTGCTGGTAATGTAAATGGGGAGGATGTAACCTTCTGGCTATAAAATCAGCAGACTTTTTTTTAAACTTAACTGTGTTAGAGAAGTCAATATAAAACAAGCCCCTTGTATTTAGCTTTTTTCAAATCCCAGCAGAAATGCTGGTGTCAGGGGTGTGGTGGACAGAGATGACCGATGACATTGTCATTAGAAAGCAAATAAGGGTTCACAACAAAGTGATGATGCAGTGACTGTGTCCCTGCAGTGTGCCCAGCAGACTGTGACTGCTGGATAATCTTTACTGCCTCATTCTATTGAACTCTCAGCTTCTGAATTACATTAGAATCTCATATTTAATCTACAAAACTGTGAAGGAGATACATTTTTCAAACACTATGAACATTTTTCTTTCCTATTTTTTCAGGCCAATTCCATACCTTTCCTGAGGGAGCCAGAGTGTCTGGCTAAGTGGAAAAGTAATAGTGCATCTGCAATGAATAGATAAGATAAAAACTTGCTCTATTGTAAAGGGTGCAGCTGCTTGATTGCATCTGCTTATTTTGTCAGTATGTGATTCCCACTTTCCTCTTGTTAGGCTTTGAGATTATTAGTACTGAATCTTCACCTCACTGCTTGCATCTGCTGATAGTCTTTCTTACTTTGAACCTCATGGTGTGATAGCCTGAGCTGCTGTAATGACAGTGGTTTATGCAAAAATCTCCCCACAAACAACAAAACAAAACCAGCTGAGGAAAGGCATGGCACCCACACAAGTCCCAGAGAAGTACTTCTTCCTTAGCTGCTCTGAAGAGTTGCTACAAGCCTTTCTCAGAGTGGGAGTGTAGGCAAGAGGAAATGTGATATGCAAGGATTTACGGCATAGTGGCCGTGCATGTCTGCCTCAGCTGGGGGTCTGCTTGTAGCGTGGGTCAGTACATTGAATTTAACTTTGATCTACTTAGCTTGGGCAACAAGCAGGGTGAAGAGATCAATGGAAGCGCCACCCACTCCGCACGGCTGCGCCGTCACTGCTGCCCGTAGCTGAGATTCAAAGATTAGGAAAGGTTTGCATATGTTTACAGGTGCTGCAATTGTATTTTCATTTCCAGTTGCAGAACAGACCTGTTGCACTACGGTGTACGTGAAGGTGGTGCGTGAAACCAGATGTCCACAGACTTGAAAGTCTTTGTTTTCGCAAACACTGATGCCATGATACGGGAGACTTGGAACATGGGGGTTGCCTCTGTACGGCAGTGGTATCAAAACATTTTGTTATTCATTAGCAAAATTCTATACTTTGTGGAAAAAGCCTAGTTTGTCTGCTAGCTGATAAATATTCCAGTGCCCCAAAACAAGTGGAACTGGATGCAGGGAGGTATGAGTGGAGATACAGGAGCTGAGGGGGAAGCAGCAGCAAAACATATTTGAGGCAATTATCATTGTCCATATAGGAGAAGATGAAAATACTGCTTTGGGAAGATGGGTTTCCCTTGATATATTATGTAGAGAAATAGTAAGTTTTGAAAGTGACTGAGCTTACATAACTTTAAAATGCTGAGGCTTGCATAAACCTTTATGGTGCTTCAGGTAGAAAAGGAAAAAAACGTGTAAATCAATGGACAATTACCACAGGTCTGAGCACTTTGCAGTGAGTGACAGTTGTTGGATGTTGGACCTGTGAACTTGGAGTCAAAACAACACCTCACACTCTACATTTTTACTGCTAAATGGATGAATACTTGCAGTGAGTTAAGTCGAATTAGAGATTCTGGGGAATTTTAATATGCAAATTCTCAATAAAGATGTATTTGCTTGAATTAGCAGTAAGGTCTAGCTCCAGTTTTTGAGAATATTTTTGTGGGAAGGCCTTGGAGAATGAAGCAGCCCATTTACTGTTGGCAGAATGAATATCCCAGGATTTTCATGTAACTGAAGAGAATTAGCCCCTGGCCTCTGTGAAAGCCTGGGTTTCCACCTCCAATTACTTTATGCCAGTACCAGTCTCAGAGCCCTTCTGGTGTGTGACTTGTTGCAACCTGAAAAATTCACAAGTTTTTCCTCAAAAGCTTTTTTAAAAATAGTTCTGCTGCTTAGGAGTTACACAGGAGTTACACAGACTCAGAGAGATAGTTGGTCTGAGTAGCAGGGGTTTAGGAGATGAGGAATGGCATGTTGTTTTTAACGGTGCTTCAGACCAGCCAGTGCCCTACTCCTGCAGCAAAGCTTGGTCAGACCCCGTTTTGTGCCTCTGGGTCTGATCCTGTCACAAGCAGTTTGGATGTCTGTGATTTTTGAACAGCTGTATTCAGCTACAATAAATGTTTTCTTAAAGCCTGATTAGATCAAAATTATGTTTGTGTTGTGTGTGACAGTGCTGCGGTGATTTCAAGAACCAAAGACTTCATCACAAAGAGGCTGCACTGTATCTCTGGTTTGGCTGATGAACAAATGCATTTAGTAACTGGAAAAATATGTTGTTGCTTTGTTGATGTGTTGACTCATTTGATGTATTTTAAAAGAAAACAAACAACAAACTGCTTGTCCAAACGAGTCTACTGACATGTCTGCAGAGGTAGGCTGGGCTGGAGGATGTTGAGATCGTCTCATCAGATTATTGTGATCTCTTGTTTGCTTCATGGTCTGTATGAAGAAATCACTTCTCTATTACCATCAGGTCTTCTGGGCCTCAGAGGAGGTTTCATATGGCATTGTAGTGACAAGCACATCTACGCTTTATGAACAGCATGTCATGGGAAACTTAGCAAACCACGAAACTCGAGCAGGTTTGATATTGATAAAAACTACATTGCATAAAAGTTATCTGAATGGTATTTTAATGACTCAGCCAGTAATAGGAGAAAATGTTCCATTCAGTGCACAAGAGACAAGATGTGCAGCTGTCAATCTAGAGTAACAGAGGCTCAGTTCAGTTTGCAGGCGATTTTATTTAAGGATGGAACCATTGGACAGGAGGTTCAGCACACACATATGGGTGACGCACTCCTCAGAGCGGGGGTGGTTCTATATCATGTGGAGCTGGGTTATTGTTTGCATCCTGGAGTACCCCCGATGAACTTAAATCTCTCTCTGTCTCGGTGTTTTTTATCTGGGTGGCCATACATGCTCCAACAGTGACAAATTCATTGCTGTGTTCTGTGCCTTTCTGCTGGGTGTCTGTAGCTATTTCAGGCAAAATAAACAAATAGTCCTTTAGATAGTGACACCTGGGAAGTTGCCTCTGTCATGTTAATTTGTTAATTTGCTAATTTGTTGTTGTCTAATAATAGAGCTGTGCTGATGCTGTAGTCTCTCTGTGAGGGTGATATTGGCCTTTCCCTGTATGATTCTCAGCAATTTTCTTTACAGAACAGCTAAAAATCTTTCGGGCCTCTACCCTTGAGTCAAGTTTGGTTGAAATTGCCCACTGAGTTTATTGGAGGGAGGGAAGAAATGATCAGATAATAGAAACCTTTTCCTAACAATAGCAAACTGAGAACCCAAAGGAGGAATTTGAAAGTGAACATTACAATTAATATAAAAACTTGACAAATACAACTGACTCTGTGCTATTCCCATGTTCAATATGGGCAGACTTATTTTTTCTTCCTTAAATTTACAAGTCATTAGTGTATTGCTGGGATTGTTAAACCAGATAGGATGAATGGAGTAGTTCAGACCTTCCCCAGGTACTGGTTAGACCTTCTGTTGTTTGTCAAAATTCTTCAAAAGTGCAGGTGTGAAATCCCCTAATGTAAAAGTATGGCTTCTGGTGTACTCTTTTTAAAATTAGAACTGCAGTTTTTTGCAAATTTCATGGTGCAGCATCACAAAGTACACAGAACTGAGTATATGGAACAAAATTGGTTGTTCTGTTTTAAAGCCATGTGAGACAGTTATGTCATTATATACACATACACACTTCAATATGGAGACTTACACTGTACAGTCAATAATCAGATTTTGAGATAGATGGGCACGTTGACATAGGTGAGAGTGATCATGAGTTTACTGCAAGTCTCCTGGTTTTGCTCACATTTGAGGAACTGATGCTTTAATTAATTATGAATGTTCTATATGTTCTATAATATTTCTTTTTGAATATGAGAGCTATCACAATATAAGTGTATTATTTACATATGTGGGAGAGTTGCTGCAGATGATATTCTAAGCTAACACTGGGTCCCAAGTGCTGGACGGGCTTCAAATTACAGACAGTTCCTTGCAAAGTGCAAAAGGGCAATTTCTCAGCTGGGGTAAGATAAAGTTGTGAGAATTCAATTTTAAAGGCAAAGAATCAGAGTGGTTTAAAATAAGCTTTGCATAGCCTCTACCTCAAAGGCACTTTCTAAGGCATTCAGCTACCATGGTGATGGATGTGGTATAAATAGAAAATAGATTAGATAGAATCCAAAACGTTTCTGAGTAGATCTAAATTAACAGTGGACATTCAGGAAAGGGAGGTAGGAAGTCGTTGTGCAAAATTTAAGAAAATACACACCAATAGTAAATCTAGAGTGGCTTATAGAAAGAGGAAGGTAGGAAGTAGTTGATTATATCATGGCTGGTAGTACAATATCAACAGGAGTATTGGATTCTGATTCTGTTCAACCCTAGCACAGAAAAAGCAGACACAGGAGATCTTTTAGAAACCTGAGAAGTGCTGAAAATTTTTTAGCTGTGAGACAAAAACTTCTTTTGGACATACAGGTGCCAGTAATGGCCATGTTCCCCCATGGATCTATGAAGCACACAAGGGATCCCACAACAGTGGGATACACAACTAGGAAAGACACTCAGAAATAAGACACTTATTCTGCAAAATACATCTCTGTCCCCCGTCAACGCCTTTAACTTGTCTTGTATCATAAGACCCTGATATAATTTAAAGACAGCAAGTACTTTTTTAGACCATTTGCATAAGCAGCTTGTAGTTTTTTGCCACAGTATATTAAGGTCTGTTTGGCAGGAATTAAAGGCCTCGATTTGCAGACTTATTTAAAGGACATATAACTTCAGGGACATGGATGGTTCTGTTGTTTTTGGGGGAGTACTCATGTACTTTAAATTGCAGGTGGACTGAAGTACCCTGCTGAAGAATGGTCCTAGAAATAGCTGTGCACAGGTATAAATATGCAATAAGCTAATGTGTGCTTTACAGATATATCTTTGTACGAATAGCTCACACTGTGTTACCACTCTTTTTAGGGGGCTTTGCAGCCAAGGGGAAGGTTTAGCTTCTCCATCCATTTACTTTCCAGTGATTGAGTAACATTCTGTGATTGCTGGTGTGTGAACATCATTACTTGGCGACCTTTCCCAAGTGATTGTACGATGACAACTGCATAACAGCTGCTCTTAAACCAGCCTCAAGTTTACGAAGATCAAGGGATTAAAGACCTGTTTTTTGTGCTGCTGCTTTCTGAGCTTCTGAAGTGAGTCCTTTTTGTTGTCATCACTTCTGATAGTTAGAAAACAAGGTGGGAATTCAATCATGTATTTGTGACTGAGATGTCTGCACTGGTTTTGGCTGGTATGATGAAAAAAATCAGAGGGGATAGTTTATTTAACTCAAAAGTAATTCACTGAATATGATATGATAGCAGTTCTCCACATCAAAAATCAAAGTTTAAAGAAAGAATGCTGACTGGACATGTATCTAAAGATTGAAATTTTAGATTTGAAACTAGTTTTAAAAATATCCCAAAGCATATTATTTTGGATGAAGCATGATAGTTGGACAGCACAGAAACTTCAGGGGACACGTGACAGTGCTTCCTCATCCTCAAGTTACACAATTCAAGATATTGGTGACCTCTGTGAGGAGGTAGAAGTGCAGGAGAATGTTCTCAGGGCCTCTATAAAAGTGTCCACTAAATAAGATGTACACCCTGACAACTAATCCATTCAACTAGAGTTTACCATGAACACGTGGCCTGCAGGTAGGTTGTTTGGGCAATGTGAAGACCCACAGTGCCAGCAGCACAGTCCTTCAGCAGATCTTAGGTGCTATCAGTACCAGTGAGACAGCAGAGTGCTTTTACAGAGCACTTCAGCAAGCAGGAAAAGCTGACTGAAGCCAATCTCAAGCAGGGGAGAGGTTATGTAAGCAAAGAAAACCTTTTTTGTAGTCTCATTTCTTTGAGGGTGTGCAAACACTATTGGTTAACCTGCTAATTCATTTGGTGATGGCCCTGGACTCTGAGCTGCCACTAATCTTGTGCATCTGTTTTGTTTAAGAACCCTTGTCTCCTCCTGGCAGATGTAACCAAAGCTGGGTTTCAATTACCCTTCCCTGAAACAGCAACATGATGTAGCTGGGTATGGTGCTATTACCTTTGGAGATGCATGGTCTAGAACACAACATGCAGTTCACCTTGACACAAAGCATCACAGGCACTCCCTTCTCACATACTGGCTTCTTGTAGCTAAGTGCAGATGTGCATTTTCAAAGTTATCTGAGTTTCTTGGGACCTGCTTTGTTAGGGCTGAATAAATTCTCATGGGAGTAAAGGATTATCAAAGATACACTACCTTCTACTCCTTTAGATTACTTTCTTTGTTGTAAACATACAGTAACATCAACACTTTAAGATAAAACCCCTAAAATAAAAAGTAAACCCCCAACCCTCTCCTGCCTACACAGTTCTGCCTTTGAGCTTGAAATGAAAGAGTGGCAGATATTTAGCCACATCACTTAACACGTTCCTGGAAGGCATTTGGATGCTGTGGTGAAAAGGGGTGTAGACAAACCAACATAAGACAACAAAGCTTAAATTATGTAACTTGTGGCAGGCACTACAGACATCCAAACTGAGACCTCCTTGGGTGTCCATTTCCCTTCTAGCACAGCTTAAACTCAGCAACTGCAGTGACCTCTACGGTGTTGAGAGCAGAAGGAGATAATGATATCTGCGGGCTTAAAGCATGAAATGACAATTACAAGGGTTGTGTTCCACGGGAGAGGCCAGGGTATCCTCCAAACACCACATGATGTATTTGGAAGAATCTATAATTCCCTGTATCTTAGATCAGGTGTCTAATTCTTCCTTTTCTACCTGAGAAACTAGTTATTATTATTGCCATTTAAATAATCATTACATACTGGGTTTCTAATATAGCATCAGGATGAATTTTCACATTTCCCATTACTCCAAGACCATCAGCTGGCACATGTCATCACAGTTTCATGGCAGAATTTCTGTGCCAGGCACTCCATGGACTTGTCTCTAGTTATTTAAACTACAGACAGATGTCATCTTTTGAAACAGCTTAAGATGTTGCTATGTCTTACCCCCTCCCCTCACTTCTGCTAACAAAGCAACTTGTTTGAGTGCTCCCTAACCCACTTCAGGCACAATCAACACAGGTAGTGTATGGCCCCTATTTAAATTGTTTGAACTCAGCTGATTCTGCTTGAAGTGGGTTAGGGAGCACTCAAAGAGCTGGGAGAGCGACCCGGGTAGTAATCAATGCCCAAGGGACTCTATAAACAGCTTGAAAAGAAAACGGCAGGGCACAAATATTTCAAACCTCTGCAGCTGTTTGCAAATTGAATGGCTACATAGAGCCTGTACGCTGCACATGAGCTATTGCAATACCCATTTCCAGATGAGGTGTTCTCTCTCCTCAGCTGTAACAGCTAGCAGCTTCTTAAAAAAAATAAAATGAAATGAAAGTTGAGAATGATAAGAAAGTTTATGGTGATGTGCCCATATAGCATACGAGCAGATATTCTCTGAGCCCAGTGCAGCATATTGTGCAACAGCATGGGAGAGGGGAAATTTTGGCCAGGAAAGTCAAAGCATATTCTTTCTTTTATCTGTTGGATGCTAAAGCAGCGCCTTCCATGTGCTGTTTGATTTCACTGGCCAGACGAGGGGGGGCAGACAATTTCCATCGCGCTCCAATCCCCAGCTCTGGAGGTACTTATTAGAGTCTGAACATTCGCTGTGTCAACCCACTGATAAAGGAGCCCATCCAACAAGCAAATTGGGCTCCCTTCCATCATGCTCTGTATCTTCCAAAATCTCCAAGGGGAACAGAGCGAACAAATATGTTGAGCGAGTGTGCTCAGTTTGTGGCAAACGGCAGAACAACCCCCCCAGGACATATGCACAGTCTATAGCCATCACACCAACACTGGGTATGAGGACCAGAGGATGCATCTCATTAATTTTCTTCCACAGGCTTTCAGTCAGCGCGAGCTGCTGGTAAAGTAACATGGAGCTGGGAGCGGGGGATAGGAAACTGCCCCCTCATGGGAAACACGCTTGCTCTGTAGTTCATGCTCAGGCCAAGGCATCTGGAGGAGCTATTTCTGGCATCACCACGCACTCACAGTGTGACCAGGGCTGAGTCACACATCATTATCCCATATGCAAATTAGATGTCAACAACTTTGCAGGTGATGTTTGTTGCAGCCTTTTTTTTTTTTTTTTTGTTTGAAGTGCTCAAGTGTACCAGTACATGGTATTCTGGGCTGACCTGGGGGATCTGTGGGCTGTAATGCAGCCACCTGCACCCAAAGAAACAGCGTTTTGTATTTTTACAAATGATTGGTTCCACGTTGATGTTTTTTCCGGGGGCAAACCCCACCTTCACTGAGACGTGAACCGAGGCAGGTCTTGCTCTGAGGGGCAGCAGCATCTGCAGCATTTGCTGGGGGTGGTGAGCCTTTTATTCCCCCTGCAACTTGCGTTGTAGCCTGGGCCATCATATGTGGCTTGGAAGAATAACAGAATATCCTGAGCTGGAAGGGACCCAAAAGAATCATCAAGTCCAACTCCTGGACCTATACAGGACATCCCCAAGAGCCACACCACGTGCCTGAGAGCATTTTCCAAACATTTCTTGAACTCTGCCAGGCTGGTGCTGTNGGAGCCCGCGCCGGGGGAGCCGGCGGCCGCCCGGATGGTGGCGTAGGGCCCGCACTGCCGGCCCCGCAGCATGGCGAGCTGCCTGCCGCCCTGCGTGATCGACGGCGGCACCGGGTGAGGGCGGGCAGGGGCGACCGGCNGAACCCTGTTCCAGCACCCAACCACTCACTGGGTGAAGAACCTCTCCTTAATATCCAACTGAAATTTTGTACTATCTAACTTACGACGATTTTAAGCTGATGAAATCCATCATGTCATGCCATGTAGCAGGGGCCCTGGTTGACATGGGTGAAGGAGTGCTCTCATAAGAGAGAGAGTGTGGCACCTGTGCATGATGTCAATGCTGTGGAATAACAAGTGGAACATGTTGGCTTTAGCTGGGGTTATTTTCTTCACCGTATCTAGTGGCTGGTTGGGGTTTGTGCTGAGCACAGGGTTCATAATACAGAGATGTCCATTTTGGGCACCGGGAGTTCAGCTTGAAATGCGCAACCCAGCCAAGTGGTGTAGTCACCATCCCTGGNCGGAGCGGGGCAGCCCTGCCGTGTGACCGCCGTGCGTGTTTCTGTGTGCCCTCTTCGCCTCTCGGGACGCGTTTTCGTTTGTGTCCTCCGGCTGCGAAGTATTGCATGATGCAAGTGCTAAAATTGGGGACGGCTGG